>CALYLW010000131.1:203367-390867 GCA_944989445.1 Ampullaceana balthica | reverse complement strand
TTAAAAAATAATATCGGCAAATGCCTCTTTCTGATATGATAGAAAAATGGCAAAGAGTGGCTTTGCTTTAGATTAGTGGTCCCAAAACTTTTTTGACCCATGGACCCCTTTTTATAGTCAAAACATGCCCACGGACTCTCAAGTGAAAATGCTATACAAATGCATGGTAATAAAAAACAAAACAAAAACAAACAAACAAACACATCAACATTTATTGAATTTATAATTTTTTTTAAAATAAAACTTACAACATTTAATGACATGGTTGAACCTGATGAGATTTTATGAGTATATTTGTATGTCCTGCTCATTGTGTGGGAGCAACAACCGCAAACCCCCTCGAGCACTACCTTCTAGTCGGTTTCTATTTTTGCCATGAAGTTTATAACGGCACTGAATCCTTGTTCCACCAAATAGGAAGACGGGAAAGCGGTCAACAACCTCTGTACAGTAGCCCATAATGCCGGATATAAAATTTGGGATCCGGTTTGTTTGTTTTGTAACTAGAATTTGTTGGTATCCTTGTTCAAACATTGGTTGGAGTTCCTCATTTGCGGATAATGCAATAAGCTGCTCCTGTATTAGTATGTATTCATCTCTGTTTGGGATCTAAGTTTGTTCACGCGCAAAAGGGTTCAACTAACAATCGGTAATATCCAAGTGAAGAATGTCTTTAAATCTTCGGTTCTGGCCTGCAGGAAGAGCCATTACGTGTTGACAGATAGCCAGCAAATCTTTATCTCTATATTGCAACTTTGAAAGATTTAGAAACTGAGAACATTTTCCTCTTTCCAAGTTTATTTTGTAGAGAAAAATGTTGGATGGTAGTGGAAGGTCATCATGAAATCGCATACTAATTATACGTCCTTGTGTTTTTAATAGTGTAGACTGTAGACTATAAAAAAGTTGACTGAGGATTCTAAAAAGACGACGTCTTATACGATTTCCCCTTTTTTTGTGTTACACCCGCTAAAGATTTGATGGACATCTGAAATGCACACTCCATAAATAAACGGAACAATTACAATCAAAATGTTCTGCTTATTGATCAATTTTGAAATAGATCCATTTTTTGAGTTGAAATTTATGTTTTTATATTTTAAAAATATTAATTATATTTAAATACACAAAAATTGCATGATAATTAAATTATTATAATTGTATGCCCATTTTTATCAAGATGGGAATCTTTTGCCCTTTCCTCATTGGGAAACATATATTCAAAATATGTTCATAGAATTTTATTTAAAATCATTCATTACAGAGAAATCGATAGACAAACTTAGTAGTTGATTAAAGTTTGACAAATTTATTGATTAAATATTTCGAGAGATACGACAATTTAAATATATTAAATCATTGATTAAACATTATTTCTTAATTGATTTCAACAATGAAAAAAAGAAAATACATTAAAAAATATTTTCTATTATTTCTTGATAAAGAAATGAAATAAAAAGGCACTATGAAAGTATTTTTTAGTAACCTTAGTGCCCAACAACTGCATCACTCAAAAATCTTATATTATTAATTGCAAACATTCCTTCTATACAGAAGATCATTGCTAAATGTAATACACCACTAATATAGAAGCTCGTTCTATGCAGAAGATCATTGCTAAATGTAATACGCCACCAATATAGACGCTCATACTATACAAAAGATCATTGCTAAATGTAATACACCACCAATATAGACGCTCATACTATACAGAAGATCATTGCTAAATGTAATACACCACCAATATAGACGCTCATACTATACAAAAGATCATTGCTAAATGTAATACACCACCAATATAGACGCTCATACTATACAAAAGATCATTGCTAAATGTAATACACCACCAATATAGACGCTCATACTATACAGAAGATCATTGCTAAATGTAATACACCACTAATACAGACGCTCGTTCTATGCAGAAGATCATTGCTAAATGTAATACGCCACCAATATATACGCTCATACTATACAGAAGATCATTGCTAAATGTAATACACCACCAATATAGACGCTCATACTATACAGAAGATCATTGCTAAATGTAATACACCACTATTATAGACGCTCATACTATACAGAAGATCATTGCTAAATGTAATACACCACTAATACAGACGCTCGTTCTATGCAGAAGATCATTGCTAAATGTAATACGCCACCAATATATACGCTCATACTATACAGAAGATCATTGCTAAATGTAATACACCACCAATATAGACGCTCGTTCTATACAGAAGATCATTACTAAATGTAATACACCACTAATATAGACGCTCATACTATACAGAAGATCATTGCTAAATGTAATACACCACTAATACAGACGCTCGTTCTATGCAGAAGATCAATACCAAATGTCCTACCCCGGCTATTATAGACGCTCATGTCATACAGAAGAACAATGCTAAACGCCCGTCACTATGCTGAAAGACCAAAGGATTCATCAATCATTCCTAATTTTTAAGAATGGACCCGCGTGTTTTCTCAACTGCTGAAATCACGTGACTCCTCATTATTCAAGATGTTCATAACAGAAAACAGACAAAATAGTCACATGTATTGACAAGTGTGTAGACAAAATTACAATTAAGAAATACTTAAAAAGAAAACTTCTTTTGTAAAAAGTAATTTGGTTTTAAATTAAATTTGAAAAATTAAATATTCCTTCTGTATTTTTTTATTTTCAAACATCCTAAATAACTTGCACAATGTAATTTTTAAAAAAAATCTGTTTAGGTTAATTAATGATATGTGTACCAACGAATAATCGTTTTTGATAAGCCACAATGATGTTACATTAGCGATAAAAATTGAATATTATAGTTGCTGATTAAAAAAAACAAAAAAAAACGAAAAAACAGAAAAACTAAGAGTATAATTCAGCTGATGTTATTTAGATAAAGTTTTCTAAGTGTACAACTGCCATAATAATACTATGTCATATGTTGTTTTCCCTTAAAAACAGCAATCTAAGTAAGATAATATTTCATGGACCAGCTTTTAATTTTATGAACGCTTCTCAAAAAAGTCAAACACACAATTGAACTGCTTTAAAAAAATCTTATGAAGTTTTTTGCCGCATGCTTATGCAAGTTCATTTGTGTGTGTGTTTAAAACGTATGTAATTTGGTAAACTTCTAACATACACAGTCCCCGATAAAATAGCTAAGTCAATTCGGTTTCCTTAGACAGACAAAGAACATCTTCAAAGTGCAGTTCATTTTTGAAAGATAGTTTAAATTAAGTAATTCTGCTACACAGTTAAAATGAGTGAAAATGACGTCACGATAAAATTGCCACAGAATTAATTATTTAAAAAAAAACAAAAAAAAACTACTGCTGCTCAGAATTTTCTGCATTAAATTTCTAATTTATAAGACATAGGAGATAGAGAGAATACGAGAAGACAAAGATAGAGATAGAATAAGAGAAGACAGAGGAGATAGAGAGACAATACGAGAAGAGAGAGATAGAGAGAATACGAGAAGACAAAGATAGAGATAGAATACGAGAAGACAGATAGAGAGAGAGAGAGAATACGAGAAGATGGAGATAGAGAGAATACGAGAAGACAGAGGAGATAGAGAGAGAATACGAGAAGAGAGAGGAGATAGAGAGATAATACGAAAAGATGGAGATAGAGAGAATACGGGAAGAGAGAGGAGATCGAGAGAGAATACGAGAAGATGGAGATAGAGAGAATACGAGTGGACAACGATAGAGATATAATACGAGAAGACCAAGGAGATAGAGAGAGAATACAAGAAGAGAGAGATAGAGATAATACGAGAAGGCAGAGGAGATAGAGAGAATACGAGAAGAGAGAGGAGATAGAGAGAATACGAGAAGACAAAGATTTAAAGAATACGATAAGAGAGAGATAGAGAGAATACGAAAAGAGAGAGAGATAGAGAGAAAACGAGAAGAAAGAGATAGAGAGAATTCGAAAAGAGAGAGATAGAGAGATTACGAGAAGAGAGAGATAGATTGAGAAAATACGAGAAGAAAGCATAGATAGACAGACATACAGACAGACAGACAGACCGACCGACCGACTGACGGATGGACGGACGGACGGACGGACGGAAGGACAGACGGACAAACGAACAGACGGACAGACATACAGACAGACAGACAGACAGACAGATAGATAGATAGATAGATAGATAGATAGATAGATAGATAGATAGATAGATATATAGATAGATAGATAGATAGATAGATAGATAGATAGATAGATAGATAGATAGATAGATAGATAGATAGATAGATAGATAGATAGATAGATAGATAGATAGATAGATAGATAGATAGATAGATAGATAGATAGATAGATAGATAGATAGATAGATAGATAGATAGATAGATAGATAGATAGATAGATAGATAGATAGATAGATAGATAGATAGATAGATAGATAGATAGATAGATAGATAGATAGATAGATAGATAGATAGATAGATAGATAGATAGATAGATAGATAGATAGATAGATAGATAGATAGATAGATAGATAGATAGATAGATAGATAGATAGATAGATAGATAGATAGATAGATGGATGGATAGATAGATAGATAGATAGATAGACAGACAGACAGACAGACAGACAGTTAGATAGATAGATAGATAAATAGCTGGATAGATGGATGGATAGATGGATGGATGGATGGATGGATGGATGGATGGATGGATGGATGGATGGATGGATGGATGGATAGATAGATAGATAGATAGATAGTATAGTGTAATATAGTATGGTGTACTATAGTATAGTATACTATTGGATAGTATAGTGGTATTGAAAAAAAACATGAAAAAAGAGAGTGAGAAGGAGAGAGGGTAATATAGAGAGTGAGAGAGCGAGATAGAAAGAGGAAGAGAACAATAAATTTGAGTGATAAGTGCGATTAGGGCACCGGCATTCTCGACCCTCCGAAAAGACATATATCGAAAGTTTGTGATTGTATGGGTGAAAAGAGCGCAGCAATGGAATAGGTTCAAGCGTGTGGGAGTCGGGGGACACCAATGACTTCAAAGAAGCCTTTTTGTCGTTTCTGGACAATGTAATAAATAAATTCGCAGTGTTCGTTTTATTTGGTTGAAATTCATTTACCTGATGGTTATCATGACATGATAATTACTCCAGATCTTCTGTTCCACTATGTGTTGTTATTATTAATTTAGAAAATGCTCGTATCGAGAGAAAATAAATAATATATTAATTTTCGATAAAGACAAAAAAGTTAATTTGCGAACAGCTTAAGACTTATAGTAAAAAATACCTCAAGCAATAATAATATCATTCAAGGAAATTGCTTTTGTTTATTATTTTATTGCCCACTCACATCTTTGATTGTATAAAAGGCAAATACTGGTTAGTTTGGCGTACTGCTGATATTGCAAGCCAGAGTACTCTCTCGCATTAGATATACTGAAATAAGCATTCGGTAAGTAATTTCGCAATCTACTTAAAGCATTTAACACATTTTTAAAGAATTATTTATCCCGAATGAAAGCGTGAAAAAATTATATTTTAAATATTTTTTTTTCAATATTCATCGATATTCCTTGTAATGCGATTAAAATCTTTTTGATACGAAACGTATCATAAAGATGTCTTCATTTTTGAGGCCCCTATCTTATTAACTCGTGAAGGATTCCGGATTCAACGCATCCGGTTCTGTCGTCAACTTTTTCAAAACGCTCGTAAACAAGTTTTCGGACTTGCTAGAGAGCTGAAATTTTCACAGTAGGTTTAGTTTGTGGGGAAGATAAAGCTATTAAATTTTCAGATCAATCGAATGTACCGTAATTAAATTAATGCATTTTTAGTTTATTTCTATATGTAGCGGCGAGCTTTGTTGACATTTTACGCGTCACGCTGAGTTAAGTTCAACCATCCGTGACCAAAACTTTTTCCATTTTACAACAAAGGGTATTTAAGGCAATCTCAGTCTGTAAATGTTCGTCACTTTTAAGCATGATAAATACTTTTTAGTTACGTCTCATATATAAGGGATTTATAGTCAAAAACTTTGTTTTTACGGAGTTGTTTAATTCAAACCCTTATATTACCTTCCTTTGTTTTTGATTAATCGTTATTTTCGATTAAAGCCAAAAATTGAAATTTATGGTGTCTTAAGTAACATTTATTAAACGTACTTGTCGAAAATCGAAATAACACTGGAATGTCTTCTTTATAAGACATCTTATAACCAAAAACGCAAACAGACAAGTGTATCGGCATTATTGGGTTCAAGTGATGAGCGGGTCTTATTGAAATATAACCAGCCAAGCTGAACAATCGTCGACATAGATTTAGATTGTCTGAGCTGAAGTTTCTGATACTGGAGTGGATGTTTTGTTTGCAGGTGATATTTTGTAAAATATTGCACACAAAAAATGACGTTGTGCAACTTTTCACACGAGGTAAATTTTTTAAAATTATTTTTTTTTATTTATTTATTAATTTTTTTACTTTGCACACGGACCAACGAAGCTTAGACTTAGAGGGAACATTGCATGGTAGGCAAACAATTTCTCTCAATGGATACAATAACCTTTATTAAAATTTTGAACAGTCACGTAGGTCAATACTTTAAAATCAAAATGTTCGTGTAATCGTCCGGAAATTAGTTTATATTATTTATCGGCCAAAATATTTTACTTTTTTACTTCCAGTACATTTTTAAGTGGTGGGTCAATTAATTGTTAAAAAACATTAATCGTTTAAAAATTTTAGCGATTAATCGTGAAATTAATCAGAAAAAACATAATTATAATCCCCTAGTTTCAACCTTTAATACTGACCCTATAGAATATGTCAATTTTTCGTTAATAAGCACGTAAAATGAAACATACAAAAAATAAAAAACTAAATTACATTTCGCCACGACGTCAGTAAAGTGAAATTAGTGCACCAGGTGCAATGGAAAATTTCCGCCGGTCCGTCATACGAAAAGGTTTGAGAAGCACTGTTCTAAACTGTTTAGTAAAAACATCCAACCTTCACAGCTTTTATCACAAACAAATAACTAAAAACAAAGTCTGACAATGCGGTAAACAGCAGACTAAACGTAACGTGTTCATTGTTTCCGCATATATTTCATTCAAAGTATTATCTTATCTTATCGTTTACATAAGCTACTTGTAAACAGAAGATTATTGCGTCTTACGCTTATTCATGGCTTTATGCATAATCTTGCATTTTTATAAGAGTCACTTCTATACGTATATTAATGTCACCATGACTGCAGTAACAACATGTTGCCCTGGGTGTTACTCACGCTGACCATGATAGCGTCAAGTAAGGCTGCCGTGCCCGAAACGTTGTCTGAAGCTGATATAAATGCCTTCCTCCAAGGACATAACAAGCTGCGCTCTTCTTTGGGCATTCCCAATCTGGTGAGTTCTAAATCAAACTTTAATGATCCATATAAAGGTACTTTAAATTTTTGGGCCCCAATCATTTTTATTTATATTTTATGTTTTCTTAAATTTACTATGACACACAAATATAAACTTTGTTTCTAGATTTAACGAAGAAAGGTTTCATTAAAAATTACTTTCAAATAAGTTTTTTTTTCCAGTGATCTGTTTTCAATACATGTCTTCAAGTTTTGTATTCCAAAATAATAAATCTGTTTTGAATGTTATAATGGGAGCTGAGAGTTTTTTAAAATAAATATTATAATGTGTATATATATATATATATATATATATATATATATATATATATATATATATATATATATATATATATATATATATATATATATATATATATATATATATATATATATATATATATACTAGGGGCAAGTACCCGGCTTTTTCAAGGGTTTAAAATAAGGTTTTCTGTAGAAGTAGAAGCGTACAAAACTGTTTATTTGCATTCAATAAAAGGGTTCATTTAATTTAACTTAAAGCAATGTGTTTTTTCAGTTTTAATATAGCCCACATAAGGGAAAGAACGGTTTTGGGCCCCCGCCACCCATAAGTGAACATTTTAAAATTATTTTTCGTCAATTATCGTCATAAGAGTGTATTCAGCAAGTTCCCAAAGTTTCATGCGTCTACCTTCACGGGAAGTTGAAGAATTAGTGTTGAGTCAGTTTTAAATATTAAAATAAGAAAAACCCGTAAAAAACCAAGTTTTTGACTATAAATCCTTTATGTACGAGACGTAACTAAAAGAATGTTCATTATAACACGCAGCGGAAGACCATCCAAAAATACAAAATTGCAGTTGTGTCGTAAAACGTGTTTAATATAATGCGCACCGATCAGGAATAGGTTTATAAAAAGTGTTGTCAGTAAAATACGCACCTTATTGCGCGACAGAAAGGTTGTTCAATATAATACGCACCGCGACGCTCTATCTCAAAAAATAGCATGATACATAGGAATAAATAAAATAATCTAAAAAATCAATAATTTAATTACGGTACATGCGATCGATCTGAAATTTTGATACATTGTTTTTATCATCGGTACGAAACTGCCTGCAAAATTTCAGCTCACTATCTTGCGAGCAAGTGGGTTAAAAATCGATCAAAAGTTTTGGCGACAAGCAAGCAAGCAAGCAAGCAAGCAAGGTCGGTCGGTCGGCCGCAGACACCACGAGTTAATATAAAGGATTTAAAAATACATTAGGGCCCCTGTCCCACAGTAAGTGATAATTTATATAAATGTCAACCTGATACAATTGCCAAATGATACTTAACAACCACCGAAAGTTTCATGCTTCTACCTACACGGGAAATAGGATAATTTTTGTACCAAATTTCAAGTTATTTGGTTGTCTGGATCTTGAGTTATTAGGGAACAGACAGACAGACAACAAATGCGTCTTATATGTATAGAGATATATTACATTATGCTTTTATTTCCATTTTTGGTCCCGAATAACTTTACAATCTCTGTATCAAAAAGGTTCCTATCTGTGCTCCGAAAAACTACTACCGTATATACTCGTTCTAAAGCCAACTTTTTTTTTGGGACAAAATCTAAGGGAAAAGTTTGTCGGCTATCGAGCTGGTCATAGCTGATTTCTACATGTACATTGAATATCGGTGTTGTTATTGTAGATCATCATGACCCTTGTCTACATTCTACGAGATTCTACTGCTCTACTAGAAAAAAAAATTTAATAATCATCAGCATTTATCACAATTTATTAATTTTTCAGAAAGTTTTAAAAAATTGTATTAAGAATTTTGACCGATTTAGCTTGTAGTTCTAAAAAAAATGTGTACAATTTAGTTTACGCTGTTCTATTATTTTCTATGGTTGGCTCACGAGCGGGTTACACACTTTTTAAATCCCTTATATTAACTTCACCGCCGTCTCTGTATCTCTGTTTTGTCGGGCGGAGAAGCAAAACTCAAAAATGACCCACTTCCCGTAAAGCCATCGAGCTGAAATTTGGCATATGGACCCGTGTCACCTAACAATGCATCATATCAAAATTTCAGATCGATCGAACGTACTTTTATTAAATTAATGCATTTTTAGTATATCTATATACGACAGATGTAATTCAATTTCACGGTTTGTTATTGTTTTTTTTTCACGTGACAGTTCAGTTCGCGCGTTGACGCAACATCGTCGATGTACCAGCGTGCTTTTGTTTACATTTTACGTGTCACGCTGAGCTCGGTCCAGCGATCGGTTACCAGACCTTTCCCCTCTCCCACCCCCACCCCGGGTTATAAAGCAAAGGGAGTTAAGACAGATTCAGTCTGTAAATGTTTGTCGCGTTTTAACATAATCAATACTATTAGTTATTTCTCATATATAAGGTATTTATAGTCAAAAACTTAGTTTTTACGGGTTTGTTTTATTATATTATTCTCTTCAAAAAGAAGGGGGTCGACTTATGAACCAACGGGCTTTAGAACGAGTATATACGGTAATCTCCGTTGTGAACTTAGCTTCATAAACAAAGACACATCTTGCATCCAATCATAATTTAAATGATCACAATCACCGCGACAATCACAAACATCACAATCTCAACTACCACCAAAACCATCACAATTATTGCGGCCTTCACAACAATCATAATCCAAGCGACAATATTTACCGATGACATTTTAGGTCTGGAATTCAACTCTGGCATCTTTCGCGGAAAGCCATGGCTCTAAGTGTCTTTGGCAGCATAGCTATTCTAAATACGGCGAGAACTTGTATGCATCATCTCGTAAGTATCGTCCTGTATATTTAGCACTTAATAAAAATTTTTTTTAAATGATGGAGAAGTAATGTGCCCTTCAATTATTTCTAATTTTAAAAAAAATGGTTATATTTTATGTTATTTTTTTTTGGCGGTTAAAGACACTTTTAAATGGTTTCGTTAATTTTGATGTATTAATGTTATCCACAGCCCAGATTACGGATAACGTGCAGATAGCCGCGTATGCTATAGATGAGTGGGCGTCTGAAGTTAAGAATGTGAATCCCACATGGGCGTGTATCTTTGTTAGTGAAGGTACTTGTGGGCACTATTCGCAGGTATGTCCCGCACATAGATATTTGAGAAATGACTGTTTAAATTAGGGGAATAAAGTTTTTATATTTTATTTTCATTTAATTGTTTTTTTTAAATTTTAGTATAGATAATATTGATGTTATGCTGTTTTAAATTTAAAAATGATCAATACAAAATCTAAACACGAATAATTTGTATAATGCTTATTATTTTTACAAATCTTTTTTAAATGTAATATTCTAACCAGATTTCTTTAACTGTGTTTTGTATTGGTGAAATAATTTTTTTTAAAAATACAATAAAAACGATTTTTCAATGTAGAAATTACTTTTCTAGATAATATTATTATTTTAATTTAATATTGTATGCACTATCAATAGTTTTCTTTATACGAGTTATTAAAAATGATTTTTTTAAAAATAATGTGTACACTGCATCACAGATCGTGTGGAAGAACACGAAAAATTTG
Source organism: Ampullaceana balthica (assembly GCA_944989445.1). NCBI lineage: Eukaryota > Metazoa > Mollusca > Gastropoda > Lymnaeidae > Ampullaceana > Ampullaceana balthica. The sequence goes on along the minus strand of CALYLW010000131.1, from coordinate 379,893 downwards.
GGATGCGCTGTTGTTCACTGCAGCAGCCCGCTGGAAAACTTTGTCGTCTGCGAATATAACCCACCGTGAGTAAATTACTTGTGTTTAGTTTTAACAAAGAAATGTGCTTTTGGGCATTTCTAGTAAAAAAGACAACATTTTTTTAAAGCACAAAAGGAAACTGATAATAAATTACGCAACTGATTAATATTTATTATTATTATTATTATTACTATTGTTATATTATTATTTTTATTACTGTTATTATTATTTTATTTATTATTGTTATTATAAACAATTTTAATATTTCAGAGGTAACTTCGTAAATCAGATTCCATACTAGTAAAAAGCCCTGCTATGAAGACGTGTCGCTTACTCTGATGAAGACGAGCTGTCATTTAATGACGTAATGATTTTTCTCTACCTAGTTCAACATATTCTTCTATCAAGGTCCTTTCAAATTTAGGTATCTGAACCTATTTCAATTTCACCAAAAGATATTTTTTTTAAATATTTTTTTTTCATTTTAAGATTAATACGATTGTATACTTGTCACAAGAATTTGAAACTCTTTATGAAAAGCATCTTAGTTCCTTGAATAAATTGGACGAAATTTATAAATATGCAAAAATCTTGTTGTTGAAAATGTTTGTAATAAAAGTGTGAGAAAAGGGAAATAAATTGCATGCATAAATCATACTATCTGTGATTACATTCATTAAATATATATTTTAAAAAGATGATTAAATTGCGGAATATTTTTTTTAATTCACGTAATGAACATCCAAATCATTAGATAAATGGGTAGGAATCCAAAAAATATGTCAAAATCTTAATGTATAAATTATAAACCCTCCAGAAGAACCAAAACTTATTGCAAATGCTGAATCCGATGCACCCAAAAAGCATTTCATCGTTTTACATTTCAAATCAACGCCTAAAGCAAAACAAGGTATGAAAAGAAAAAGAAGAAAAAAACTAGCTTGAGCATTTTTACCAGCAACCCCGTCAAAGAAATGTTGCAAGAAAGGGAAAAGCAAAAGGAAGAACAGGAATGTTTTTAAAAAACAGAGAAAAGAAACTCATGAAGCTAAAATGGTAGTAAATAAAACTCACTAAAACTGAGTTCATGCAGGCCTAAGTCTATAAAAGCCAGGTCACACAGTCCAGTTGCATCAACTTCAAAGGGGTTAGTTATAAGATGTCCTGCCTGCCAAGAGGACTATTTTGACCCTCCAAAGAGGAATGGATCCAGTGCCGTGAATGCCAAGAGCGGTGGCATGAGGAATGTTGCAATTTTGAAAATGGCATTTTTATTTGTGACTATTGTTAGCCGTACAACTTAACACTTTAACATTACGTTACAATGCATTACCCTTAGTTTGATACTTTGTAAGATGAGAGAACACAGTTATCATTTGTTATACCATGTAAAATATTTTATTTTAAAAAATCAACTTTTTTTTTAGTGTTGTTATCTTGCCACAAGGTCAAAGTCATCTTGCTCCGGTACTGGGGCAAGATGAAAATTTGATAAGTTTGTGGAAAAATGAAATCATCCTTTATTTCTTTCATTTCCATAATTAAATTGTAATTAATCTAATGATTAATGATTAATCTAACAGTCTAATGTAAGATTAATTTTACTATCCTTAAAATTAAAGTAATACACAACTTAAATTGTTAACTTAGGAGCCGTCCATAAATGACGTCACGCTCCTAAAAAAGGGGGGGGCGTCACACTTTTGTGACGATTCGTGACGAGGGGGAGGGAGGGGGGTTGCAGAAATGTGACGTCACATCAAAAGGGTAACTTTAAATAAAACTTCCACTGAAATATTTGGTGGCTTACAATTTATTTAATGACTTTTTTTTTAATCAGGGCTGCTCAATGTGCCGGTCGGTAGGCCATCAGACGCTGGTTGGCGTAAGCTATCAAGAGACGAAAATTAAATCTAACTATAATCCTTAAGTTTGAGAACTCACAAGATAACGTATGAAATTATTACACTGTGTCGTTTGATGTTGACATCAAAGAATTTGTGATGTAACCGCAGCTACGTCGGCGAACTTTTTTGCCCGTTACCCCAAAATATACAAGTCTATGTGTGCGTTACCCCCCCCCCAACCAACCCCCAGACTATAGGTACTGCTCACATGACTCAGGGATTTAGGGGGATCGTTGTTACCAAATGCTAATTTTGAGTTTTACAAGCATGACAAGTGTCTAAAAATGATCTAAATAGGATTATGTGTAGATATTTTAAGTCAAAACGACACGGACTATCCTTTTTCTTTTTAAAAAAAAAGGGGGGGGGGTGGAATCTATTTCATAGAATTATAAACGTTTTAAGTTTCATATAATTGTTCGGTTGGTTTTTGGTCAAACGCGCCTGGCCATTCTAGATATAATGATACATGAGCCCCTTTAAAAGTTGTAAAGTATTCATTAACTTTATTTAATGCATCAAATTCTTGACATGGCAATTCGAGAGGAGTACAAAACAACTTTTCTTCTTAGCTCAGTTTTTAAGGCATTAATTTTAAATATCACAGAAAGGATACTTGATACAGTCAAGTCATGTGGATTAAGATTATTGTCACTCGTGTCAATATAAATGAAAGTAGGGTGGATTTAGGTGTCTTCGTATAGTACGTAGGTAAGAAATCTACATAGTTGTCAAATTTTTAAAAAATGCATTTTCAGGAAGGAACCGGTTCAATAATGGGCATATGTTCCAAGCGTACACGTACACATGACGTATTTTAATATATCTAGTGGATTGTACTGGATGTTATATGTCCCAAATGAGTCTGCATTACCACAAGAATTCCATTTTGACCCCAGATGAGGTTATTTACCTCTGTTCGCGACCTCTTTCTTACGGCATGCCCGTCAGTCAATTGAGGGATTTTAAAAAAATACATTATAAACATATTATTTTCAATTTTTTTTCTAAACAAAGACGTTAACCGTGATGGTTAATAGTCAATGTTTAATTTGTATTCATTAAAATAAAATATAATCTAAGGATGTTAACACGGTTCGTTTTTTGAAGGCTGGTTAAATGTTTTGAAAAAAATGCTTCACGCGGGTTACGATATTACAATGTAGACCTTCACTAAATAAATAATAAATACTTGAATTACAATAAAAGTGATTTGAAACATATACTTATTTTCAAATAGAAAATAATTTGTAGTTTTTTTGGAGGTGTTAAAGCTTTGTGACGTATTTTTAGAGGGGGGGTCTAACTTTTTGTGACGACGCGTGACGAGGGAGGGGGAGGGGGTCAAAAATCGGTCAAATTCGCGTGACGTCATTTATGGACGGCCCCCTAGTCATCTTGCCCCGGTCTCGCCTATAATTATTTGAATTTTTAAAATAAAATTTATATTACCTACAAAAGCGCTTAAATAATAATCACATCTGGTATCATGCATTATTGGATTTAAGATTTCCTTTTAGATAAAGAGCAATCTGTAATAATTAATAGATCTAAATTAGCACCAATAATGGTTTACTCGGGAATTCCACACGGAACTTTTCTAGACCCCCTACTCTTCATAATTTTATGTAAATTATGTACCAAAACTACATCTCTTAGGAAAAAAAGATTGGTCATTTGCTAATGATTGTGTAATCTATAGCAGGGGTCGGCAACCTATGGCACTCGTGCCACACTTGGCACGCGTGCCACACTTGGCACGCAAGCAATTTCAAATAGCACGCATGCACACTCTTCACGTATCCAGTATAAAGTTGATTTTATTGACCTCGGCTTGTATAAAATGATATGTGTTGTTGGCACTCTGAACAATTTGAAACCTTATGTTGGCAGTTGGCACACAGTTGGCAAAAGGTTGCCAACCCCTGATCTATAAAATAATTTTATCAGAAATAGCTAGTAAACTCTTACAATAAGACCGAGATATATTTATAAAATACCAAAATAATTGCGTTATGTCTTTCCATCTACAAAAGTGATAACTGTTAAGAGTAACAATGAAAAAGAAACAAATAAAGCAAAATATTTCATTTATGGAAAATAAAAAATCCAAAATAAAGATGGAAAATACCCAGGAGTAATAATAAATGAGAAATTACCATGGCATGCCAATGGAAATAAAGTATGTAAACTTTTAAACAAATCCTTAGGCTTTTCAAAGAGTTACTTTTACAGATGAAATAACAATATAAAAATATTATGCTACCTTACTGTGCTGAGTCCTGTAATAGAACATGGATCTTCTGCATCGGATCCATCCACCAAGAAAATATTCATAAACTAGAACACATTCAAAAAAGAGCTGCCAGACTCCTTCCTCGAGAATATTCAACATTGTCAAAGGTAACACCAATAGTTAAAACATCAAATATAGAGACACTAAAGGATAGAAGAGCAAATAAAGTAATAACACATAAGGGAATTAATTCCAGCTTGGAAATAAAACACAAATATAATTTAATACAACTCTCAAATAGACATAGAGATAACAAAATATTTTTTTATTACATAAATAAGAACATGAGAACATATTTATTTTCTTCCCATTTGGAATTGGGACATGTAAATGGTTGCCTGATCTAACCTGCAAATCCAGTCCTTTATAAATATTTACAACTCTACACAACATGCAAGATTAGAAATGAAACACGCATACGTGTAAGTCATATCCATTACCTAGTATAGGAGAATCGTCTATAATAGATAAGATAAGATAAGATGAGATGATATTTAAAAAAAAGGAGAAAAGAATACGATAAATTGTGTAAATATCAATAAAACACCTGCGTGTCTTAGAGTCAACAAAATCAACGACATTATAGCACATGAAAAAAAATACAAATATTAGCGTAAGACGATTTTGATTCCAACGGCTAATTAATTACCCATCTTACCAAATACTCTATACAAACATAGATAAAAATGCTGTTGGTAACACTGTGACTTATGCAGTGCCCTCTTTCAAATATCATTTCAACTCTTGTAGGAAAGTTCAATAAGTTTGGTTACGACAGGTGTTACCATGCTACACATTACAGATCAGCGCAGTAGAGGGAATTGTTGCATTATGGACAGCAGGAATGTTGACACGGGAAATGTTGCATAATGGACAGCAAGAATGTTGACAAGGGAAATGTTGCATCATTCACAGCTGAAATGTTGACATGGGAAATGTTGCCTCATTCACATCTGACATATTAAGAAGGGATGCTTAGCCTCATTCACAGCTGTGATGTTGACAAGAGAAATGAGGAAGTGTTGAGATGTGGGCAGCTGTTGAACCAGTGGGGGTAGTTAACACATTTAAAACATTGTTCTATATTCAGAGAAAAGACCACATTGAAAAGACACTTCAAAGCCCTCGTTGCTCACGTATGGCGTATTATTTAAATATACGGACATACAGCTTTAACAATTTTAAGAATCTACAGTCAATTTCCAGGCATAATGCGTAGTAAACCAAATGGTAACAATCGAATAGATTATTGATAATGGACATTCATGAATGTCACTCATGCAGAACTTCGGCTTTACTGAAACCCGAGTGTGTCATTTAGTTAATTGTGTTACGCGTTTTGTTTTGTGTCCGTTTTTTAATATTACAAGTCATATTTTTTAATGTATCCCTAATCAATATTGGGACCAACTGAGTTCTTTGTACAACAATTTTTATATCAGTTCAATGAAACTAATAAATACAGGTAAAAAAGGATTTTTTAAAAACCACGTTTTATAAGTGGACTAAAAAGAAGAAAATAATGTAAATCTTATAAGTTTAAGTACGTTGGTTTAATATGACTAAAAACGTGAGGCGGACGCTTATGAGGTTTAACATATGCAGTTCATTCATTCTCTGACTTATAGATCTCTCTTTTGCCTTCTAAATTATCAATCTTACATTTATTTACCAAACACCCGCCCTACGTTTTTAGTCATATTAAATTAAAGTTCTTGAACTTATAAGTTTTAAATTATTTTCTTCTTTTTAGTCCACTTGTAAAAACGTGGTTTTTAAAAACACTTTTTAACCTTTATTTATTTTACTCTTTTTGTCTAAGTGTATGCTATAGTGAGTTTTGAAGTATTGATTATGTTCAAATATAATACGCATTGCCCAACAAACATTTTACAGACTGAAGTTGACTGATCTCCCCTTGATATTAAACATGGTTGATGTGGTCGGGGCTGGTGTGAACTCGGAACGTGAATGTAAATGTAAACAATAGCAGACCAATAATACAGATGCTTTTATAGAGATAAATTAAAAAATTCAATAATGTAATAACGGTACATTCGATCGATCTGAAATTTTTATTCAATGCAATGTCATCCAAGATCTATCTGTGGTAAAATTTGGAGCTCTCTAGGACCATCAGATGTGGTTTAATTTTACGTTGGCAAATTTGACAAATTGAGGAGAGACGGACACGAAAGCAAGTTAATAAAAATCATAAGTTTTGACGATATCCCCGATCAGCTTTTTGTTTTAATTCGTATACAATCATTCTTCGTCATTTTCTGAGGCTATAAATGCATCAAAGACAAAGTCATTACATACGAAAATAATGTTAATTTATATTTTGTTACTCCTCTTTATTCAAAATATACACGTGTTAATTGATCTTGTTTTTTAAAAAAAATTATTTTCATTTTTAAGAAGCTAATATACTTGTTTCAATCATGAGACAAGATATAACACTGTAGTATAGCAGAGAGAGGAGATATGCAATACGCTTATCCGGTGGACTTATCTCTCCGTGACGATCGTTCACGTAAAGGGTTGACTGACTTTCTCAATTAGGATACGGGCTGTTGCAAACACTTGTAATACTGCCTACCAATGCCGATTGCTGTCTTGACTTGCACGCTGCTATGTTGAGGAAAATATTGGATGTTGTAAAACTAACTCGAGAATAATATTGATTAGGATGTTGCCGTTTTTAGATAAGTTTACTATATATATTTAGCAGGCGTGAATGGGAAAATTCAGTTCTCCATTATACTATAATTTAACACCATCTTTGTGAGGATTGAAGCTTAAGTCTAGAGTCATTATTCTTTTGGAGTGAGGAATAAAGAAATATGAGGTATGAGATTGGTAAGAAAAATATATTTCAATAAACTACAAAAGAAAACAATCAAGCTACAACACAAGATATTACAATAATAAGGAATGATTTGCCTTATACAAGTCCTGCTTACTTTTTTCTCTTGATTAAAAAGACCAGGGTTGACTTTAAGTCCCCATTGACCAAGGGTACGTTTGGGGGGGGGACACACCTCAGGATGGCTGATCGCTGTCTCGACGTTAGGTTTCGCCTGGATTAGTATCAAGGGATTGTCAACACCTTCACGACTGTTGATGTGTGTTACACTTGAGTCGGGTACGGTGTCCCATACATGTCTTTTGTCTTTTCTTGGTTTTCTTTGTGGGCCACCACAGAGGCGTCAATAGGTAAGTGCGGGGGTTTGCGCACCTTACCGGGTGACACCTTCACCGGGGGTGACACCATCACCAGGGGCGACACCGAATTGTAAAAATCCGTTTGTTCCTGTTATTGGGCACTGGGAGACTCGGAAGAGGTCTATGTTAAGACATAAGACGGAGACACGTAGAGCTACCGCAATGGGTTACACCAGCCTTAGTGGCGCCCCTGGGCTACCTTTCTCTATGTGCTGTAGTCTGTGGCGCAGTTGGTAAGCTTTAAGAATGGAGGCCTTTGTAGCTTTAGGTCAGCTGGTAGAAACGAAGACGAGCGGTGGAAATCCCGTGAAGATTATACTTTATTGGTTTTTTAATAGATATAGAGAAATGGTGGCCAAACCACAGCTCTCAATCTGCACGCCGCTCTTCTGTGGTCACATTGCCACTCTCGTACAATTTATTAACAATAAGTTACAAGGATTACTGGAAGATTTCCAAACAAGCATTAATGACACATAGTGCTTCAATGCCGCTCTCAAAAATTAATTTAGATTCTGAAATGGTTTTCAGTTACTACAGGTCTGGCTAACCCTGGTGTAGAGTAGAAAGAAGGTGGCAAATAGAGTTCTCGGAAAAAAAATAATAACGGATTATACGATTCCACAAGTTTGTCATTTTATTTATTTTATTACACGAGCTATAAAGATTGTGTGGATATCTTTCAGGCAAACACTCCCTAGATACTCAGAATAATACAAAATAACATTTTCTGCTTATTCGTCAATTTTATATTAGAATTAATTTTTGAAAGTGTTCAAATTTACGTTTCGAATTTTAAAATATTTATTATATGTTATTATGAGTAATTATTCCAGCAATATTAAATTTATAATTTTATTCCTATTTCATCAAAACGTGATTCATTCGCTCTTTTCTCAAAAAGAAAAATATTCTCAATACATGTTCACAAGAATTTTATTTAAAATCATTCATTACAGAGAAATCGATAGACAATCATGGTACTGGTTTGAAGTGTGACTAATTTATTGATTAAATCTTTCTAGAGATATGACAATTTAAATAATTTACATTATTGATTAAACGTAATTTCTTAACCGATTTCAATAACGAAGAAAATAAAACATTTAAAAACAATATCCCTTATCTAGCTTGATGATAATTGTAATGAAAAGTAATATATGAAAGAGCCCACTAACTACATCACTCAAAAATGTTATCTTATTTTTTACAGACGCTCGTTCTAATCAGAAGAGCAATGCCAAATACCCTTACCTGCCCTCATCGCTATCACAGACACTCGTTATTTAACAGAAGATCAATGCCAAATTCCTTTTTCGCTGTAACATATGCTCATTCTATAAAGAGTATTGATGCCCAATGTCCTTCCTCACTATTACATACGTCATTCTCTACAGAAGATCATTGACTAGTGTCCTTCCCCATAATGAAGGACCAAAGGGTTCACGATTCATTTCCCAGTGTCACGTGATAATCATGAGATTAGTGACAGAGAGGTCACATGGGTAGAAAGCGTGCCGAAGCAGTTGTCAGAAAGGAATGGCGAATGTGTGGCTGATGTCTCCACGTTGTGAAACCTCAAAGTTATATTTCTGTATATATTGTGCATATTAAAGTTATTTTATTGACAACATTATTTCAAGGATTTATTGCACAAAAGTTTGTATTGTCAGAACACCTACAAAATACATTAACAAGTAATACGTCTGCAAGAGTGGCGTGACACCCAGATTTTTTAGAAATCACCCGTGTTTCCACAACTGCTGAAATCAAATACTTTCTCGTTATTCAAGATGTGCTTTATAGAAGATAGACACATGCATTGACAAAGGTTAAGACAAATTTTAAAAGAAATATTAATAAATAAAAATTCTTTCGTAAAAAAATTATTTGGGTTTAAATTAGTTTTGAAAAGATTCCACCTGTATTTTATGTCACACATCCTATTAACATTCCGTATATACTGGAGTATAAGTCTATCTCGAGTATAAGTCGACCCACTGATCTGTCTCTTGAAATGAGGAATTTTACATTTTTTTCAATGATCGCTATGGTAACCTCTTGGCGTTTATAAAAGTAGATACACGTGCATTAGTCGACCACCTGATTTTCGCATTGACATTTGGAGAAAAAATTCGACTTATACTCGAGTATAGACGGTAATTAAAAATTTTGTTTAGGTTAATGCATGACATTTTTTTATTTTACACTATCATGTCTGTTAATGTACAATAATGTTAAAACAAAAGTAAACAAGTAACAAAAATAAAATTTAAAAACTTATCTTATCTGTTGGAGGCTCTCATTCTATAATGAAGATTATTGCGTACCATGCTTATCCATAGTTTATGTCTAGTCTTGCATTTTTATTTGAGTTTTAAATGTTGATAGGGTGTTGTTGCTTTTTTGTTTGTTTCCATTGCACAACAGTCATAAGTATATATCAATTGTTTTCATAGATACAACAATAAAAATAAGATAATATTTCATGGTACCAACAGGTAATGTTTTACACGTTTCTGAAACAAGCCAAACACACAATTTAACTGCTTTTAAATAATCTTAAAATTTTTACAAGTCTTTTGCTACATTCTCATACGAATTTGTGTAATTTTGTAAACTACCAGCATATAGTTGCGTAGCTAGGAGAGGGGAGGGGAGGTCCTAATTTGAAAGTCCAACTGGGCCCCCACTTAAGGCAGGCCCCCAAAGCAGTGTACATTATCTCATGTCATTAATTCGAATGTAAAATGCAGGGTCCCCCACAGAGGCCAAGCCCGCCGTGCCCCAAAGTCCCTAGATATGCCACTGTCAGCATACATAATCCCCATTCAATGTCTAAGCTGCAAAGAGTCTATTCCATTATTCTGCATAACCAAATTCCCTATAGTGGCAAAGAGGATTTTTATAATGCAGCTCACTTTTTAAAAAATATATAAAATTAGATAATTAATTCTGCAACCCAGCTAAAAATAATGAAAATGATGCCACGTTTAAATTGCAACAATTTTTTAAAAAATTATAAATTAGTGTTGTGCAGAATTTTCTCCATTAAATTTATATTTAAATTGAACAATTTTTAAACCATACATTTTTACTTAGTTATTGTATAGGCTCGCCTTAATATAGAGTTTAGTGACTACTATCAGATCTTACAATTATCATGTTCAAAAAAAATTACCTGAGGAAAATTTGTAATGCCGAATATAAGGGAATGAAAATAGTGATAACTGAAAAAAATTAATTAAAACACGGAGAGAAGGTGAGAACTAAAAAGAGATCCTAAATAGGTCTCAAAATCTAGTTATCAAGCAACAAGAGAAATCAACATAGTTTTTTGCAACCCCTTTGTTTACATCTAATTTTAAACAAATTGTGTCCCCTTCATTTAGGTCACGGCAATAAGTGATGGTTTGTTTTCCCATCAAGGAAAAAAACCCATCCTCATAGTAACCACTTACTGAAGCATAAATGGAACTGTTCTCTGGAAGCTTCGCAGCTATGCTTACCAAGTACAAGCCCCTGATGGGAGCTGTGAATTTACCAGATTTTGGATCAAAGTGATTCCCGTAATTTTCATTATCTTCCTGAAAGTCTTTTAAATCGAATTTTCCCTCAGAATGATGTAACTTCTTATATGCATAGAATCCTACTCTCTGTCGACAGCATTTAGATTCTGTGAAAAAGTGTATTTGAAAATAAAAATTAAGCTAAATTATTGGAAAGATGATTCAAGGAAAAAAAAATGTTTGAGGGTAGACAACCCACACTCTAATTGTTTGATTAATATTTGTTAAAATATATATACTGAATTAAAGCATGAAAAAATATGTCTTTGTTTTGTGAAGACAAAAATAAAATAAAATAAATAAACATTATAAATCAATAATTCATGATAAATATTTTCTAACATTTAAATTGTAGCATTCTACTTTAATGCATCTGTGTGTAATGTGTACCAACATATTGTAAAAAGTGTTGTTATTTGTAGTTAAATTTTTAATAAAAGAAAATATATTGCAAAGTTAGGTCCCAGACTTCTGAGATAGGGGGAGAATAGAATGTGGAGTTTCACAGAAGATCACACTATCCTTATACATTCCCCTCAGTCTTTGTCACCATAAGTTTACAAATGTTCGTTCGTCCGTCGATACGACGAGGACCACTCTAGTCATCCGAGGGTTTTCTGTGCGTGCGCAGATGGCTGATTAGGCCGATCCTTGCACGAAAGGTTCGGGAACAGAAGGGACAGGGGGCGAGTGCGACATCTCCTGGAGGGTTGACAGCATGGGCCTTTCGGGCTTGCCTCTTCTTTTCTGCGGCGGTAATCCGGCTTGCCTCACATGACCTGGCACCTTCGTGGATGAAAGAGCGCCAGGTGGATCGGTCCATTGCAGCTCGTTCCCACGTGTCTGGATTTATGGCAAACGCTTTCATTGAGGCTTTCAGTGTGTCTTTGAAGCGTTTCTTTTGCCCACCGTGGGACCGCTGGCCATACTGGAGCTCACCATAGAAGATTCTCTTTGGCAGTCTCTCGTCTGGCATTCGGACAACGTGCCCTGCCCAGCGAAGCTGGGACTGCATCAGGAGGGTGAAGATGCTGGGGAGACCTGCCTTGGACAGTACCACTGTGTCTGGAATTTTGTTCTGCCACTTTATGCCGAGAATCTTCCTGAGGCTTGTTATATGAAAGTGGTTCAGCTTTCTTGCATGGCGCTGATAAACAGTCCAAGTTTCACAAGCATAAATAAGTTTACAAATATTATTTACATCGTTATATAAACAACATTACAAATTTTTATAACCATTTTGAAAATTAAAAAACAAAATAATGTTTTTGTAAATTGAAATATATATTCAACCATATTATGGTCCATAATTAGTTAAAACTAGGGCTGAGGAAATTAACAATTAATTTCTCGATTAATAGTTCCATTTTTGTATCAGTTAAAATTATTTTAATCAATAAAAATTTGATTAAAATTAAAGAAAATATTTATAATATTTAAAAAAAAATTTATTATAATTATTAATAATTAATAAAAATTTATATATTTTTTTACGTACAAACTTCTCCCGCGTAATATTATAATTTATTTTATTACTTTATGTGGACCGGCAGACGTCAACAAAAAGTGGCTGACAACATCAGCGCAGTTAAATTTAAACATATAACTTGAAAGTTGAGCAAAAATTTTGTTTTTAAGCTAACTGCGGATGGCAAAGTCAAAGATGGTGAAAAAGTTTACTGTGTTCACTGCCATAAACAATTTTCTTTTAAAGGATCAAATGCATCGCTGACGTACCACCTTCAGCACAAACATCCGATCAAGTATCAACACATTGTCATAAAATTTAGTTCAAAATATTCTTAATTTTCAATGTCCGTGAGAAATGTTCAGTTTAATGACGTCATAAATGTCTATTTTTGGCTTTAATCGAAATTATTGATTAATTAATCAATAATTGTTCAAAAGTTAACGATTAAATTTAAATTAATCGATAACAGCTCTAGTTAAAACATTAAAATTTACTTACTTATTTCTGTAACTTTGTTGGATAAATTTAATATTTTCCTCGTGAGGACCTCTCTCTTAAAAAGGAAGAAATCACACAAAAATTTATTGCTATTTATTAAGGATGCAAAGTCTAAGATCTGAATTGATTTTTTTTTAAATATATAAACTGAAAACAGCTATACAATAGTTGGTTGGATTGATCTATCTAAGCAGTTTTAAAAAAAAATGAAACAATGTTAAGAGGATACCCCTAAAAACAAAGAAAACAGATAAAATTATCTCTTCATTCTGTTATATAATTAATTAAAGGTAGAAATCTGAATGCTAACATTTAAAAAAAAGTTATATGCATAATAATTCATTTTCTTACCAATAGATTTTAACTTAAATGTAAGATGATCATGACCTATTGACAGTTTCAATCCAAATACAAGTACCATGATTTTTATTAAATAATATAGGTGTCCATTTAAATGCTCACCTTAATTTTTTTATAAATAATAAAATAGAGTTACACACAAAATCACATTTCAAAATTTCCACACTAAAAAAAAAGAACCAAAAAAAAAGATTTTTCCTTTTTGCAATATTTAAATATTTTTTTTGCCATGTCTCTCAATGCAATTATATTCTAATTGAAATGTAACTTTGAGTAGGCATAGAAAACTAATGCAACTTGATATTGAAAAATAATTGTATGAAATGAGTCTTCAAGAGTACATTTAATTTAAAAGAAATAAATTCTAAAATAAGATTTTAGTCATGCAATACTTCAATAATATAGTGACAAATATATAATAACTAATCAAACAAAGACTTAATATTAACATAATTATTTTGTTTTTTTATTGCTGAAGACAAATATAATTTGTGTTTTCAACACAAATAATTTGGGAAATAAAATAAATTTTGGCTTGAAAATAAACAAGATAAAAATTAGGGGATAATTAATAGTTCTTTTATTTTTAAAAAGTTATTTCTTTTCTTAATTATCCTTTTTTCTTTGGTTTCAAATTGTCTACGTACTTAACGAATTTATAATTTTTAGAAAATATGTTACAAAATTATTTTAAATAATAAAACACATAAAAATATCTTTACAATTGTTGTTAACATATGTGCGGGTTAAAAAAATTGTCATCCTATTCTTGTATTAGGAAAACATGGGATGCTTAATAAAATTCTTATTGTAATATAATAGATTTTTATTGCCTATAACTCTTAAACTTGATGAAACATAATTATTCGTTTAACATCAGTTTGGAGAACTTTCAAATATAATCACATTCTGTAAATTAAACTGTAAACCTTTTATAATTTTCATTTTTTTGAAATTTATTTTAATGTGATTTTGTATTTATTATTTTTGAACAGCATTTTAACTTTTAATCTATGCAATTTTATTGCATTTATGATAACAAATGTATTTCTAAAAAATTTGTAAAAATATTTTTACAAAATGAACAAAGGATAAAACTTTTTTTTAAAAAATTATAATTTTATTGTGAAAATAAAATAAGGTAAAATCTGGAAAGAAACAAACAAAAAACAACAATCACAATACTTACCAATTTGTCCAATGTATCTTTGTTTCGACTGTAATTTTTTGAACACACTTCTGTATGCTGAGTTGACATAAGATCAATTGAGACTTGCAGATTCTTTATTGTAGAAGACATTTCATTATAATGTTCATTTGCACTGTGCACTTCCTTTGAAAGATTTTCAAGTGATATTAGAGCATCATGGGTTTTCGTTCTGAAGCAGGTGAAATCTGTATTCAATTCATTTATTGTAACATTTATATATTCTTTTTCCTCATCTAATTTGTTTAGCCTGTTTTCAATATTTGATATGCTTTCAAGCAAATGATCAGCATTTGAGGCATTGTCTTGGATTGTTTTCTCAAGTTCTGTTATGCTCTTTTTAACATTTTCTTGTTGAGTCATAACATTGTCTAACATCTTCTCCACATTTTCTTGATTTTGTTGACGTTGTTCTGTGTTCTTTTTGACTGAGGATACAGCCTCCTCTAGAATGGTTAATCTCGTAAAAATATTGGAATTGTCTGCTTCTAAAGCTCCCCCTGTCAGCAGATTAAAAACAAGTTTAATTCTGCATAAGACTTAGCTTAAACATGAGTTTCATTAAAAAGATACTTACATAATTGTGTGTTATATGAAGGTCATATTATTAACTCCAAAATGTATTTTTAAAAATGTTTTTTCTTTCATTCACGTTGTTAATGTAATATGTTTTCATGGGTTGGATTATCAATATGAAGAAAGGAATAAATGATAACTCTTTTAAGTAATAAAAAAATAATAATAATTAGCACTGGCATTTGAAATCGAGATGTGCCAAATCTAAATGGAGATAAATTGATAAGGGTCAAATCATATTCAGAAAAGTTATAAAAACAAATACAAATGTAAAGACATTTTTTTATATTACTTTCATTGGGATCTTCCTTTTCTTTTAACATCATGTCTGATTGCTCTGCTCTTTGCTTACATTTGACTCCTGCTGTAGGGCAAGGTAGCTTTAGTTCTTGAATATTTGAAACTGAAAAATTTTGCTCTTCACCACACGTTCCAGTGGAACTTCCAATATTCTGTAGATCTTGAGAAAAAATTTGTGATTAATTCATAAAATTATGTTAATTTACAAACATCAATCTTTGAAATCAAAGAAATTATTTAAAATATACAGTAATTAATACAATGTGTTATATATATTTTTTTAAATTCATTAAAAAATTATTTTTTTAAAAATAAAAACTTGAACTGTTGCTTAAATATTTTTTTATAAATAGTTTATTCACCACTTAAATATTTAAATTTTAAAAATTTATCTTAGTTTAGTTTAGTTTAGATATACATTTAATTGATTTAATTTCAATGTTGCATAAAATGAGTTGTCTTTTTAATGAAACATTTGTTTTATCATTTAGAAGTAAATGAATTCTTTAAAGAATGAAAATAAATAAAGGATGACATTTTTTATTTTAAATCAATATTTTTTTTTAATCATTACCTATAATTTCCACTGACTTTGCAATAAAAAATGTAATTGATTGTTGAAGCACATTGGAAATCTCAGAAAAAGTTGTCTGGTTGATTTGTCTTCCATTAACCCAATTATCAACGAAGATTTCCAGCTTCAATTGTATTAAATGTAAAAAAATATATATATAAATTGAAATTATAATTTTAATCATACTATTTTTTTTTAAAGCAACATTAGGCACTAGTGAATTCTTGCCATAAGAAAATGTGTTTCATTAAAGTTTTAAAATTTTTTACTTTTTATTTTAAAAGTAACAGTGCTCTCTTGCCACAATATTGCATAAATTGTCAAATTATTATAATTATATTTTTATTATGTCATGAGATTCTGTTTCATGTGACTTGGCTTTTTTATATAAAAAAATATTAATTAGTTTTATATTTGAAATAATTGATGTACATGTCTTCCTTTAAGTTTAAGGCTTAAATTTAAATTTAAACTGAATCTTTAATTTAAGTACTTAAAGTTTCATTTAAACAGCAAATGAATATAATATTTCGTCAAGTAACTTTTGTTGTTTATTTTTAATTTGCAATAGACTCAATAGATCAATAGTATTTTACCTGATTTATATGTTCATCTGCTGCCAATTGCATTGAAATTCTTTCATCTTTCAGAGTATCAAGTTGACGAGAGATAAATTGGACAAATCTCGGACTTTTTTGTGACACAACTTCATTTTGTGATTGTGTGATGCCTTTGCCCTTCCTGCTGTTCATTTTGGCAATTATGGATTCCTGGTAGATCTACTTTCAAAATCAAAAGTTAACTGTAAGCATATTTAAATTATCTGAATCCAAAGGAGATAAATTTTTTTCAGTGATGTTTAGACTTTATTAATAGAATCGTATAAACACACACTATCAATATCAATATCATTGTTCGAAGTGATTATTCGCACCAATGCTGCCAGTGACAATTTTGGGAAAAACCTAGCCAACACGTCAAAATAAACCTAGATCGAAAGAAAAAACCTAGACATGCTAAAACATAAACCAATATGACGCCACAAAACCCCTCCCCCCCCCCTTCCGAAAATAAGGCCGGCTTACTTATTTGACTTATTTGAAAATGAGCGTTTTTCTAATCATTTTTTTAATATTGTGTGAGGCTACACTCCAATTTTTATGCTATACTTATACTGGTTATACCATTATATTATATCGTCTTTCGTGTTTTCATGCTTTAAATTAAATTAACTTAATGGATTTATGATGACCACATGTAGGCTACAATGCTAGTTTTGGGGAGAATAATAATTATCATTTTTATTTACAGAGTCTCGTCCAATTATGAATGAAAGTTTAAAAAGTTACTTCATAATATATAGAATATAATAAAAATACAAAGTTGATTGCACTGGCACAGTTAATAATAGTATAATTTTATATCAGCTAAATCCGTAGCATTACTAATTAATTAATTAATCATTAACAAACGATATGCAGTTCCGCTCAGATTATTGCTAAAATGGATAGCCTACAAATATAACATTCCAGCCACTCCAAAGACGGTTAAAATGACAATTTAACTAGTTCGACATTATCCGCACGGTTTTGACCGTGCGAATAATTATATTATAATTATTACATCACAAATGCTTTGAATACACTGGTCGCCTCCCCGAATTTTATAAGAGATACATTGATGACGGCATTGGGGTAACTCATAGAGAGAAGTGAAATTGACAGGTTCATCAATTTTGTAAATTATAATTTCCACCCCTCCATTAAGTTCACTCACACGATTTCCGAAATATCGGTAAATTTCCTGGACAGTACTGTAACTCTCCAGAAAAACTGCCTCCTCACTTCGGCCTACTTCAAACCTACAGACAGTCACTCTTACCTACTCTATCCCTCGTCTCATCCCAAATCCTGTAAGGATTCTATCCCCTTTTCACAACTCCTTCGCCTCCGTAGACTGTGTCAATCTAATGGGGACATTTTGGAAAAGGCGTTGAAAATGGTGGAGTTTTTTAGACAAAGGTCTTAGCCTGAAGCTATACTTCAATCTGCGCTTCAGCGTGTTAAAAACTTCACTCGTACCGACGCCTTTGTATCACGCTCCAGTAATAGTAATGAAAGGAGCAAATTGGTTCTCATATACCATCCCCACAACATCAGAGCCAAGGAAATTTTTTTGAAAAACCGCACCATCCTCCTCGCGGACCCTGAGACTAACAACATTTTTTCCACCTCACCCCTCATTGTATTCAGGAGAGACAAAAATCTGCGAGACCCATTGGTTCGTAGCCGTCTTTGTACTCCGTCCTCCTATCTTGGGACCAAGCCTTGCGACCGTCCTCCCATCTGGGCACCAAGCCATGCGGCGATCGTCGCTGTAAGACATGTCCCCTTGTTACCCAGACAGACCAGATTGTCTTCCCTAAGGGGATATTTAAGATTAGGAATGGCTTTCTTTGTACCAGCCGCAATGTGGTCTACAATATTGCGTGTAAGCGTTGCTCTCTGAAGTACATAGGTGAGACGGGGAGGTTACTCTCCTGCCGTATCGCTGAGCATGTACCTGCGATAACACAAGACAAACAGTGTCCTGTCTCCAAATACTTTAATGGACGTGACCACATGGGCGTCGATGACATGTCTGTTACCGCCATGGTTTCTTGCACAAACACACCCGGCAGGGTCAGTCTGGAAAATAGACTAATCCAAGATTATGGAACCCTAACACCACATGGGATGAATGTTGTGTTTGCACTGACAACCATTGATTGACCACACCCACCCTCTCCTTTCCTATATAAGCTCTTACTATTCTCTCCTTACTATTTCTCTACTGGACTAATTGGATCTCACCGAAGTTAAGATTTGTATTCGTTCATTATATTCGTTTTATTTGTGTACTTTTTGTTCGTTGAGGAAGGCTCTTTGCCGAAACGTTCGCTTTTTTGTTACGTCCTGTCAGGCTAACTCATACCCTGTTAATATTTTATACATTTACTCACCTGGAGAAGCTGATGAAAAAAAATCGTTATTTTAAAATTAAAATTAATTATCATTTATTGCAAACCAATCAATTTTTATGACAGGGGCTGTCCATAAATGACGTCCCACACCTAGGGGGGGGGGTGTCACCTTTTTGTGACGATGGGGAGGGAGGGGGGTTGAAGAAATGTGACGTCACATCCAGAGGGTAACTTTAAATAAAATTTCCACTGTAATTATTGGTCGCTTACAATTTATTTAATGACTTTTTAAAAATTTATTTATTTATTTAAATTTTTATTATTTTTTTATTAAACCATCAGTGCTTCTCAAAGTGCCGTCCGTAGGCCATCAGACGCCGGTTGGCGTAAGTTATCAAGAAATGAAAATTAAATCTAAATAGAATCCTTAAGTTTGAGAACCCACAAGAGAACGTATAAAATTGTTACGCTGCGTCGTTTGATGGCGAACTTTTTTGCCCGTTACCCCAAAATATACAAGCTTATGTGTGCTTTACCCCCCCTCCCCGACGTCCTGTCCACATGACTCAGGTGGGGATTTTGGGGAGCGTCGTTAGCCCCTCACCTCCCCCCGAAAATGCAACTGTTGACACGGAATATCCTTTTTTTTAGGGGGTGGGGTCTATTTGATACAATTTTAAATGTTTTAAGTTTAATACAATTGTTTGATTGGTTTTTGGTCTAACCCCCCGTGGCCATTCTAGATATAATAGTATTCATTAACTTTATTGAATGCATCAAATTATTGACATCGCAATTTGAGAGTAGCACAAAATAAGGTGATCAGATTTTCAGGGGGGCAAAGCGGGACGGTTCCCCTCGGAAGGGGGGGTCCCCAAGGTTTCTGGAGCAAAAAATCGGGACGTCTGGTCACTTTAGCGGGACATGAAGTCTGAAATCGGGACGTCTGGTCACCTTACTTATTTTTCAAAATGTTCATTACAAAAGAAAAAAGAAGGAAACAAAAAACAAAAGAAAAAACAGACAAAATAGACAATGTCTTTACAAATGTATCATCATCATCAGTCCATGACCGTTGCGGTCATGGGGGAGCGTATGGACACATCAAAAGAACAACGATCTCCACATTTGCCTATCTTGAGTGGCGGCCAATAATTTATTCAACCTCATCCCTGTCCATTCCTTTATGTTGTCAAGCCAACTTTTACGCCGTTGACCTCTTCCCCGGCCCCCTTCTACGGTGCCTTGAAGGATGATTTTTGTCAGAGTATCATGTAGCAGCACATAACTGAACCATGCCATCTTACGTCTCTTAATTGTTGTTACAATAGTTTCTTGACGACCCGCAATAGAGTTTATTCTCTCCCATTCAAATAACATTAATATATACAATTGTATCGACAAAATTAAAATTAAGAAATAATTAAAACTAAAAATTATTTTTGTTAAAGATGATTCGGCTAAATTAATCTTGAAAAAAATCCTTATTTTTTTTTCAAACAGCCTTACTTGGAAACATTTAATTTAAAAAAAAATTGTTTATGTCATTTAGTGGAAGGTTTTCTGTCAAATTATCATTTCTTGTAAGCCACAATGATGTTAAAATACCAATTAAAAATTGAATTTTATTGAGACCTATTTAAAAATAAAAAATCAAATCAACTAAGAATGTGATTCAGCTGATGTTATTAAGATAAAATTGTTCAAGTTTACAACGGCCATAATTATATTATGTCATATGTTTTTTTTAATTATTTTTATAAATGCAGCAATCTCTATAAGAAATTATTTTATTGAATAAAATGTAATTCTTTGTACGTTTCTCAAATAAACCAAACAGGCAATTGAACAGTTTTAAAAAGTGTAAACAAGTGTTTTTCTGTATGCTTATACAAGTTTATTTGTTGTTTTTTTTTGGTTTAAACTGATGTTCAAAGTATCAACAGTATACAACAATGCCTAATATATAAAGAGTCTATTTAAATTATTTTGAACAATCAGTTTTCCTATAGAGTCGAAGAGCATCTTTATGGTGCAGTTCTTTTTTATTATTACCTTTTTATTGTTTTAAGAAGGCATTTTAAATAGGTGAAAATGATGTCGCTTTAAAATTGTGACTGGTTTTTTTTTAAAAAGAAAGTACATTTGTAGATAATTATCAAGATTTAATGTATATAACAAAAAACAAATTCTAAAAATCTCACATTTTTAGATAATAGTTTTATACGCTTTGCCTAATATATATTGCACTACCCATGTGAGATCTTACAATTAACAATTTCAACAAAATTTTCAATGAGGAACAATAATAATTAGTATGCCAAATACAGATATAACCAAGACAGCTGTTACCAAAATAAAGAAATAAAAACATGAAGAAGAGAGAAGAGATAAAATGAGAGCCTAATTGGGTGTTATAATCCATTTATCAAGCAAGAAGAGAAATCAACCCATGTTTCTGTCAAATCTGTGTCTAAAACTAATTCCAAGGAAATTGTGTCCCCTTTCTTCAGCTCACAGCAACAAGTGATGGTTTGTTTTCCAAACAAGGCACAAACGGTAACTTCATTGTGGCCGCGCTGTAAAACACGTATGGAACTTGTCTCTTCAAGCTCCGAAGTGATGCTTACAAAGTACAAGCCACTGATGGGAGCTGTGAATTTCCCAGATGAGGGATCACACTACATGTATTATATAGACTCGTTCTCTACAGAAGATCATTCACGAATGTCCTTCACCATAATGAAAGACCAAAGGGTTAATTATTCATTTCCTAGTTTTTAAGAAATAACATGTGTTTCCACAACTGCTGAAATCTAATATTTCTTGTTAAACTCAAGATGTGCATTATAGAAAAATAGAAAATGGATTGACCAAGGTAGAGACAAAATGAAACATAAATGTTAATAAATAAAACTTCTTTTGTAAAAAAAGATTTGGGTTTAAATTAGTTTTGAAATGATTCCCCCAGTATTTCAGTTTACACATCCTATTAATATTAACTTGCAAAATGTACCGTATGTACTTGAATATAAGTCGATCGCAAGTAAAAGTCAACCAACTGATTTGTTACTTGAAAAGTGGAATTTTACATTTCTTCAATGATCGCTATGGTAAACTCATGGCATTTATAACATGAGTTACACGTGTATAAGTCAACCCCCAGATTTTTTATTTGAAATTTGGAGAAAAAAAAATCGACTTATAATCGAGTATGGACGGTAATTTAAAAATCTGTTAGGTTATTGAATGAATTTTTAAATTTTAAACTATATGTCTGTTAATGTACAATAATGTTGAAATGGTAACAAATTTATTTTTAATATCTTATATATTTAATCTTATCTGTTACAGATATGTGGAAGATTATTGTGCCCCATGCTTATCTTTAGTTTATGTCTTGCATTTTTATTTGAGTTTTAAATGTTGATAGGGTGTTGTTGCTTTTTTTTTGGTTTCCATTGCACAACAGTCATAAGTATAGATCAATTGTCTTCATAGATACAACAATAAAAATAAGACATTTCAGGTACCAACATGTAATTCTGTGCACTGTTATGAAACAAGTCAAACACACAAAATAATCTTAACATTTTTACAAGTCTTTTGCTTGCATGCTTATACACATTTTTGCAAACTACCAGCATACATAGTCCCCACGCAATGTCTAAGTTACAAAGAGTTTATTTGATTATACTGTTTTACCAGTTTCCCTAGAGTGGAAAAGATAATTTTTATAGTGCAGCTAATTTTTTAAAAAGATATAAAATTAGATCACTAATTCTGCAAACCAGCTAAAATTAATGAAAATGCTGTGAGGTTCAAATTGCAACAGAATTTTAAATTTAAAAAAATATTTAAAAAATACAGTTGTATATAATTTTCTACGTTAATTTTATACTTTCACATTATAATTGCATATATTTGTCTTGATATATATTGAATTGATTGCTGTGAGATCTTACAATTAATCCTTTTTAAAAAAATGAATTGCCTGAAAAATTTTTAGAATGCCCGATACAAACATAACAAGATGGAAATTACAGTAAAAAAAATGAAAACATGGAGAGGAGGGAAGAGATAAAATGAGAGCCTAAGTGGGTCTTATAACCCATTTATCAAGCAGGAAGAGAAATCAACCCACGTTTCTGTCTTCTCTTTATTTACAACTAATTTTAAGGAAATTGTGTCCCCTTTGCTCAGCTCACAGCAACAAGTGATGGTTTGTTTTCCAAACAAGGCACAAACTTCAACCTCACAGTGACCACCGTGTAAAACAACGATGGAACTTTTCTCTTCAAGCTTCGCAGTGATGCTTACCAAGTACAAGCCCCTGACGGGGGCTGTGAATTTCCCGGATGTTGGATCAAAGTGATTCCCGTAATTACCATTCACTATCTCAAAGTCTTGTAAAGTGAATCGTCCCTCCGTAAGTTTTAACTTCTTAAAAGCATAGAAACCTACATTCGGTCGATAGCATTTGGATTCTGTGAAAAAAGTGTTTGTTTTAATAAATAAATAAAGGCAAATTAGTAAATTGATGGAAAGTTCATACAAGAAAATAAATATTTTTATTAAGGTGTTACATTATGAGTTGATTATTTTTGTAAATATTTCTGGTCTTAAAGATACACAAAATACAAACTTTTATTTGATCAATATGTGTTAAAATATAGATACTGAATTAAAAATATGAAATATATCTTTTTTTTTGTGAAGAGAAAAATAAACTTTAAAAAAAACATAAAAAATATATAAATCATGATAAATTGAACTATTAGCATTTTGTTTGAGAGCATCTGGATGAAATGTGTACTACCATGATGTAAACAGTGTTGCTATCTTTAAATAACTTTTCAATTTAAAAAAAAATCAATGAAAAATAATGCCACAGACTTCTGAGAAAGGGTGATAACATAATGTAGATCTTCACAAAAGATCATACTCTCCTTTTAAATTCACCTCAGCTCTTGTCACCATTAGGTGACAAATATAAAATACATTTAAATAAATATTAGCATTTAAAAGGATTTTATCCATTTTTTAGGAAAAAAATAAATAAAAACCAATGTTGTTGTTTATTTAAATGGTTTCAAAAAATAATGTGGTCCCTAATTAGATAAAACACTGAGATTAACATACTTATCTCTGTAACTTTGTTGGATAAATCCATGACTTTACTTGCGAGATCATCTCTCTTAAAAAGGAATCAATCACAATAAAGACATTGTTAAATGTTCTAGGTATATCGTCTAATATGTATATTAAGTTTAACAAAAAATATAAACCAAAAATACAAATGCAGTTGACAAATAGTTTGTTGTATTTATCTCTCTGTTAAAATAAGAATATCTTAAGAAGACCAGACCCCACCAAAAACAAAATAATTGTAATATTTCTCAGTTATAAAAAGAGATTACAAAAATTTATAATAGAACTTTATTTTAATTAGATTGTATTAATTTTTTAAACATCCTTTATAACGCTTTTTGTATTTAATTTTATTGCATTTATGACAACACATGTATTTTCAAATATTTTAGTGTAGTGGTTAAATACATTAAATGCCAAAAAAGCTTTGAAAATATTATGATTTCATTGTAGTAATTAATAAATATCCTTTTAAAAAAACAACAGTAAACATTTATTTAAATACTTACCAAATCATCAAATTTATCTTTGTTTTGACTGTAATTATTTGCACACACTTGTGTACGCTGAGTTGACAAAAGATCAACTGAGACTTGCAGTTTGTTAATTTTAGAAGACATTTCATTATAATGTTCATTTGCACTGTGAACTTCCTTTGAGAAATTTTCAATTGATATTAGATCATCTTGGGTTTTTGTTCTGAAGAAGGTGAACTCTCTACTCACATCATTCATTGCCACATTTATAGTTTCTTTTTCCTCATCTAATTTGTTTAGCCTGTTTTCAATATTTGATATGCTTTCAACCAAATGAGCAGCATTTGAGGCATTTTCTTTGATTATTTTCTCAAGTTCTGTAATGTTTTTTTTAACATTTTCTTGTTGAGTTACAAAATTGTCTAACATCTTCTGTACACTATCTTGATTTTGTTGAACTTGTTCTGTTTTGTTTTTGACTGAGAATACAGCCTCCTCCAGAATGGTTAATCTCATAATAATATGGGAATTGTCTGTTTCTAATGCTGCACCTGTAATCAATAATAGAAACATGTGTAATTGTGCATAAGATTAGGCTTCAAGCTAGTAACAGCTTCATTGTCTTGTCTTATCTATACAGACGCTCCCTCTATACATAAGATAATGGCCTCCACAGACCATGCCGGTCTGTTGAAAAGTGATGCAGCATCAATAAGCCACGGCTATAGGGGTTCCACGCATTACCCAGCGGCCTTTATTTCCCTAACCAGTGTTAGGTACCCATTCGAAGCTGGGTGGACTCAGGGACATCCTTGGCCCCGGGAACAAATCCCTGCCTTCACATGGATTCGAACTCATTACCATTTGTATGCCAGCCGAGTGTACATGCCACTTGACCAACATATTGAAAAGAGACTGGAATAAATTTGCAGTTTATAATGGTTGTATTATTTAATCCCTAAAGTATTTTTTTTATGTTCTCTCTTTCATGTAATTAACATTATTTGCTTTCATTGGTTAGATTTTCAATATGAGGAAAAAATAAGCAATAACTCTTTTAAGTCATACAAAATATGAAAAGCTACACTTGCATTTGAAATTGCAAAGTGTCAAATCTAAATGGAGACAAATTGATTCATATGCTGAAAAGTTAGAAACAAATAGAAATAAAAAGACACTTTTTTTTCTAAAGACAAATTTTGTACAGGTATTACCTTTATTAGGGTCTTTCTTTTCTTTTAACATCATGTCTGATTGCTCCGCTCTTTGTTTACATTTGACTGCTGGTGTAGGGCAAGGTAGATTGAGATCTTGAATATTTGAAACTAAAGATTTTTGTTCTTCAGTAGATGTTTCACCATTCAATAGACCTTGGCCTTGAGATATCATTTTTGATAAATGCATTTGAATGATATTTCTTTTCAAATATATATATAATACAATAAATTTCTTTGAAGGTACACTGTGATAAATACAATGTGTTATATTTTTAAAGAAAAATATTGATTGTTAAAATAAAAGATATTAATTATTTCTTCACTACTTAAATGTTCAATTTCAAAATGTTGTTTTTGTTAACTTTACATAGAAATACAATTTTTAATGTTTCATAAAAATCAGTTGCCTTTTGAAAAAACATTTATTGCCTTATCATTACAATTACATGAATTTTTTAAAACTATACTCTAGAATTTGTAAAAATAACAATTACTGTCAAACAGTACCTATAATTTCCACTGACTTGGCAGAGAAAAATGTTATTGATTGTTGAAGCACATTTGAAATTTGGGCAAAAGATGCCTGATGGATTTGTCCTCCATTGACCCAATTATCAACTTCAATTTCCATCTTTAATTTTGGTATATGTAAAAAAAAATACATCAAATTTTTATATAAATGATGCTATTTTTAAAGACAAAGTAACATTAGTGATTTATTGCCATCACATTATATTATTTATTATATTTAAATTGTATACTTTTTTATATTGAAGTCTTGTCACCACATTTCTGCATAAATTATCAAATTATATTTTATATGTTAATTATGTTTTTGTTTTTTTTTGTCTGATTGTGTTTAATATGTAGGAGCTTTTTGTAAAAAAAAATATTTAAATTTAAATTTTAAAATAAAAGTGAAACAAAATCCTAAAGTATCAAGTTTAATATTAGAAAGTTAAAACAGCAAAGGAATTAATAAATAAATAAATATATTATATTTATAATGTAGACTACATTAGTAGTATTAATTGTAGACACTAGTAGTTTTTCAAATTGTGGTGTAGCCAATTGCCAATTGATTTTTGATTGGTTTTAATTAGCAATATCATTATTCTAAATTACCTGACTGATGTATTCGTCTGCTGCCAATTGCATCGTATTTCTCTCATCTTTTAGTGTGTCTAGTTGACGATAGATAAATTTGATAAATCTCTGAGATTTTTGTGACACAAACTGAGTTGGTGATTGTGTGTAGGGATTACTACACCTACAGCTGTTCATTTTCGCAATTTTAGAATATTTAAAATATAGAAACTATTATAGATTCTGTATATTTTCAAAATTTAAATTTTTATAAATAGTAGAGATGGATTTTTAAAAGAACAAAAAATATTTATATGTAATGAAAATCCAAAGAAGACTAAGAAGAGAATGAAGAAAAAAAGCTGTGATGTTTAGACGATATTATTAACAGTATGTAAAATTTATGGTACTATAAATTATATAAATATAAACATGACATATGCTATAATTGATTAATAAATTTTAATAATTTAAAAAAGTAGTTTTATTGGGAAATCCCAAAATCTTCGAATGGAAATCACTCTTGGAAATTTTTTAACGGATTTTCCCAATATTCAGTAATCGCAATTATACTCATACTGCATACTGCATAGCTGGGGTTCTATGTTGACAAATCATGGAAACAATTTTTATATTTGGGAGAATGAGGGACCTATGACTATGGTGAATTTCATTTTTGGGGGAGCAGCTTACTAATTTTTGTTTTTAAAAAAAATATTTATATGAAAAGAAAGGAAAAGTCACTAGTAATAATAAATTTACTTGTGTCTTGAAGTTGAAGGTTAATAAAAAAAAATTATACTGTTCACTGATGATTGTAGGTTCGTTTTATTAGTAATTAGGCTTAGTAAGTGGCCGCTTAGGCTTAGGCCTTAGGCAGGAGACACCATGACTATGACTCCAAATGACTGTGCCTGCGAATTTTTCAGGGGCCTACGAATTTTTTAGAGGAATACGAAGTTTTTCTAGGGGCCAACGAAGTTTTTTTAGGGGCCTACGAAGTTTTTTCTAGGTCTAGGGGCCTACGAAGTTTTTTTAGGGGCCTAGGAAGACCAGAAAAGTAAAGCACTGAAAACATAAATGGAGTAACTGTAACTCACCTGAAAAAAAAATAATAGTAGTATAGAAATTTTCACTGAAAATTAAATCGAACTTACTGCCTTCCCTTAACCATATAATATAAGACGAGAACATCATCCGTTTAATTAATAGAGAGTTAAATTTGCAGCTCTTAGCAAATTCACACACGGGAAGTTTCAATTCCCGGAGCAATTCCTCTTCAGTTTAAATTTATGGGAAGGAGAATACAGTGATACCCCACCTCTTAGTGGTACGACTACCACGGACTCAGTGAATTGCGTTTTTTTGTTTTTCTTTCGCAAAAAATAAATGACCCTGCGCCGATTTCTGATGATGGTGAGGCGTTTCAAGAAGTGCTTTAAAATTTAAAGGCCCCATTATACCTTTGCATCAAACCAATCATCACATCCATCGAACTGCACAGGACTGTCATCAGTCATCAGCCTGATCAAGGTCTTCGCCTTTATCGTTGTCATCATCGTCATTTGCAGCGTTGTCGTCGTCATTACAGCAGAAGTTACTACCGTCAATGGTGAGTGCTAGAACACCGTATTATCGTATAACAGTGTTATTTCGAGATACGAAATTAATCTGTTCCGGGTTGGCTTTCGTATCTTGGATTTTTCGTATCTTTAACTAAGTTTTAAATTTAAAATACTTAAACTTCCCAAGCCACACAGAAACAACACTAACATTGAAAAATCATGGAAAAACTGTAGAAAAACATGTTGGATTCTTCAATCAGTAAAAGTGCATATTATAAATCCCATAAATAATAATAAAACAATGAAAACAGAATAAAATAAAATGAACAATAATAAGTATACAGATGTCAACCCTTACCTTTTGAGTGAGGCGTTATGGCGAATTGTCGGAGAAGGTGGTAGGGTACGAGAACTGATGGCTGAAAACATAATTACAATGGCATTACTTACGAAACACTTGACTTTATGAAAATAATAAATTACGTATACATTTTTCATGAATTAATTATAAATAAACTCTTTTATTTAGTACAACTCTACACTAAGCATAAAACACTTAAACTTATGAACATTTTAAATTTGCTTTTTAATTATTTTTTTTTACTCATTGTGTTTCGCTTTCTAATTTTTTGTTTCAACTTTCACTTTCTTTGCCTTACTTCCACAAACATCTTCGCTTACTGATGGTATCCTAGCAAAATATTGATCCAAGGAAGGGGCCGTCCATAAAGTACGTCACGCTCCGAGGGGGGAGGGGGTCTAAGAAAGTGTGACACTTTGTGACAGGGGGGGAGGGGGTCAGGCCATGTGTGATGTCACACATTTATTATTTTTAGTATTTTTTTTCTAATTTATTTATATTTTTTAGTAGAATTTAAATAGCTTTAAAAATAATTTTCAAAAATTTTGTGAAACATTAAAATTAGTTTTATGTCAAAATAGCATTGAAATGCGTATTTCCTGAATGTGTTGTTCATAAATCTGAATTGGATACAGCAGGACTAATATCGAAGGATCAGGAATGGTTTGACAATCATGTTCGCACCAGCCAATATTTCACTCAAATTGTTATTAAATATCCGGACATGAAATGTTGCGACAAAGCAAAAAGCTAATATTTCAACGTTTTACCTTCAAGATTCTTCCCCTCCTCCAATCCCAATCAACCAAATAGTTGATTGACTCAAAGCTTCAGAAAGAGCAGATGCAGATTCTCATAAATTTCCTTCCTTGTTTGTAGCACAAACTCTCAAATTTGATGAAATTATGTCAAGATCAACAGGAGCTGTCAAAGTACAACCATATAATTATCTGCTTATTTGATCGACTTTGCAAAGTATGTCACTCATATTTTGCCTCACAAACAATTTTGATGAAACATACAGGACAACACAGAGCTCGGGCTCAGGAGAATGTGCCCAGCCAAACTGTTCAAGAATCAACTCAGATAAAACGTATCCGTCCTTTGAGAATCACTTCTATAAGTCAAAGAGAACCCATGGCAGTTATTGCCAGAGGAGAAAATGCACATACAGAGGCTGTTGAGTGGCTAGATGTGGACGAGTTGATCTGTCTGCAATTATCCTTCCAGGAAATGATGATTGTGAAAGATTGATGTCAATCGTAACTATGGATGAACACAGATGATGTACAGTGAATATTTTTGAATGAAATATAATTCATAGGACCATAATAAACAGATTAAATATAGCACAAGAGTTGGTCACATAATTTTTCAATCTAGTCATTTTTTTAGTCAAATTGTTTTGTTTCCTTTTTATTATATACTTTTAAAAATCTGGCTTCGGCTCCGGCTGGATTTCATTTCATAAATCCGGCTGGCCGGTAGATCCCTAATTTATATATATATTCATAATCACAATGGCCCCGGAAAATCCGGAATCTGGCCATTTTAACAAATCTGATTCCAGCTCCAGCCGGATTTCACTTCATAAATCTGGCCCACTTCAGCTCCAGCCGGATTTCAAAATTTTGAATCCGGTACATGCCTACTTTTAAGTGGAAATTTTATATTTTAAATTTTAATACAATTTAATAGTGAAGTGTATTTTAAGTATTAAATTAAATATTTTAATTAGGTGTTAATTAAAAAATTTTTGGAAAGTGTGACGTACTTTAGGGGGGGGGGTACCGAGATTTGTGACAGTTTGTGACAGTGGGGGAGGGGGGTCAAAAATGGTCAAAAATTGCGTGACGTACTTTATGGACGGCCCCGAAACTTATTTTTGCCTGTTTTTAACAATTTTTCTGAAACGTGTAACAAATGACCACTTTCCCCCTTCTACTTGTACTTGTTGTGAGATGCGCACGGTGGTGTGTTTGGTGGTCGTGTTAGTGTTTTTGGTTAGTCGGCGCGAAAGCGTGCAAAAGGGTGTTGTTTTTGTTGACGTCATGAGAGTGTGTGTAGAAGGTTAGATAGTTGTGTGGTGTTTAGGGGCCGTCAGTAAAGTACGTCACGCTCCGAGGGGGGGGGGAGGGGGTCTAAGAAAGTGTGACACTTTGTGACAGGGGGGAGGGGGGTCAGGCCATGTGTGATGTCACACATTTATTTTTTTAATTATTTTTTTTTCTAATTTATTTATATTATTTTTAGTAGAATTTAAATATCTTTAAAAATAATTTTCAATTTTTTTTTGAAAAATTAGAATTAGTTTTATGTCAAAATAGCATGAAATGCGTATCTCCTGAATGTGTTCTTCATCAATCTGAATTGGATGCAGCAGGACTAATATTACAAATATAAGGATCAGGTATGGGTTGACAGTAAGACAATCATGTTCGCACCAGCCAATACTTCACTCAAATTGTTAAATATCAGGACATGAAATGTTGCGACAAAGCACGAAGCTCATATTTCAACGTTTTACCGTCAAGATTCTTCCCCTCCTCCAATCCCAATCAACCAAATAGTTGATGGACTCAAAGCTTCAGAAAGATACAGATTCTCATAAATGTCCTTCCTTCATTGTAGCACAAACTCTCAAATTTGATGACATTATGCCAAGATCAACAAGAATTTTCAAAGTACAACCATATGATTACCAGCTTATTTGATCTACTTTGCAAAGTAGGTCACTTATATTTAGCCTCACAAACAATTTTGAAAAAAACATTCAGGACAACACAGAGCTCGGGCTCAGGAGAATGTGCCCACCCAAACTGTTCCAGAATCAACTCAGATTAAAAAAAACATCCGTCCTTTGAGAATCACTTCTAGAAGGCAAAGAGAACCTATGGCAGTTATTGCCAGAAGAGAAAATGCACATACAGATGCTGTTGAGTGGCTAGATGAGGACGAGTTGATCTGTCTGCAATTATCCTTCCAGGAAACGATGATGGTGAAAGAATGATGTCAGTCGTAACTATGGATGAAAACTTCATTTCACCGTTGTAAGATGATGTCCAGTTAATATTTTTTAATGAAACATAATTCATAGGACCATAATAAACAGATTCAATATAGCACAAGAGTTGGTCACATCATTTGTCAATCAAGTCTTTTTTTTAAAAAAAGTCAAATTGTTTTGTTTTCTTTGTATTATTTAATCTCTGGGTGATGTCAAGTGTCGCTAATCTACTTATTATCCTGTGTCAATAGATTGCATAATCGGAAGATTATTTAAAACTTAACCTCACTCATTGTAAATGAAATGTTAGCAGAGAAATTAATTGTATTATACAATTGTCAAGTGTAATTTTTGCAATTTTTATTTTCAAATTTGATCTAGATTGAGTTACTATTTCATTGAATAACTGTGACAACTGTTGCCAATTAACTATTCTACTTTTAAAGTCATTTTAATGATCTGATAGTTCTTTTAAATAGGGGTGTACCGGATTTTGGCTCCAGCTCCAGAAAATCGGGAATCCGTGTATTTAAACAAAATCCGGCTCTGGCTTCGACTCCGGCAGGTTTCACTTTATAAATCCGGCTGGCCGGCAGATTCCTAATATATATATATATATTATATATTCATAATGGCTCCGGCAAATCAGGAATCCGGACATTTTAAGAAATCTGATTTCGGCGCCAGCCGGATTTCACTTCAAAAATCTGGCCAAATTCAGCTCCGGCCGGATCTCAAAATTTTGAATCAGGTACATCCCTACTTTTAATTGGAAAGTTTATATTTTTATACAGTTTAATGGTGAAGTGTAATTTAAGTATTAAATTTAATATTTTAATTAGGAGTTAATTAAACAAATTTTTCGAAAGTGTGACGTACTTTAGGGGGGGTCCAGAAATTTGTGACAGTTTGTGACATGGGGAGGGGGGTCAAAAATGGTCAAAAATAGCCTGATGTACTTTATGGACGGCCCCATAGGTGTTGTTGAAAAGGGGTTCAGCCATTAAAGTTTGTTTCCGTTAGCAATGTTCAGTAATTTATTGTGTAATATGAGTTTATGAATCTGGGAGCAAGCGGTCTAGATATAAATTATTAAGACGCTTGTGACATTTCTTGGGGCTCAAGTCGGGATTTACACAGAATTCACAGACACTGCTGAAAAAACGAGAATGCCAGTCCCAACTCTGGAGGAGATAGTAGCACTGTTTGATGCCCTTCAACTCAGAAGTGAGGAAAGGAGAGAGTACATAGAGAGAGAGACAGAAATAGAGGTACAAAGAGCGAGAGAGGCGGCCGAGTGAGATAGGTTGGCCGAGAGAGAGATGGCGGATAGGCCAGCTGAGAGATGGCGGATAGGGCGGCCTAGAGAGAGGCAAGGCTAGAAGCCAAGAGAATAGAAGCTGCCAATGGAGGAAAAACAAAGGGGACCGATAACAGACCCAGGCAGCCTAAGCTTCCACCATTTATAGATGGGGTCGACCAGCTGGATGGATACCTAACAAGGTTTGAAACTTTCGCTAGGACCAACAAATGGCCATAATGTGAATGGGCGTTGTCACTAAGTGCGCTTCTGTCTGGTCGAGCCTTGGACGTATATTCTAGAATGCCTTACGAAGACGCATTGATATATGAAGGGGTGAAGGAAGTGCTCCTAAAGAGGTACAATCTCACTGAGGATGGGTACAGAAACCTATTCAGGAAGAGCAAGCCTCAAGCAAATGAATCGTCATATATTTATATAGGAAGAATCAAGCGATATTTGTTGAAATGGATTAGCTTGTCGGACATCGACGAAACATTTGACGGTCTTAGAGACCTCATAGTGAAAGAACAATTCATGGAAGTGTGTCCTGAAGATTTGGTCACTCATATAAGGGAGCGAAGTATCGACAGCCTGGAAGAAGTTGCCAGAGTTGCTGAATTATTCCTGGAGGCAAGGAATAGAAGCTTTAATCACGGCCCTTGTGCACACAAAATGGCAGTTGTACTGGAAATAACCTGAATGGGAGAAAATTTGAGGAGCAACAGACCGGATCGGGTCAGAGAAAATGGCAAAATAGGGCCGAGGAACGAATACGGTCGGATGTAAACTGCTTTGTGTGCCATAGGGTTGGCCACATAGCCGCTATTGCCCAAGTTCAATTGAGGCCGAAAAAGACGTGTGTAAAGAGAGTTGGAGCGACACATGCTGTTCCAATGCGTAAATGGTCAAAGGAAAAGCGCCAGTGGGATAAGAGCCAAAACACGTCTGGTGGAGGAAAATATAGTGGCAAAGCTGTGGATATCATTGATGAAGAATTAGCAAGGGGTGCTGATGATAAAGAAACTGGAGAAGTGAAGTTGAAAATTGTGGAAGGGTTTGTAGGATCAAAGAGAGTTGAGATATTGAGAGATACGGGAGGTGAAGTGGTGGTGAAGAAAAGACAGTACGTGAGAGATGACCAATTAACTGGTGAAATTGGGTTGATAAGAATGTTAGACATAATAATTCTAAGAGGAGAAAAAGCGATAATAGACATAAGGACACCATACTTGAGTGGCAAAGTGGAGGCGGTGTGTGTGGAGAAATCAATAGTGCACCTGATTGTGGGTAACGTGTATGGAGCAAGAACCGATGAAAACATAGACAAAGTGGTCAAGGCGGCGATGATGACAACGCGGGCTCAAAGTAAAAAAAGGGGGGATAGGTTGTCATTGGAAGTCACATCAGTGGAGAAGCAGCCGGAAGTGAATCGTGATGTAATTATTAGACTGCAACAAGAGGATGCAGACATTCGTTCATTAGCTCAGGGTGATAACTTATGGAGAGTGGGGAAATAAAAGTTTGAGCAAAAGAAAGGCAATATTTTCAGTTTTTTTATGATGAGAAACGAAGGAGCAATGTCAGACAAGTGGTAATACCTCAAGGACTAAGAATGCATGTTCTGTCTATCGCCCACGACAGCATAACAGGCGGTCATTTGGAGTCAGTAAAACGAAAGAGATAATTTTAACCATTTTTTATTGGAAAGGTATTGGCAAGGATATAAAGGGATATTGTAAATCATGTGACATTTGCCATGAAACAGCAAAGAAGGGATCCGTTATAAAAGTCCCATTACAAAAAGTTCCTGTGGTTGATGTGCCGTTCAAGAGGGTTGCTATTGATATTATAGGACCCATTGTGCCAGCGAGTGAGTCAGCGCATCGATACATTTTGACGTTGGTTGACTATGCTACTAGATACACAGAGGCCGTACCATTAAAGATAATAGATACAGAGACAGTAGTAGAGGCATTGGTCGATCTATACAGTCGGGTTGGGATCCCAGAAAAAGTTATAAGTGACAAAGGGTCACAGTTTACCACTGAGTGCATGATAGAGGTGAGTCGGCTATTGGGCATCAAGCAACTTTCGTCCACACCTTACCACCGCATGTGCAATGGCTTAGTGGAAAGATTTAATAGGACATTAAAACAATGATCAAACGTTTATGCAATAAGCAGCCTAGAGTGTGGCATCGATTAATAAATGCAGCCTTATTCGCATTCAGGGAGGTGCCTCAGAAATCGACTGGATTCTACACCCCACTTTTGAGTTATTGTACGGGCGTAGCCTAAGAGGCCCTATGCGTGTTTGACATGCAATTATGGACTCAAGATATTCGAGATGAGGAGGTGAAGAATAGCTACCAGTATGTATTTGAGTTACGGCAAAAGCTCGATTACACCCTAACACTAGCTCGGGAGGAGCTGAGCAAATCGCAATGGAGGTACAAACATTACTACGATAGAGGAGCGAGAGATAGGAATTTCAGGATTGGTGATCTTGTTTTGGTATTTCTGCCGACCAAAGCAAACAAACTGTTATGCAGTGGAACGGACCGTATGAGGTAACTGAAATCATGGGACCATGTGATTATGTGGTTAATATGAAGGGAAAGAAGAAAACGCTTCATGCAAACCTTCTTAAACAATATGCTTCTCGCGGCATGGGTCAGGGGAAACTAGCCGGTAATGATATTAGCCTGGCTGAAATCAAAGAAAATCCAAAAAAGTGTTTGGCATTTAGTGTTTGTGTTTTGCAGGATTATGAATGAGATGAAAGAAATGGAAGTGCTGATGTGTTGCCAGAGATTGGGGCCTGGTTACAGAAGGAATCACACCACGATGTGGTTTATGGCGAACATCTGTCCTCCCAAGAGCGGCAGCAGATCGTGGCATTGGTTACAGACCATAAAACGATTTTCACCGAAAGCCTGGCAGGTCAACGCAAATGTTTATTTCAAGACATGCAGTTCACTACAAGAGTCCTCCAGAGATCAGTTCACTACAAGAGTCCTCCAGAGATCAGTTCACTACAAGAGTCCTCCAGAGTTCAGTTCACTACAAGAGTCCTCCAGAGATCAGTTCACTACAAGAGTCCTCAAGAGATCAGTTCACTACAAGAGTCCTCCAGAGATCAGTTCACTACAAGAGTCCTCCAGAGATCAGTTCACTACAAGAGTCCTCCAGAGTTCAGTTCACTACAAGAGTCCTCCAGAGATCAGTTCACTACAAGAGTCCTCAAGAGATCAGTTCACTACAAGAGTCCTCCAGAGATCAGTTCACTACAAGAGTCCTCCAGAGATCAGTTCACTACAAGAGTCCTCCAGAGATCAGTTCACTACAAGAGTCCTCCAGAGATCAGTTCACTACAAGAGTCCTCCAGAGATCAGTTCACTACAAGAGTCCTCCAGAGATCAGTTCACTACAAGAGTCCTCCAGAGATCAGTTCACTACAAGAGTCCTCCAGAGATCAGTTCACTACAAGAGTCCTCCAGAGATCAGTTCACTACAAGAGTCCTCCAGAGATCAGTTCACTACAAGAGTCCTCCAGAGATCAGTTCACTACAAGAGTCCTCCAGAGATCTCTATTCACTAGAGTCCTCCAGAGATCAGTTCACTACAAGAGTCCTCCAGAGATCAGTTCACTACAAGAGTCCTCCAGAGATCTCTATTCACTACAAGAGTCCTCCAGAGATCTCTATTCACTACAAGATTCCTACAGAGATCAGTTCACTACAAGAGTCCTCCAGAGATCAGTTCACTACAAGAGTCCTCCAGAGATCAGTTCACTACAAGAGTCCTCCAGAGATCTCTATTCACTACAAGAGTCCTCCAGAGATCAGTTCACTGCAAGAGTCCTCCAGAGATCAGTTCACTACAAGAGTCCTCCAGAGATCTCTATTCACTACAAGAGTCCTCCAGAGATCTCTATTCACTACAAGAGTCCTCCAGAGATCAATTCACTACAAGAGTCCTCCAGAGATCTCTATTCACTACAAGAGTCCTCCAGAGATCAATTCACTACAAGAGTCCTCCAGAGATCAGTTCACTACAAGAGTCCTCCAGAGATCAGTTCACTACAAGAGTCCTCCAGAGATCAGTTCACTACAAGAGTCCTCCAGAGATCTGTTCACTACAAGAGTCCTCCAGAGATCAGTTCACTACAAGAGTCCTCCAGAGATCAGTTCACTACAAGAGTCCTCCAGAGATCAGTTCACTACAAGAGTCCTCCAGAGATCAGTTCACTACAAGAGTCCTCCAGAGATCTCTATTCATTACAAGAGTCCTCCAGAGATCAGTTCACTACAAGAGTCCTCCAGAGATCAGTTCACTACAAGAGTCCTCCAGAGATCTCTATTCTGGGCCTGTATCTCCAGCACCCCCCCCCCGCCAGTAAGTTCCAGGTTTTCGACGTCTGCTTCCAATTTAAATAACTGCCAATGCCAATCGAATGATTCAAACATGATTCCTTGTTTGTTTGTTTGTTAGTCTATCATTTATTATTTAACTGTGAGCACGAAATGAGTTGGACACATTTTCTTTACATATGAATGCAAGCACTGGACATATTTGTTAAGCGACCTGGTGTATTCCATGGACAAAAAATTTCATTTAAGACATTTGAAAATCAGGATGTAATGTGATAGTCACAGTGGCAGTTTTAATGCGCACTTAGTTGCCTAGTAGGCATTTAAATAAGGTAGGCACCAATTTTCCCTCTAATGTTCGTTGGTCCATGTGCAAAGTAAAAAAAAACAACAACAACTTGTGTGTAAAGTTGCACATTATTCATTTTTTGTGCAATATTTTACAAAATGTGCTGCGCGGTATTTCTAAACTGCTGTGCGGTGTCGGCGAGACACCTGCGCAGTCGCGCTGCAAAAAAGGAACATTGGTAAGCATTACGATTAAAATGTGACTAGGGCACGAGTAGTAATGTGTTTGGTGCCTACGAAGATTAATGTGTCTGCGGTTTAGGAATAGTAATGTGCTTAAGGCCTATGAATAATAAAATGCCTAGGACCTATGAATAAACACATATATTAAAAATTATGTCATGTCTAATGAAATGAAAGTTATAACACATGTTTGGCAACAGCGGAGGATTAGGTCCATCGTTTTAGGATTCTGATGACGATACATGGCGTTACTTGGATGCATGTCGTATTGAACAGTAAATCAAGCAGATCAAGGAAGACGGAAAAAGAAACCCCGCACATACTGTTAAAGAGTTTTGTTATCAACCCCTCAAGGTATTCACGGGTAATTTCTAGTTATCTTCTCTGCATTATCTTATCTATACAGACGCTCCTTCTATGCAGAAGATAGTTGCGTCCACAGACCATGACAGATGATCTGTTGGCAAGTGATGCAGCATTCACAGGCCACGGCTTTGTGGGTCCCACGCATTACCCAGCCGCCTAACTACATTAGGTACCCATTCGGAGCGGGGTGACTCAGGGACGCCCTAGTCCCCGGGAACAAGCCCTTGCCATCACACGGATTCGAACCCGTGACCATCGGTACGACATTCCAGTGCTCTGCCACTCGACCACCGCGTCCCACACGGATTCGAACTCGGATAAACACTATTTCAAACCTCACATATATATATACAACATTTACAAAACGTATAAATTGCAATCGTTCCTATTTCTTCGTTTAACAATAATAATAATAATAATAATTAATTCGATTAATGTTTAAGTATGCTTTTTAACTCGTCCCAACTAAAATGTCTTAATATTCTCCGAGCTTACCTTTGTCACCTAAGGTAAGGCATTATTCTTTGCATCCACGCATACCATCGGCGCACCAGCCCAAATAGTGTATTGGTCTGCCTAACAAATTATTTCCACTCAGCCGTAACCCAGTCTTTTCTCCCCCACCCCAATGCATGGATTACCAGTTGCTGTAGAGTGATTCATTAAACGTCTGTCATAGTCGACTGCACAGGCTTGTGCTCTTCCCACGCTTGGTTCCTTTCGGCAAGGTCGCGTTTATTTTGAGATGAGAACGGCCCTTAGGAAAAAGGCTTTTTTTGTATGAAATGGTTACGCTCCGTTGGACAGTAAAGAACTGGTGACTCTTCAGCTTTCACACAGGCAAACGTCATATGTGTAGTATTTATTTTTTTCTTATTTCATTCACACGCTTTAGCAGCACACAGTT
This sequence comes from Ampullaceana balthica, assembly GCA_944989445.1. NCBI lineage: Eukaryota > Metazoa > Mollusca > Gastropoda > Lymnaeidae > Ampullaceana > Ampullaceana balthica. The sequence goes on along the minus strand of CALYLW010000131.1, from coordinate 340,582 downwards.
CTCCCTGTGTTTACGAATTCTAGAATGGAAACTCCGATAAGGCTAAATGTATATTTCGAATTTGTTTTCTAGATTTTTATGCCTATTGTTCTATGCTGAGTTTTTTTTGGAAGTAGTTGTGCCTGTCTTTATTTTCCCTTTTCTACATAATCATTTGTCCGTTGATAGTAAGAAATGGATAATATGTAATTTTACTTAGATACTCCTGGTGATTTATTTGTACCGATAAAGCCATGTTCCTGGTACCTAGACAGAATCGTCGTCTAATTCGAGCCTTGCACCAGATGACTACTCAAGCAGCACGATTCTTCTTCTTTTTTTTTAAACATTCCATAATGCTTTCAACGTTAAGGAAAAAGAAATGCGCTAAATCATGCATCAAAAAATCATCTGTATGCCATGAGCCGCATTTAGTATGAAATCAAGACCCAGACACTGTTTATCAAACCGAATCGGCATTTCTTTGCAACGGGGTGGGGGAGGGGGGGCTGTTACAGCTTGGGCATTGAAGCGCCTCTGCTTGACTGTAAGTAGACATATTAAAGTCTAGTTTGGTTGTTGGGGGGCGGGGGGGGGGTGGTGTTGCGGAGTCGCATTTTTAACGACTGCATAACAATGGGCCATTGTGTGAAATGTAACGAAATGTAAAAGACTAGAATGAATACCTTCAAGACAGAAACCAGGGTTTGTAGGGCTGGTTGCCTAAATTCTCGTCGTTCATTTAGGTAACCAAGTTAGGCGATGACAGTCCAACATGGTAAACAGGTCGATTTGGTCGGAGGTTCTGTCTAGGAACCGAAACATGGCTTTATCAGAACGAATAAATAAACAGAAGTATTTAAATAACATTCAGTTTACATATTACTTATTATACCATTTACAGCCGCTTGAGTAGAAAATTTAAAAGTAATAAAGGTACAACACTTTATCAACATTTAAAACTATAATAATAAGAAGTCGGGACTAGAGACAAACCATAGATAAGAGCAGGACGCAATAATCTTCTGTATAGAAGCAGCGTCTTTGACAGATAAGAAAAGATATTGACATATAACAATATTTCAATTATAGGAACGCGAAAAAAAGAAAATATATTTGTTTAATTTTTTTTTGTAGTCACAGTTAAGATTATTATATCATTTGAAAATTTAAATCTTTCCCCACCAAACTCATAGCCACTTTTCGCCCTTACCATAAGTCATAGCTCTATTCATCAAATGGGAGGCAAACAACACTATAACAGCTAGCAAATGTTCATTAGTAGAACATATCGTCAAATGGATTTTTTTTTATTGCACACTTAAGAACGACACATTCTTGTGTCGGTCCATGGATTCTTTTCAAATATGATTATTTTTAATGTTACAATTTTCAAGAAGGTTCGACTTCGAGTATCATGTTCAAATTTCGTCATACCAAGTCGATTTTTAAAATTAAAGTTTTAAATTTACGACAGACATCAGCAATCAAGAAGCTTTAAAACCAATACAAATTTTCATCGTATGTGATTTTTCGCTTGCCTTTTTTCTGAAAGTCTAATAAAATACATCTGTCACGAGTCACGGGTTCTCAGACGAAATTACTTAAGATAGTGCAAAATTTTGCTTTATTTTCTTATTGAATAATGTTCATTTTCTCACTTCAGTTTCATTGACGATTCTTACAGACACGAATTTCAAGGAATACCCGACAACTGCTGTGTTTTTCAAGCCTCAGACCTTTAAAGTGGTGATGGAAATTTATGGTAAAGAGCTTTTGTTTTGTACTTTACCTCTAAATTAGTTTTAAAATTATTATTATTATTATTATACTATGGATGATTTCTGGCGGACTATTAGGGGCCGTCCATAAAGTACGTCACGCTCCAGAGGGGGGAGGCGGTGTAAGAAAGTGTGACCGTTTGTGACAGGGGTGAGGGGGTGTCCGGCCATGTGTTACGTAACGCTGTTTTAAATTAAATTTTAATTATTTTGTTAATAAAAAAACATTTTTCTTTTGCGAAAGTGTGACGTACGTTATAGGGGGGGGGGTTTCCTAGATTTGGGACAGTTTGTGACAGGGGGAGAGGGGGGGAGTTAAAATGGTCAAACATAGCGTGATGTACTTTATGGACGGCCCCTTTCCATATGTTATGATTTGACAAAGCGATTTTCTCTCAGAACCTGGGAGTATTTTTATGGTTTGTTTTTGGATCACTCGTGTGTCCTCAAACTACTTCTGTTGGTTACTAAGGCTGTGCCACTGTGCCACTATCAGCTTTCATCTTTACACACTGTTTCTATTCTAGACTGGAGTTGTCTCACCCTAGTTATACTACTTAAAAAGGCTACGAGCTTGTCGCTTACGAATGCGAGGAAACTTTCCATGGCATCATACAGGCCTTTACATATTTGATGCGTCACAGGTATGCGTTTTTAGGCAACGCAGTAATAGTTATAGTTTTAACATCTGAAAACATAGCCCCCCCCCAAAAAAAAGAAAAGAATACAGGTTCGCCAGGCTGGCATTTAGTAATGGCATATCATATCACAGTAAGTGGGCTGAGAACTTCTCTAGGGTGATAGCTGTTACAATTACCCAGCATGATTGGTACTTGGCGAAGACGTTACCGTTTCAGGTAAGCCCGTGCTTTTCTTGTATTACAAAGTTGTTTTTTTTTATATTTAAAAAAAAATTTAATGGCGGCTAACGTTTCATGCTCGATGGACTTCAGTTCAGTAAATGAATGTGTGCTTCAAGACGGGGGAATGAAAATAACAAAGCGTTTGAGGTTTTTTGTGTATTATCTATACTTAGTTTAAAGTTTATTTTTAGCACCAGGCCCACGCCTAAGGCCAACCTTTGGTCGCCGAGTCCCCCCCCCTCTCTCCCCCCCCACACACACACTTACCTGATACCCTGATTTCTAGTTTAAACTCTGAGAGAATGCACGCGATAATTCTCGTGTCAGTCTGTTGTTGTCGTTCGTCGTGATAAGGTGACTATTGAACACAGTGTTAAATCTGAGGTAAGTAATTCTCTAGCTCATGCTTTGTTGATATGTTCTGAGGCTAACAGAATTTAAACAGAAATCTGAAGATATATGCCCATGTAAGGAAAACATAGAAACTATTTAAAGGCAAATTCGTTGATTCATTAGTTGTTATGAATGATGTTATGGCAGTATCTTCTCATTGAGAAATGTTTAGTTTAGAGGTCGGTCCTACTAAATAACAATAAGTATAAAATATGTAATTTAAAAAAAACAACGAACATCTCTTAATTTCAAATGAGAAAGAAACCAAACTAAACAGTGATTATTTATTGACATACTTGAATATTTTTAAAACTATGAAATATACCACAAATTTGTAAGTATTTTTTTAAATATGTGTTTTTTGGTGTTTTTTTTTACATTTCCTAATTATTATTATAGTTCTGTCAACCTAACCAGTGGCGTCACTAGGGGGATGGGGCGGCCCTGGGGGCCTTTAAAAATTGTTTAATTAATATATTTTCATTTTTTTCCCGCATGATAACATTTTTATTTTATCAGGTTTTTAAAAGGATTTTGTTACTTTGCAGGTTTTGAAAGTGTTTAATTAAATTATCAGTTTTGACGGCCTAAAACTCATTTTCAAAACTATTAATTATTTTTAGAACATTTACTTTTAGTTTATGACACATTACTCAACATAAAGTTTTCATTAAAAAAATATTAAAAATAAAAATAAAAAAAAGATTATTCTTACAGTTACTGTAGATAATTGAATAAAAGTTTTCGTTTTACCACAATGTTAACTTTATTTGGCTAGATGGCGTGACAATAACAATTCATTAAAGGAATATGGGTTGCCGTATCATATTACACTGGAAATTATTTGTTATCATGTCCTGAAAAAGCGGGGTATGGAAGGACAGGAATAATTTTAAAAACTTAAAAAATAAAAATAAAAGCAAATTAAAATGACATAAAGAAGTCTTTAAAAAGTGAAAACGTTGATTGAAGAATCTTGAAACATGTTTGGTGGGGAGGGGCTACTCTGATTGTGATTACAATTGGTATTAGCTTACATATTCAAGCTAAAGTTGGCCTAAACCAAGCACACTCTGACTGTATTTGCTCTGGGCATCTTACAGCGACCATAGATTGCCCAGGTCATCTTACTGTGGATAGAGATGGCCCAGGGCATCTTAAAGCGGCTAAAGTTAGCCCAGGGCATATTTAAGTAACTAAAGTTAGCCCAGGGCATGTTAAAGCGGCTAAAGTTAGCTCAGGGCATCTTACAGCGACCATAGATTGCCCAGGTCATCTTACTGTGGATAGAGATGGCCCAGGGCATCTCTTAAAGCGGCTAAAGTTAGCCCAGGGCATATTAAAGTGGCTAAAGTTAGCCCAGGGCATCTTAAAGCAGCTAAAGTTAGCTCTGGGCATCTTACAGCGACCATATATTGCCCAGGTCATCTTACTGTGGATAGAGATGGCCCAGGGCATCTCTTAAAGCGGCTAAAGTTAGCCCAGGGCATATTAAAGTGGCTAAAATTAACCCAGGGCATCTTAAAGCGGCTAAAGTTAGCTCAGGGCATCTTACAGCGACTATAGATTGCCAAGGTCATCTTACTGTGGATAGACATGGCCCAGGTCATATTAAAGTGGCTAAAGTTAACCCAGGGCATCTTACTGTGGCTAGAGGTGGCCCGTGGGATATTACAGTTTCATCAGTTGGCTTAGGCCTGACGTAACGCGACTGCAGTTGTTGACGCCTGAAATAACGCGGATACCGTGGGCTTAGTCTTGACATAACCAAGTTTTAATCAAGACATACATTCGTCGTCACTAACAAGTTGAGAACTACGTGTCTTTCTCGATTCAACCATCCACTCCACAATTACAGAATACAAAAAAAAACAAAACGAGAACCCCCCCTCCCCCCCACACACACATTTGCCCTGAAAATATCCTTAAAATCAAATCCCATTTGCATCCGATTCAATTACACGTGAACCAGATGGGTAATTCATTTAGTTAAAAATGTATCACCGTTTCAGTTAAATTAGGTTAACGCCTTAACAGAGATAAATCTAAAATGAGGTCCCGTTAACAACAGCTTTATGATTATACCCAATAATTTGAAGAAACAAATGATTCCGCGTGCAATTAAGTAGAGCTGTGTGAGGAAGTAACACAAAATAAGTGATCAATCATAGTCTTGTCATCGCCCTGAATATGATTATACAAACCACATACTGGCTCTCGGTGCATACCTGCACCATTTTTATTTGATTAAAACAGTTAAAGCGTATATAAAAGCCACGCAAAGCAATACCATATTTTGTTTCTATATTTGTATACACGTACATACATTTTTGAATGGGTCGATTGGTTGACACCACACCAAACCATAAAAATAACAGACTTCCACAATCTCATTGTTCCTGGATTGCTGATGATTGTACGGTTTTTAAGTATTGCCGTACTCCATGATCGCTATGAACTCTCTTTTTCACATAATGATTGAACTATGGGTTTTGCAGTGTTTGAATTTTGAAGTAACACTCTTCAAATAAACAAAGATCCTTTATTTAATCTCGCCCCCCGCCCCCTCAGCTAAATATTGCTGAAGTGTTTGATTAATTTGAGCGCTTATCAATGATTCGGCTAGAAAAGCCTGTAATGCTATTCACTTAATTTTAAATGCCTATATCATAGGTACGTTTTATGGCAACACGGATATCAGAGTAAACCATTGATAACTGAATTATACTTTTTTTGAAGTGCACCGTCAACACATACAATTTCTTGTTCAAAAGAATTTTTATATATTCAACTTTATTTCCTTTTAGTTTAATGTTATGTATATGTATATATATATATATATATATATATATATATATATATATATATATATATATATATATATATATATATTTATATTTATATCTTTGGACTGTGCTGAACGGGTAAGCCTATTTGTTTTGTACCCTTTAGGGCGATACCCTTGTAGGTGCTGCCCATTCGGGATATAATATATAATTGAGAAACATGTATATATGTATACATATATATATATATAGTAATTAGTAAATACTAATTAGTCGATTGATCGTAAACATTTTTTAAACGATTAAAATTAATTTGATCCATTAAAATTCGATTAAAATTTAAGAATATATGTCTTATATGTTTTTCCAATTTATTAAAAATTTATATTTCTTGGCACGTCCAACATTTTCCTCGTATTATCTATCTATATATTTATTTCACCAAAGCGAGTATGTGCAAATGAGCATGACGAATGGCCCTCACTGGGGTCGACCGATAACTGTTGGCAAGTGTAGTGCGATGAAAAGAAAAAAAAGAGGGAGGGGGGGAGGCAACAATTTTTCCTGCGGTTACTTGCTTGGTTCCTTCACCGAATAACATGTGGTTCGTAGTGTAGTTGTCACGTCCACCATGCACGCGGAAAGTCCTAGGTTCAAGCCCCAACGGGAACGATTGTTTAATTTTAAAAAATGTTTGTTTCTGCCCGTTCTTTTCTTCTTTCTTGCGAATATGTCTAACCCTCGCTAGGGTCGACCAATCACAGTTTAGTGTTGGCAAGGGAGGGTAGTAAAGGGGAGGGGGCAAGTAACAACAACAGCGGTGCGCATATCTCCACGTTTACTTTCTTTTTTTTCCTTACTTCGTGCCGCTGTTTGTGTTCGTTCTCCCATTCTTTGCACTATCTATGATGAGCAAGTCTGCGGCGTAAGCTACGCCGCGGGTCGTATCTAGTTATTATTTATTTAGACGTGCATACGTAAATAAAAGGTTTTGCTTCCTTATTTCTTGCATAGCTGAACGAATTTGTTGAGTTATGTAAACAATTTTTAGAGCCATGGAATTACCGCGACTTAACCGATTTCGTGAAATAATAAATCGCGTCTTAACGGGGTCTATTTATGATAATTAAAATTACTTAATTTAAATTAATCAATTAATCCATTAAATTTTTTCCCGCTTAATCGAACACATTTTTTAAAATCAGTACCAGCCCTAAGATATATATATATTTTCGTAAAATGCAGTGCTGCCAGTGAAAATTTTGGGAAAAACCTAGACAACATGTCCAAAACAGATCCGAAAGAAAAAAACTTAGACAAGCTAAAAATAAACAAATATGACGTCACAAAGCTTCTCCCCCTTCCAACACCCCCTCCCCTAAAAAATGTTTTTTTAAAAAAGAAGGAAAAATAATTCTTATTTGAAAATGAACATGTTTCAAATCATTTTATTGTCATTTAAATGTATATTTAGCGTGAAGCTACACTCTAATATCGTAACACGCGGGAAGCCATTTAAAACGTCATTAAATTAATTGTAAGCAATCAAATATTTAAGTGGAGCTTTCATTTAAATTTTCGCGTTTTTGATGTGACGTCACATTTCTTAAACACCCCCTCCCCTTTGTCACTCATCTCACAAAAGTGTAACCCCCTCGCTCTCCCCTAGATGCATGTCGTCATTTTTATGAACGCCCCTAAGTAATTACTTTGTACTACAAGTATTTGTAAATTATACTTACACCTTCATTTATTCATCACTTATGTCATCTTCCATATAAATGACCATCTTATCAGCATTCTTGGAACCATTCTTATTTTATCTAATACAAAACGTTCCCTTTTTATACAGAAGATTATTGAGTCATTACTTTATCCATTGTTTATGTCTCGTATTGCATTTACAATTGAGTTTTTAATGTTGACAGAGTGTTGGTTTTCCTCGTTTGATCAGGCAACTCTTTCAACTTCCGAATTCCGGACGGAAAGAACGAGAATTTGTATGTGTTTGTTCTTTCATACGGAATAGGAAAAAGGATTTTATAATTATGTCTAACTGAGCATTGTATTAGATTATCTTTGGTCTATACCATGTGTACTTGAGAGCGTATTCTCTCAACGCAGGCAGAAGAAAATGGTAGAGCTGTTTAGTTGTCATAAAGTCTAATACAATTGAATATTTTGGCTCATTCAAGCTGTTTTATCGTGTACCAGATTTCTTTAGACTTTAGACAGATGGCACCACAGCAGTGCAACCTTTCGAATTCAGTGGAATAGAGCCATAGATAAATAATATCATAGTGTTACATGACAGAGCGGCTGAAAAAACTGTTGCCACATGCTGCTTAAATTTATTATTGAAAAATTGAATTTATTTAGGATATTATTTGCCCATCAATATACATAATTCCCGTCGACTGTATGTATGGCTGTAATGTAACTAATTTTAGAAAGCAGCGCACCAAATTACTGCACCAAAAAATAACACTTTTCGAACGTTCCGCATAAAATTGTTCAATGATAATAAATGAATCAAATAAAAACAAATAAAATAAATGAAAGTTCTGTATTACGTTATTTTTTATTTTGATGTGTATTTATTTTGAAAACGTCCGTCATTTTTGACGAGTGATACACTAGTATTTAGTAATATTTGTACTTTAACATAGTTTAATTACATATTTTAAAGAAAAACCAAGTTTATGACAATTTTTGAAATAAAAACCTACCGCTGGCAGCAGTGGTAAAATGTGCGTTTTCTGTTCAGCAGATCCTAGTTTACGACTTAAAGTAACTCTAGTATGGTTTCTAAAAATATGTGTTTAATAATAATACGATTAATAATAAGATACTAGCATATTTAAATACGTATGCCTTAATGTGAGAATGAAAGTATTTTTATTAGTTATTATTTAAAACATAATTCTATCTATAATTAAAATATGATATACATTTGTTTTCATAGAAAAGTGAAAATAGTTATTTAGTTCTCTTCCTTCAATTTTTTTTCTACTGTTGGTTCGCTCAAAATTTTTCTTATATTGCTATTATTGTACAATACCTTTTACTACTACTTCCAAAGTAATACGTTAATTTAATTGTTTTTTTTGTTTATATAAAGGATAATTGTTATTTAACGAGATCCATCTGCCTCCATCTCATCAAAGCAGTTTGTAATTTAACGCTTTTTGGATGGCTTAAAAGTTTCTTAAAATTCGATATACCTTTCTTAAAATGCTTTTAAATCTGAAATTATACTACGTGTATAAATATGATAAAATATAGTTGACTAAATTTTAATGGGCCTAATCCTTACATCCAATATCTACAGCGCACATTTCTTTTAGTTTGAGAGACATTATGTAACTTATATCGCACCAACATCATGGTGATATTGAGAGGACAACAACAATGTTGGCAGTAAAGAGGAAGCTAAACGTTTATGAGTTTTTGATATGTGAAAACTCTACACATCCCAAAGCCATGAAGTCTAATATGTCATTTCTGTGAGATAACATGGTGAATTTTTCAAAGGTAAGGATGACCGCACTAGGGAGTATAATCGAGAAAGAGCAAAGTAGTAATAATACAATATAAGGCAATTATTAATTCTGACACAGAAATACGCGGGAGACCATTGCCGAGGAGCGCACCTCCTGACGGGCAAAAGTGCGTGAGGGCATTCATGTCTCGGAAGCATCCCTCATAGCTTTGAGTGAAGAGAGAAGGGCCAGGTGAAAGGGGAGGGGGCAGAGGAGCAGGAGTACACGCCATCGTCCCATGGGGATGGACGGTTGTCATATATAATCTAACTCAAACCTCAGATAGACAAAGGAATACAAACACGCTTCTAATTCCGCATGCAAGAACACACACATACTCATTCTTGTTATTCCCGTACGGAATTTGAACTTGGCTATAGTTGCCTGAGGAAACCAGGAAAGCTAACACTCTATCAACATTTAAAACTCTAATAAAAATGAAACACTAGGCATAAACCATGGATAAGGGTAAGACCCAATAATCTCTTGTATTTAACAGATATAATAAGAAGATAAGAAATTAAGATAAGGGTGATAAATACTGCTTTAAAAACTTACTTAAAACAACGACAATTATATCCGTCACCCAACAAAGAACTAAGAAATTAAAACGAGTGTAATTGCCCCGCTACAAATTTATAAAACTATATAATTTGCAATTGTCACGCAAGTCAGTCAGTCTGTCCTGGCGCTACTAATTTTAGAAAGCAGGGAAAACCAAATTACTGCACCAAAGCATCAAAAGGTGTGCAAATTAAATATGCGCTGTGAAAAAATATAATATGAAGTCATTGTTTTCGCTCATATTTTAATTTTGGAAAAGGGATCAATGTAAAAAGAGGACTTGATGATGGTTAATTATAAAATTAAAACATAATAAAATGGGCGCCGCATGCGACCTGCAACCCCTATTATAAAATACTTTGTGTACATTTCAGAAAGTTTAATATTTCGTATTTATCAAAAAAGGACAAGTTAGTTGAGCTTTTGAAAAAGGTCGGTGCCGTAGGCGCTCTAAAAAAGTGTATTTTTTTATAAAATAAATAGATTTCAGCTGAAAACTTCCTTCAATTTTAACGGGTGTACGCTAGTATATATATATTGTATGGCAACCGTCCGTCCCCATGGGACGATGGCGTGTACTCCTGCTCCTCTGCCTCCCCTGCCCTTTCTCCTGGCCCTTCTCTCTTCACTCAAAGCTATGAGGGATGCTTCCGCGACATGAATGCCCTCACGCACTTTTGCCCGCCAGTATGTGCGCTCCTCGGCAATGGTCTCCCACGTTTTATAGTCTATCTGTGCCAATGACATGTCTTTCTTGCAGACGTCCTTGAAGCGTAAGCAGGACGACCTCTTTTTCTCCGGTTGCCAGCTCACCGTAAAGCAAGGCTCTAGGAATGCACTCCGAGCTCATCCTGCGGACATGACCTAACCACCGCAGGCGCCTCTCACTCAGAATTGAGTGCATACTCAGCATATTATGGCTTCTCCTGAGTACCTCGACATTGGTGATCTTTAACTGCCACTTGATGCGTAGAATCCTACGCAAGCATCGTAAGTGGAAGCTGTTGAGCTGCTTTGTTTGCTTGGCGTAGGTCGTCCAGCACTCACTGCCATAGAGGAGTGTGCTGAGCACGCAGGCCTGGTGATCTGTGATTTTCGTCCTATCAGTGAGATGCGCATTGTTCCACACTCTTTGATTCAGCCTAGCCATTAATGATGCGGCCTTGCCGATTCTGGTTCCTATTTCCTTTTCCAGGGAGAGTGTGCTTGTGATGTTACTGCCAAGGTAGGTGAAATCCTCGACGATGTCCAAGGTGTTTCCCTCAATGGAGATTGCTGGAAGGCGGTCAGTGCCTTGTCTAATAATTGCAGCGATTGCAATAACTGTCGTGGTATCTCCTTACTGAGTATTGTAGGAAAGGCCTTTGCCAGAGTGGTCCTTGCACGCCTGCAAATTCTGGCCCAAAATATCTACCCAGATTCAAAATGTGGTTTTCGGGCTGGCCGATCAACCATGGACATGATTTTCTCACTCCGTCAGCTACAAGAGAAATGTCGGGAGCAACAGAAACCCCTCTTCATTGCCTTTGTAGATTTAACGAAGGCATTTGACCTGGTCAGCCGTAAGGGTCTGCTACGTATACTGGAAGAAATAGGATGTCCGCCGCGGCTTCTCTCCATCATCGAGTCCTTCCACATAAATATGCACAGCACAGTGCTCTTCGATGGTGACACCTCAGAACCCTTCCCAGTTTGTAGCGGAGTCAAACAGTGCTGTGTACTGGCTCCAACACTCTTTGGTATCTTTTTCTCGATGTTATTGCGACATGCTTTCGAGGTCTGCTCCGAGGGTGTGACCATTCATACCAGGACGGATCTAAACCTATATAATATCAGCCGGCTCCGTGCAAAGAGCAAATTGGAAAATGTATTAATCAGAGAGTTGCTCTTCGCGGATGATGCAGCCCTTACCTCACATACAGAGGCAGGACTCCAACAGTTGGTAAATAAGTTCTCAGAGGCATGCAATGATTTTGGTTTAACGATTAGCCTAAAAAAGACCAACATTATATATAAATATATATATATATATATATATATATATATGTGTGTGTGTGTGTGTTTATTTGATTGTTTATTAGTGTTCTCATTTGTGTTTAAATGCAGAATTTTCCTAAAGCAGAATATTTCTATTGAGCTACCCGATAATTGAACATGGGGAACTTAATAATACACTGGTGTCTTAAATAAATATTCCTTACAACAAAAACAACAAAATTCATTAAAAAAATTTTTTTGTAACACTTTTCTTTTACAGATAACAAGGATGGCAAATTACAACTTTTTCCTCGGCTTGTGCATCGGCTTAAGTCTTACAGTAATCATCCAAGTTTTTGACGTCACCAACACTTTCCGCAGCATTAAATACGAGGATTGGAAGAAAATGAATAATGTAAGTTTAGGATTATCTGATGATTATTAAATATTAATATGTCGTTTATATGGTATGTTATGAATACATTCATACTACGGCGGATTAAAGCTGAACGGGCTAAAGCCAGGGGCCCCCGATGATTTAGGGGCCCCCAAAATTATTATTTTCTATAATAAAGGTGGGCAAATGTTTGCATTAAGCGTTGAAAATATAAATACATTAATAAAATCTCATCTACTTATTAAGATAAAATGTCGAAGAGTTTGAAATACGAAATCGTCATCATTTATAATAATATATAGGGAAACCTAACTTTAGAAAAACAATCGACTTCTATTTACTTTGGAAAACTTACGACAAAAAACTTTGACATAGTAGAGCATAATTCAGTAATCGAATTTTTTAACCAACTTCCAAGCTAGTACACTATTTACGAGTTTCGATGCTTCGACCTACAGACAGACTGCAGTAAGAAATAGATATTCGAATAAATATGTAATTAAATACTAGTACCGTAGATACTCGTTCTAAAGCCGACTTTATGGGACAAAATCTAGGGGGAAATGATGGGGGGGGGAATAGTTCGGCTTACGAGCGGGTCATAGGTGATTTCTGTACGTACATTGAATATCGGTGTCCTTAATTAACCTGAATTACATGTTGCGTTCCGTTATTAGCTAAATACCATTCATTCCTGTTGAGTGATTCATCAAGTACATACCAATATTTTTCCCATTACTGGATCAGGAATTTCCCAAATTATTGTTAATATTTTGGAAGAAATTGACATTCAAATTCAAGATTGTCGTGGATAGTCATACGTAAATGCTGCAAATATGAGTGGAAAGTATATCGGAGTCCAGACTATCCTTCGTGAGAAGTGCAGTTGCTCATTATGTGCCGTCAACAGCTCATTCCCTTAATTTGGTTGGGAAAAGTGCAGCAGAAGGTTGTCCTGCTGCAACAAAAAAATTTTAAATTGTTATTTACTTATTTTTTCATTCTGCAAAATCTTTATACCTGGCTTGTTGCATCTATTCATCGTTGGCAGGGTCTTCAAAAAAACAAAACAACAATCGAATAGGTTTCCTGTAAACAATGGGGTCAGCCCGACATGATGCTTTAAGATCTGTAGTAAATAATACCATGAGAATATTGCAGCACTGGAAGAATTGGCAACTGACGACAATCAGCCGCCTGACAGTCGACTTGTAGCAGAAACATTTCGGAAGGAGCTTGAACAACTGAAACTTGCTATTTTACTTGAAATTTGGGACATAATTTTAGAAAGATTTCAGAAAATCAATGCATCCCTTCAAGATACATTTGTTGAAATATCTTCTTGAGTTTGTTAAAAGACAGCGTTCTGAATTTGATTTCTATGAAGAAAAAGCAACGGATATGTCCGTGGAGAAAGAGTATAAACAATCTTCAGTGTGATTTTAAAAAAAGAGAAAGTGTCATCTTGATAAAGGGAATTCAGCTGAAACAGTATTTTCTCCAAAACAAAAATTCAAGGTTGAGGTATTTCTTGAAATCATTGAAACTTTCTTCAGCCCTACAACATCGTTTAGACGCATGTGCATCCATTACAAATTTTGCTTTCTTAGAAACCTAACTGAGCTCAGCAATGATGCCATCTGTGGGGCAGCAGGCAAGTTAATGGAAGAATATTTAAGTGATTTCGAAGACTGCTTTCCTTCAGAATTAATCTAATTTTAAGAACTCTTCAAAAGTTTATTGTCCAGGCTCAGGTTCAGGAAAAGGGTGTAGCACAATGTGAAACTCAAAATACATGCACAGATCTAAATATGTTGATGTTTTTGAATGAGCAAAACTTTACACAGTCCTTTCCAAATTTACACATTGCACTTCAGATCTATCTCTCAATGATGACATAAAAGTGCAGATGAGGGCGATCATTTTCAAAGTTGAAAAAAATAAATTATGAAGTTAGAAGTTTCATAGGACAACAAAGACTGAGTCATCACTCTCTCTATTGAGCATTGAAAGGGAAATCGTAAGCTCACTTAATTTTACTGACTTGATTAAAAATCTCACCATGAGAAAAATTCGCAAACGAAGGTTCTGTAGGTTGAAATAAATAATAATAAAATTAATATTTTAATTAAGTGTGGATTCGTGTAACTTTATATTAATTTAATTGACTTCTATTTACTTTTTTGTCTTATTACACCCTGCATTACAAGTTACACAGTCTTATATTAGACTGCTAGTGATCATTTTATTTAAAATTACGCTGCCTGGACAGGGCCCCAATTTGAATTGCAGCCAGGGGCCCCGAGCAGTCTTAATCCGCCCCTGCATTCATATATAATCAATATTTAAGGCTGCGTTAACTAACCATTAATCGTTGAAGTTTTTAAGGTATTAAATTTTGGATTAACAACTGCATGTCTGTGCATACCACCAGCTACCACAGTTGCGTGTCGACGTATATTTAACTCTGCTAAGCAAGTCTTCAATAGGAAACTTTCATCACTTTAACAAAGCACTGCTGAAATGGGGGGGGGGTGTTTGTGTTGTTGTTTATCTAATGTCATATGAACAAGCAGAAGCAGTGCTATTGTATTAAGTAAAATACATATGTGTCCATTTTGTAAAGCTACATAAGTTTAAAAACAAAATTTATTGAAATTAAAAAAAGATTACTTAAACACCAATTAAAAAAAAATATGAAGAAAAAAAATGTCCGCTTGCCCAACGTCAACACCAACGTGGATTTCTGGTGGCGCACTCAACAAGAACCAGTGGAGGAGTAAATCTTCCAGCGGAGATTGATATGGATTAGCCTCGTCATCAGAAAGCCTATATCCAGTATCACGCGACAAGCCCTTACATGAAATCTCTAGGGCAAGAGAAAAAGAGGTTGTCCCAGAAGGTCTTGGAGAATGGAACTGGAGGCAGACACCGAAAAAAATGGGCACAGCAGGTGACGGCTCGAGAAACTGGCTAAAGAACAGGATGACCGAAGAGCCTTTGTTTTTTTAGCCAATGCCCCAGACGGCGACAAGCGATGAGATGACACATCGGCATCCTTCCGTCTCGCAAGACGATGGTGCATCACCGTTGGGTTGGGTTGCATTTCCTCGTGCGGCCTAGCAGTCCTATCCTTGAGTGACGGTCTTTACCACAGCTTTTGCACACGAGTTCTGTACTTCCCATTTTTTTCTCTCCTTTCCCCTAGCTCTTATGTGTGTAGCCTTCCTCCTTCCTTCGCTCCTCGGCTACTACGACGCCCTCATTTACAACTAACTGTGCGCATTGTAGATCGGTCTTTTGCCGTACACTCCCAGTCTCTTGTGCCTATTCTTGCTGCTTTCATGTCTCTCTGGCGGACATCTTAAAATCTTTAAATGAGATGAACACTATTAAAATTAAGTTAATCGATAAGCCATAACAATTACTTGAAATTTAAAAAAAAATCAATTGATTCATGCGCAAACTTTGTTTAGTCGAGCTTGAAGTTCTTGTATTGATTTTATTTGGTGGTATTTATTGACTTGTTTCGAATAGAATTTCAGTTAAGGTTTCTGGCCTTTTTTTGTGCCATGTTGTTTCTGGAGTATAAATGTACATGTCACATCCGGGTTTCTTTAACGAATAAGGGCTGAAACACAAAATAGATTTTATTACCTGAAGATGACTTACGATTTTGGGAACTTTCTAAGTACCTTAAAATCAAGTAAACAAGCTCAAAAATAAAATTAAATATTACATTTAAATTTCATTTTCTTGCTGTCATTTATTTTTTTCCCGTTTATTGCGTTCAATTGAATCTGCGTATTTAATTACCATAGACTGAATCAAATTTATGAAAAGAACAGTAGGTTAAACTCGTATAAATTCGTGTCCATCCTTCTTTAGCGCACACGTTTGGAGCTTTAACCTTCTGATGCCCTCGCCTTGCTCCCTTGCGACTAGTAAAGTATCCTTTTTTACACCCCAGAAATGCCCTCATCTTGTTTCCTTGCGACTAGTAAAGTATCCTTTTTTACACCACAGAAATGCCCTCATCTTGTTCCCTTGCGACTAGTAAAGTATCCTTTTTTACACCACAGAAATGCCCTCATCTTGTTCCCTTGCGACTAGTAAAGTATCCTTTTTTACACCCCAGAAATGCCCTCATCTTGTTCCCTTGCGACTAGTAAAGTATCCTTTTTTACACCACAGAAATGCCCTCGCTTTGTTCCCTTGCGACTAGTAAAGTATTCTCTTTTACACCCCAGAAATGCCATCGCCTTGTTCCCTTGCGACTAGTAAAGTATTCTCTTTTACACCCCAGAAATGCCCTCACCTTGTTCCCTTGCGACTAGTAAAGTATCCTTTTTTACACCACAGAAATGCCCTCATCTTGTTCCCTTGCGACTAGTAAAGTATCCCTTTTTACACCACATAATTGCCCTCGCTTTGTTCCCTTGCGACTAGTAAAGTATTCTCTTTTACACCCCAGAAATGCCCTCACCAATCATAAACATGCCAGAATGATCATAGGCTCTTATAATGGAGGAGATATTTTATTTTTTCAAAGTTTGAATGCCAGAGATTAAGCTGAATGCCAGAGATTAAGCTGAATGCCAGAGATTAAGCTGAATGCCAGAGATTAAGCTGAATGCCAGAGATTAAGCTGAATGCCAGAGATTAAGCTGTCAAAGAATGTATTTTTAATGTATTTCTTCTTATCTAGAACGAATGACAAAAATGGTATGAGTGAAACAGCTGAAACTCTTTTCCAATCGTTAAAAAAAATTCCCAATGAGTTGTATTTCCCCATTTTATATTTTTCATATACAATTATTGATATCCTTCAAAAGCTTACTGCTACTTCAGATCAACTCTGTACTGTTTCATTTTAACACATGAACAGATAAACAACTCTTATATATTTGACGATGTCTATATTTTTAAACGGGTAAAATATTTTTTTTTAAATTTAGCTATTTATTTACCAATGTATTGTTACCGGTTAAAACGTGGAGCAGGCAATGGTCCTGCATGGGCTATAGCGCCACTGATGATGATGGTTAAAACGCCTCTGGAAAGAGCTTACTATATTTTTTTTTCCTCCAGACATCTTGTCAACCCAACGCATGGGAATATGAAATGTCATCGGAGATGAAGGGAATCACGGAAAACATACGTCAACAGAATACTAGTGATGACAAGTTTCATGAAGGTATAATTAATGCTTCTAAAGGCTGTGGGGTGTTATCGTTGATATCGAATACATAGATTAGGGCTATTGGCTTTATAAAGATTATCCACGTTTAATTATGTTGATGCCCCATTAGAACCCAATTAAGGTATTTTATATTATTTATTTCCAAAGTCGAAAAAAGTGATTATTTTAGCTTTAATTGTTTAACTTGTTTAATGATATGCACGTACTTCTATGCTGAGTTCGATTTTTTCCTTAAATTTTACAGTGGATATTTTGAAAGTGCGGGGAGCTTATGGTAACCCGAGGTCAAATTTGTTTTATATTCTCAGAAAACGATTCAATAGCAAAACAGCTTTTCAAAACAGTCCGCGTTGCCTGCTGGATCTTGACGTCACCAGCAAACTTAGACAAGTAGGTCGACAGATAAGAAGGTCAATAGCTAAGTAGGTCAACACATATGTAGGCTAACTCATAAACAGGTAAAAAAATATTACACGATAAAATAAACAAACATATTAAACATAGATAAATCACAAGACATTGTAATATTTATATTTAAAAGCAAGATATGTACAACGATACATTGATATATGGTACACACAATTAGTATATTCACCTGGAACTAAATATGGATACAATTATTTGTAAATAAATTAATTACAGACGATGATTTTTTTTTACATAGTAACGAATACATGTCTCCATTTCATCATCATTGTATGCAAACCATGCATTTCTTCTATCTTCTATCAGTCTTACACATTTACACACAAACTCCAGTACATTATTGCGCATCTGGCAAATAAACAATTTAAACATTTAGAATTTGTTTAACACACCAGTTTCTATGCACGCAAGTGTTAATGGTCATTTCAATATATGAGAGCTGCCAGATTCATTACTGTAGAATATTCAACACTGACAAGATTACTACCCATAGACACTAGGGCAGTGCTTCTCAAAGTGGTGGTCCGCGGACCGGTGCCGGTCCGTTGGACATCCGATGCCGGTCCGCAGAAGTTACCAAGAAAGAACATTTTGCAACCACGTCAGTACAGGGAAAATAGTTTACTGGTCCCGGGTGCGATGGAAAATTTCCTGCCGGTCCGCCACACTAAAAAGTTTGAGAAGCACTGCACTGGGGGATAGAAGAACAGAGAGCAAAGTTGTAATAATACATATTATGGCAGTTAATTCTAACTAAAAAATACAATTCAAAGATAATCTAAGATAAGTTAATAAAACCCTCAGATAGGAATAGGTATAATAACACTCTTCCTATTCCGTATTGCAGAAATAAACACATACAAGTTCTCGTTCTTCCCGTTTGGAAATAGGAAAAAGCCCCGCACACCAACAGTCTAAGAACTCTAACAAAATGCAAGCCTAGACACAAACCAGTGATACGCGTAGGAAGCAATAATCTTCTATATAGAAGAAACGTCTTTAATAGATAAGATAGGATATGATAAGATTAGAATAAATATAATCTTCTTTGAAAAAAATATTTGTAAAAATTAATTTAAAAAAAAACAACAACAAAAACATGCCTCACTTTATCTTACAAATTAAAAAAAAATATTTTCAATTTTTTTTTAAAGAAAAGAAAAAGAATAATAATTTTTAACTTGAAATGTTTCCAGCATAGGAAACTGAGGGATATTTATTAACACTAAAGTAAATAAACACACACACACACACACACCCCACACACACACAGACCCATCCACACATATACACATACACACACACTCAAACACATATATATATATATTTATATTTTATAGGGGAAACAATTTTGTAAAATTTTAATTGCCACTTTTCACATTTTGAAAGGTTGCTAAAAAAAACTCATACACCATACTTTGATAATTAAATTATTACTCGAATATTACTATGTAAAATCTCGCATTGCGTGGAATTATAATAATTTTTTTTCGCTAGGTGACTCATGAAAATTATATAACAGCGAGTTTACAACAATAGTACACAAAGAATTTTTCAACATAAGGAATTTTACCCGAAAAATTGAACATCTACACAAAAAAAAACACAAAAAAACAACAAAAAAAAACAACAACAAAAAAAACAAAAAAATATAGATAAATAAATACATGTTAAGGAAAAAATGTATACGAACAATATTTTGAAATAATTATGAACACAAAAGGTAAAGAATTCTGCATTTTAAATTTAAAAACTGCATAAATAGCTAAAACGGTTTAAAAAAATTTGTCGGAACCATTCATTGTTTTATATGAATCTCAACAGGAATAGATTCAGAATGAATAATTTCATTTGAACGTTCAACTCCCGATCATTCGTCTTCGTCACCATCAAAAGAGTTACGTGTTTTGTTGTTTTTTTCCTTTACTGAACTTGTTTACCACGTCAGTATATATGTTGAGGAATTATTTTTATAAACAAACACTCAAACAAGTCTAATTTTTTATTTATAAGTCTTTTTGTTTGTTTGTGTGTTTAATTGGTTTTTTTAATCAGTGGAAGGGTCACTTTATTAAATAATTATAAATGTATCTTAGTGTTACAGAATGGGTTCGTATTAGTAGTAAGACCACTTAAGTCAGTGCTACGAACTCAACAACACAGATAGTGAATAACACAGGTTTAATCTATCTCTCCTAGGTTCGCCCTCCTGGTACAACTTACTGGCTCAATTACCAAACGTCACTACTTAACACCCCTAAGCACCACGTCATAATGAAATAGCGTCTTCAACAAAATAAGCGATGTACGCCAATCACTATAAACATGACTGTCGCGCAAGAACCCCAAAAACACACAATATTATACTGCACAATAAGTAAATTGTGTTTGTTCCATTAATATCTGCAACGATAAAATTAGACTATCTGACATAGTTCTGGTATGCTTCAATGTAAGACAGCTTTTCATTTCTTAAAATAATAACGACTTATCATTAAATGTTAATATGTAGGGACAAAATTCATATGCAAAATTAAAAAAAAACACTTAAAAAACCAAGTTTTATACTATAAATCCCTTATATACGAGAATAACTAAAAGAATGTTCATTATAATACGAAGCGCAAGACAATCCAAAAATACAAAATTTTAGTTATGTCTCGTAAAACATGTTTAATATAATGCGCACCTATCGGGAATATATTTTTTTTTAAATTATCGTCCATATAATACGCACCGAATCGCGCAACAGGAAATTAATAAAAAGGTCGTTCAATATAATACGCACCGCGACAATCTATCTCAAAGTATAACATGATGAATACATCATATAGAATGGGACTGCAATAAAGCTTTTAAATAAAATACAAAATACACAAACAAATTGTGCAATGAAAACAATAAATTTGAGCTTTATTTTTAGACTGATACGACAGTAAACGTTTCGGCCATAGAGATACATAAAATAAACTAAAAATTCAATAATTTAATTACAGTGCATGCGATCAATCTGAACTTTTGAAACTTCGTCTTTATCAATATTTCAGCTCGCTAGCTTACGCGGAAGTGGGTTAAAATCGATCCAACGTTTTTTCGACAAGCAAGCAAGCAAGGGCTCAGACACCACGAGTTAATGTAAATGATTTAATAATAAAAGATCATCTAAGGCTACTGTGCGTTATAGAAGAAAATACTATTAATATTTTATTCAGTAGGAAAGCTATGTTTGTGTCAGTCATATCCTCAGCTGCTGTACTAGGTTGTGCTGTGTCGCCTACGGTTCACGTTTTTTTAAAGGTGTCTTCGGAGCACACATTTTTGGGGGTTAAAAGCCCAAGTAACTTATCCTTGTTTGATAAATACTAAATATTAAACTTCCTTAAATGTTCAGAAGGAATTTTATATTAGGGGCTGTAGGGCGCCTACGGTGCCCACTTTTTCTTTGGTCAAAAGACCAAGTAACTTATCCTTGTTTGATAAATACGAAATATTCCTGAAATGTACACAAAGTATTTATATAATTGTTTTTTTACAGTAATAATAACCACACGACTTTTTAACAGCACGTCACGTCTGTCCTTTCCGTGACGCTACTTATTTTAGAAATCAGCGCACCAAATTACTGCACCAAAAAATAACTATTTGAGTCAGTCAGCACTGTTTACAACACAAATGCTGACGTCAAGGGTTCGTGCGTTGTTTGGTTAAAATTAATCTGGAAACCACAATGATTATGATTTGTAAGTCTATATTTTCAATTTTAAAAAAAAGCAGAGTGATGTCTCTTAACGTTAGACAGGATAATTGAGGGTAAATCTATATACATGTAAGATAATTATAATTATATTGATTTAAGGAAGCTATTTGTATTCCTAATTCCATCTCTTCTGTTTATAATATAGTAATGTTTTTGAAAGCTGTTTGTGTATCTATTACGATCTCATCTGTTTTTAATATATTGATGTAGGGAAGCTATTTGTATATCTAATACGATCTCATCTGTTTATAATATATTGATGTAGGGAAGCTATATGTATTATCTAATATGATCTAATTCGTTTATAATATATATTGTTTTGTAGGAAGGCCATCCACGTGAAGAACACTTGGGTCAAGAGATGTAACCTCGTCCTGTTCATCAGCTCGGTGACCAACGAGAATTTTCCCACGGTCGGGGTTGGCGCCCCAGAAGGGAGGGAACACTTGACAGCTAAGACAATGAAGGTGACGTTAAGCGGTGACCTTTTGAAATAACGTCCTTTATGTGTTGGCGCTCTGAAGTTTGGGGTCGAATGATATAAGGTCTTCCCATATAGAAAAATAGCATAAATTTGAGTGTCTTATTACTCAATACGTGATAAAAATCGACAAATACAAGTTTTTAAAGAACGAAGTATATTCTTAACTTTTTACGTGTTCAAACGTAATTGGACTGAGAAAAGTTGTTACAAACTTTAAGCTATCTTTTATATTATTAACTTTAAAATAAACCAAAGTAAGAGAAAAAAAACAACACCTTTAGCAGAAAACGAAATATTAAAAGTAAACAAAAAAAATGTGTCGTAAAAATGCCATACAATAATTTACATCTCTTACAGTCATAGGGAATTTTCATTTTAATCTGCGGGGTTAAGGGTTCGATCGCCACCGCGCATCAGCTTCTTATTACCGCGCAGCAGCTTTGTATTACCGCGAAGCAAAGTGTTCACAAGGTGAATATGTGCGCTTTTGCGGTGTAAAATTTTGCAAAAGAAATTGGTGGCTGTGCAACTTTGCACACGAGTGTGTTATTTCGCACATTAAATTTAAGGGGTAAAGTGAGGGGAGGGGGCTGGGGGTTGATGAGGTAGTCTTATTAATTAAGTTTTTAAAAAAATACATTGTAATTATTTCTTTTTTTTTAAGTTATAAATAGCTTAACAGGAAATGTTCTTATTTGTCAATACAAACTAAATCCCAGAACTTTGAGTTAAAAAAAAACCCAACATTTATTAAAAGTATGTCTTTTTTCCAAATATTTTTTTTTAAAAAGTCTGTGTCTAAGTAATAAAAAATATGATTTCCTTTAGGCCGCAAAATAAAGAACGTACACATTTAAATTATGACGCAATTTTAGTTAGTTATTACCCTCCCCTTCACCCACCAATCCATTCAACCGTGCGATTTCTCCCCCAGGCGTTCAAATATCTTTACGACCACCATTTTGATGACGCCGATTGGTTCCTCAAAGCAGACGACGACACCTACGTCATCATGGAGAACCTCCGCTACTTCCTGTCCGGCGAAGACCCTCAGAAACCGTTGTACTTTGGCCAACGTTTTAAACCGTTCGTGAAACAGGGCTACGCCAGCGGCGGGGCGGGCTACGTCATCAGCAAGGAGGCCCTGACCAGATACGGAAAAGGAGGTTACGGCAATGTCTCAATATGTAAGAACGACACAGGTGACGAGGACGTGGAATTTGGGAAGTGCCTTGAAAATCTTGGGGTCATCTTGAAGCCAAGTTTAGACGCCCTGAACCGGACACGGTTTCACTGCTTCACGCCGGAGACACACGTCAGCAACAGTGTACCAAAGGGGATTAGTGAAAAATATGACTTTGAAAACGGGAGAGCGGTAAGTTGTTGACAGTGATTTTTTAAATTAGTTTTGGCGTCGAGGATATTGCTTGTTTGTTTGTTTGTTGATATTGTGTTTATCTTTGACTTGCATTTTAAACGAGAGTATGACAATCTTTTCCTGCGTAATATTTTAAATTTAGTTCCTATATTTGTTTCTCTGTTTAAACATGTTTCGATAAAATAATGAAAGGTATAATAAGACTGGTTATAAACACGACAAACTTTTAGATACAGAAAAAAATAATCACATTTTAAGGTATATTGAGTTATAAGCACTTTATTCTCGTGATAAACCTGTAATGGAGATATTTTTAGATTTAAAATAATTAAATATTAATTAGGTCTTGATATTACCGCCTATCCATTGTAACATCTTACATTCACAATAAGAGGAAAAATGTATATCAATATAAATTAAACGTATGCTGGTTTTAATGTTTAACATTTTTATGAATATATGTTAAATATATACTTTGGTAAATTAAAAAAAATAATTTGCATTCTTATTACTTCAAATGTACATTGGTACCTCGCCATGCGTCTGATTTAGAACCAGTTCAACTTTGTATACGTCCTGTTTGGTGTTAGTCCAAGGATCAGGAATGGATAAGGATGTACACCGAGATATCAATGTATTTTGAATACTAATTTACTGTCATTATATTTTTTTAAAAATATACCAGGGTATAGGCAACATGAGCGACTACGCCATCAGCTTCCACTACGTACCTCCGGCTAAAATGTACGACCTGGAGTACTACATCTACCACCTACGTCCCTACGGTATACTCAACATGCCACAGAAGCTCAATCTGGAGACGTAGCTAACCCCACAACATTAGTTAATGTTGCTCTGTTCAGTTGTTTGGTTACTGCCCCTATCAAGCCTCTGTTTAACCCTGTGCAGCACTGAAAGACATTTCCCGAAATCCTGCCTATTCCACAATTTTCAATCCTATTGATTTGAATTCATTGGTTGATTCTGTGATCGTTTGGCCCTCCCCAAGATGTATTCATTGGATAATCATTTGATAAATTTGACAGAATTCGTTTTGGAAATTTTGCTGAGACCTTTAAAATATGAACAATTGGAAATTCTTCTTTTATTGTTATACTTTTCATAAACACATTCAAAGATTAGGTGGTACGTAAGATGGAGGAAATGGATACTATGGAGGAAAGGGATTCTATTGAGGAAACGGGGACCAGGATGGTACAGCACTTGCCATCGAAGCGTTAGCTACCTGGCTGGAGATGCCAATGTCGAACAGAAAAATGGTTGCCAATTAGATAACGGCATGCCGCCTGTTACTGAACACCAGGTACATTTACTTGAATACGTACACCTACTGCAGGTCAGGAGAATAAAATAAAATCGGATAACGGCATGTCATCTGTTACTTAACACCTGGTACATTTACTTGAATATATGGAACTTCTCAGCAGGTCGCAGTAGTTGTCATTTTTATTCTTTGAACCAAGACTAAAAACTGTGCTCCGATGTGATTAAAAAAAACCAAGATAATTATGACGATGCTTTTAAAGACGCCCATTCGGTTGAAATTTTGTTTTTTAAAATACTAAAATTTATGGATGATGAACTTATTTATTTGTTTTTTAAAACTTAAAACTGACATAATTTTATTTATGTATTTATTTATTTATAAAAACGTTTAATACTGAAATGTTATAGTCCTCGTTTGTTTAGTTGGTTTTAATAAAATATTGAATGTTTGTGTTAGAAAAAGAGAAAGAGAGAGAAAGAGAGAGAGAGAGAGAGAGAGAGAGAGAGAGAGAGAGAGAGAGAGAGAGAGAGAGAGAGAGAGAGAGAGAGAGAGGGGGGTTAATGAGAGAGAAAGAGAGAGATTGAGAGATCGGGAGAGATAGATAGTTAGAGAGAGATAGAGAGAGAGAGAGAGGCTTTAGAGAGAAGGAGAGAGTGAGATTGATATAGAGAAAAAGAGTTGGGAGAATGAAATCGGTACATGCAATGTTTACAGTGTTCCTGTAAAGCGCCGTTATGTCACATCGGAATGTCGTCTTGTCCCAGTCTGCCCTTCTGAACCCACAACATAATCCCCATTGAAGAAAATTAATCCACAAGTTAACACCCTGCAACATTATTTGTTTGAGAAATAAAAATAAACGATTTTCTACTTAAAGAAACAAAATCATTTAGAGTGATTACCCCAGCCCCCCCATCCCACCCCACTCTAAACTGATTTGTTTAAATTGGTCTTAGGGCTACAGCCTTTAAACCATATTTTAAAACATATATAATACACTCAAATAAAAAATTTGGTTAAAAAATAAATATTGAGTAAAGACTTGAAAAAAAAATCACGAGAGTTAACACCAACCCCGCAAGATGCCATATTAAAAAAAATTGAAACAAAATTTATAAAATTGAGAAATATTGATCAAGGATCCTTAAAAAAACCCACCATTATTCAACAGAAATGCGCCCTACCCCGATGGTAAAACATATAAAAGGATGTGTTTTTACGTAGACCGAAAGTTTTTGTTCGTTGAACCTTCTCGTCCTCTAGGAGCAGCCGCCGATCATCGTCGACTTCTTCAATGTTTCATTTGCATAGCCCACCTATGATAGACATCCAGCCATATTGGTAGAGAAATCCATTGTTTGGCGCGCGCGGGGAGGGGGTGGGGTCAAAAATCATAAAGACCTTCGGCAAACATTTTTTTTTGCGTGTCTTTAGGAATATAGAGACCAAGTGTGCCTGCAGAAAAGCAAAAACTGACGAGTCGCTGCTGGGTAGAGAAATACATGTTCGCTAAGTTGGGAAGGGCATGAATCAGAACAGAAGTTTTGTCAGAGTACTGACAGTTAGCATGTCATTAGTGCTTGTAAAGGAAGCCAATGAAGTGAATAAAGTAGCGGAGTAGTGTAGTAATTTTTTTTTCTCCTTAACAACTAGCCAGGGAGATGAATTTTGAAATTTTGATAGTTTTTCAAACGTATTGTTTCATCGAAATTGAAAGAAGTTGAAAATTAACAGAGGTTTTTTAAACTCGCATTTATTATTTCGTATATTCTTTAGAGCAATTGACGTAACGACTCAGCCAACAATTGAGTCGGGATTGGGGCTAGAAAACTTGACGCTGGTTTTATTTGAGAGCCACGCTGTTCATATACGTTTCTGTAACTGGCTGAAGCATGCCAAAGAGTGAACTCACAGCAGAAGAAGTATAACAATTAATAGTTTCTAACACCGTACTCTCCACCTCAACACGAATATTAGCCACTTTGTTCGTAATTTTTTTTTATCTACGCATCTGGTTGCTGATGCAAGGGATATAGAGAGAAAAGGATGCTAGTTTTGCCACTCACTCTTGAAGTTATTGCATGCATTAAATATATTTCTACTAGTACTAATAGTGTTTATCTTATAATACGAGACTTTATTTGATGTACAATGTCAGTAACACGTCGCTTGGCAGTGGAATAAATTAGCTTTTTAACCACAAAGTACTAAAGACATATTAAAGTCCTTAATCGAATGAGATGATGCATCGTTAAAAGCAGGGCTGAAATTCAACAACCAAAACACAAAGAAGATGACCTTCCTAAGAGAAGAAATAACAGTTGAAGCTTTTAAAATTAAGAAGCATACTTTTTAAATTCCTCACTGCAGATGGATGGGCCTCATAATTTTTTACAAATTTTTTTTTCATTTTATTTTCTACTTTTACGCGTGAACAAAAGTTTTGTAAAACTTAATTTCATTCATGAAAATTTAAACTCTTTAAACAACCCCGTAAAAAATAAAAGTTTTTGGCTATAAATTTATAATCTCATAGTTCAACAAGGCCTTACAATAACGAATATGAAAATTTAAACTCTTTAAACAACCCCGTAAAAAAAAAGTTTTTGGCTATAAATTTATAATCTCATAGTTCAACAAGGCCTTACAATAACGAATATGAAAATTTAAACTCTTTAAACAACCCCGTAAAAAATAAAAGTTTTTGGCTATAAATTTATAATCTCATAGTTCAACAAGGCCTTACAATAACGAATATGAAAATTTAAACTCTTTAAACAACCCCGTAAAAAAAAAGTTTTTGGCTATAAATTTATAATCTCATAGTTCAACAAGGCCTTACAATAACGAATATGAAAATTTAAACTCTTTAAACAACCCCGTTAAAAAAAAAGTTTTTGGCTATAAATTTATAATCTAATAGAAATTATAAATTGCTAAAATTCGTGATGAACTTGACAGAACGTTGTTGCCACCACATGATGTATCTCCTTCTATTGCTGTGAGGTCAGGCTTTGACATGTTTCAGACTGTTACGGAAAATGAGGTCAAAAGTGTTATTCTAAAATCTAGGCCAACGTCCTGCCCTCTTGATCCCATCCCCACTCCACTATTGGTTGAGTCATTAGATCTCTTACTCCCAACAGTAACTAATATAGTTAATGAAAGTCTAAAATCTGGCACCTTTCCTTCATTATGTAAATCTGCTATTATAAAACCCTTGCTGAAAAAAAAAGGGTTAGACCAAAACAATTTAAACAACTATCGACCTGTGTCTAATATTTCATTTTTGTCGAAAGTCATTGAAAAACTAGTCTTAAAACAACTTTTTTCTTATCTAAATGACCACACTCTATTAAGTCCTAATCAGTCGGCCTACAGACCTTCTCACAGCACAGAGACCACTCTGTTGAAGGTAACAAATGACCTCCTGCTCGCACTGGACAGTGGGAAAATTTCTATATTGGTCCTCTTAGATCTTAGTGCAGCCTTTGACACTGTTGACCATCAAATACTGCTGAAAACCCTGCAAAGTTATTTTGGAATTTCTGGCTCAGTTCTGGCTTGGTTTCAATCATACTTATCTAACAGATCACAGGTAGTATCAGTAGATGGTTGTATCTCTCACAAAGCTGACTTGCTTTATGGTGTGCCTCAGGGTTCTGTTTTGGGTCCGGTACTTTTTGTACTGTATACAAGACCGCTACTTCTACTGCTTGAAAAGCATTCAGTTAAAAGCCAATCATTTGCAGATGATACTCAACTATATATTCACACTGATCCCTCTAATATGGACTCCGGTGTCCAATTGTTGCAGGAGTGCATTGGTGAAGTGAAGTCTTGGATGACGTTAAGCAAACTCAAGCTGAATGATGACAAGACTGAAGCACTTCTATTTTGCAACAATAAATCACGCAGTACTTTGTCTCTTCCGAAGTCAATTCACGTAGCCAGTTCGGATATTCTGTTCACAACATCGACTAGGAATCTTGGCTACATTATTTCTGACAACATGTCTATTAACAACTTCATCAATCACATCTGTCGCTCTGCCTACACTGCCATTCGTCAGATCAGCTCAATCCGTCATTACTTAACAGTTAGTGCCACAAAAACACTAGTCTGTGCTCTTGTACTGGCTCGTATGGATTACTGCAATTCTCTTCTGTCAGGTGTGCCAAAACAATGCATTGAAAGACTACAGAAAGTTCAAAATTCAGCTGCCAGACTGGTGCTCAATGCAAAAAAACATGACCATGTTACTCCACTTCTTCGCTCACTTCATTGGCTGCCTATACAAGCCCGTATTGATTACAAACTGGCCGTTCTCTGTCACAATTTCTTTTCGGACTCAAGCCCATCGTATCTTACTGAACTTTTGTCGGTCTACTCACCCACTCGCAAGCTAAGATCTTCTGCAGACACACGCGTTCTCTCTGTTCCTACGACACGCACCAAAACGTTTGGTGAAAGGTCGTTCTCTTTTTGTGCAGCCAAACAATGGAATTCTCTACCATTACACATACGTGGTATTCAAACAACCAAGTCCTTCAAGACTGCACTTAAGACACATCTTTTCAAAATTTATTTTTAAAATTGATGAAACAACATTTCTTGTAAATGATTAACGTAGCTTATGTATAATGTATTGTAATTGTGTGTGTTTGTTGTGATATGAATGTTAATTTAATACTTATAAGTATGTTATTTCTTTCATGTAAAGCGCTGTGAGCCCAGTTCCTTACTGGGATACAACGCTATATAAATAATCAATTTATTATTATTATTATTAGATCAACAAGGCCTTACAATAACGAATATGAAAATTTAAACTCTTTAAACAACCCCGTAAAAAAAAAGTTTTTGGCTATAAATTTATAATCTCATAGTTCAACAAGGCCTTACAATAACGAATATGAAAATTTAAACTCTTTAAACAACCCCGTTAAAAAAAATGTTTTTGGCTATAAATTTATAATCTAATAGATCAACAAGGCCTTACAATAACGAATATGAAAATTTAAACTCTTTAAACAACAACGTTAAAAATAAAAGTTTTTGGCTATAAATTTATAATCTCATAGTTCAACAAGGCCTTACAATAACGAATGGTTAAGTACCAGCGAACGAAGTCCGCCTGCGTGACATTTTTCAATCTGGAAAGGGCTACCGAGAAATGGGCACTGTCAGGAAAGAGATGTAATTGAGATCCAAAATGAGAAAGAGATTTCTGCAAGGAGCGAGTTTCAGTCCTGGACAGGAATTATTATGACTTGTCATTTTTTAGAATAAATATTGTGTTTTTTTAATGCTGAATAAGGAATTTTTATGTTTTTTTTTGGTTATTCAATTTGATGCTGGGAAAAACGATGTGGGTGTTGTTGTGATTAAGAAAAAACACGGTACGTAAGCGCATTGAACTTTTAGTTCATTATAAAATAAATATATTGATTCATTAGATTGTTTGACTAAAGCGTCCATTTTTAAACAGTATTGGAACTACTGACGTCCGGAATTCGGGCGTGGAATGGGAAGCCTGAAGAAAACCAGGAAAACCAACACTTTATCAACATTTAAATCTCTAAATAAAACTGCAGGACTAAACACAAACCACAGATACGCGTAGGACGCAATACTCTTCCGTATAGAAGGAGCGTCTGTAACATATAAGATAAGATAAGACGATAAGACAGATAATGTTCTAAGGCGGCCACACATGTGTGACAAGTGGCGGCATTCCAAATGTGCCTTTCTCACAGGCATGCTACGTCAATCGATAGCGCTTATCCCACCGAAAAGACTCGTCTCCAGGTCGTTCGCAACTGTGTCAAGAGTAAAAACCTTAAGTCTGCAGATACCGCTTAGAGGCTGTAACATCCCCAGGTGGACCAGACCGAAGTTAAATGTAACAAATATACGTGGAAAAGCATACGTCATCTTAGACCTTAGAGACCTATATATTTCCGAGGCACGTCCTCCTTCTACAACTTCTGTCGTGCAAATAACTTTTTGGACCAGAGCCGTCTTTACACCAGTTTGGGCCCCCGGGGAAAAGAAATAGTGTTGGGCCCCTTCCCCGCAGGAATAAAATAAAATGTACATAAATAAACATTATCCCATGGGGCCCTCTGTTCGTGGGCCCCCAATGGGCCTATGCGTTAAGACGGCCCTGTGTTGGACTACCTAGAACGTCACAAGACAACACAGCGGCGTGCTGTAAAGAAGCGTTCAATATAATATGCCCCGTGGGCCTCACTGGCATAAATATTACCATCGCGCTTAACTCCTTTAACTTTAAAACGCATAATGTTATAC
Organism: Ampullaceana balthica; assembly: GCA_944989445.1. Lineage (NCBI taxonomy): Eukaryota > Metazoa > Mollusca > Gastropoda > Lymnaeidae > Ampullaceana > Ampullaceana balthica. The sequence continues at coordinate 309,449 of CALYLW010000131.1, read as the reverse complement.
TCGACATATTGTGTTTATATTGTGTTTTTATTAAAAAAAATGATATTTCCATTAATATTTACGCTAAACGTGCACTATCTCATATTTTTCTGATATATTTAACAAAGGCAAAAGCTTTTCATTTAAGGAACAACATCTCAATTTATCCTAACATGCTAATATGTAGGAACATAATTCTTTTGAAAAAAGACAGGTTAGAACAGAAGACTACACTATTTATATGAAGGAAAGTTATTTGTGGGTCTATCACAATCTCATATTTTTAATACCCTAATATTAACTTCACCGCCGTCTCTGTCTCTCTGTCTTGGGCACCGCGGAAAAACAGAAGTCAAAAATGACCCACTTTCCGTCACGCCATCGAGCTGAAATTTAGCACATGGACCCGTATCACCTAACAATACATCGTATCAAAAATTCAGATCGATCGAACGTACAGTTTTTAAATTAATGTATTTTTAGTTTATCTATATAAACTATATGTAGCGGTCGCTATCGTTTACATTTTACGGGTCACTTGACTTCACCCCAGGCATAGGTGAACACATCTCGTGTTTTAACCAGGTGTACCGGCGTGCTTTTGTTTACATTTTGCGTGTCACGCTCAACTCGGTCCAGCGATCGGTGACAAGACATTTCCCCTCTCCCACCCCCGGGTTAAAAACAAAGGGGAGTTAAGACAGATTCAGACATATTTGTCGCGTTTCAACATAATCAATACTTTTAGTTATGTCTCTCCGTCGAAAGGGGGATGACTCTACGGGGCTCGGCGGATGAGTAAGGTCGTGGGGCGCGGACCTGACCGCGACTCGGTGGCCTGAAACCAACATCTCCCGGCAGGCAATGCCAAAGTCCGATATGTTAGGGTTAGGTGCTAGTCACATATGATTACAGTCGCTTTACGGATCTTAGACAAAGCATCTTAAATACATTGTCGATGATGAAAACCAAAGTACCCGTTGAGGGTCGGGTAAATCCGAAGCGACCGTTTCGTCCCCCTCAAATTTTACGAGCAACACCATTGAGTGGTGCCGGTTTAGGGCCAGGAGCGCCAGCACGGATTAGCAAAAGGTACCGCGAAGAACGCAGCGGACGCCAGCTCTGAGGAAACCTTCCAGTGGGGGTTGCACCCTAGGTAGGTCATTGATGATCCCCCGCATTGCGGCGATCCTAACCATTGAGACTCGTATGCTTTGCCGGGATGGCGCCGAAGTGGTAGCGGGTCGTAGTAAGGCTATTCCACCCCTCCTTGTGGGGTCAACTTAGTGGGAGGCATCCTCGACTTTCTGTCTTAGATGCCCAGGTGGCCGCTTCAGAAGCGACCGCTCCGGGGGGGGGGCTTTCCCAGCTGTCAACGTGCTTTTCTGGGGTAGGGGGCCAGATAGCTGGGAGGGTCTTCCAGAAAGACGCATGAAGAGCACTAGGCTCGGGGCTTCTGATTTTCTTCCACATGTAGGATCAACAGTTATGTCTCATATATATGGGATTTATAGTAAAAAACTTTGTTTTTACGGGTTTGTTTTATTTCTAAAATATTGATTTACTAGATACGACCCGCGGCGTAGCATACTACGCAGCTTTGCTCATCATAGATAGTTCAAAGAACGTTGGGGGATGTTGGTTAGAATACGGACACAAACAGCAGCATGAAGTAATGAAAACAACGAGTAAACGTGGAGACATGCGCACTGATGTTGTTGCTACCTACCCCCCTTTTATTACTATCATCCCTTAAATATAAACTGTGATTGGCCGACACTAGGGAGGGTTATTCATTTTGAAGGTTTCATTTTACGGGTCACTTGACTTCACGCCAACCATGGATGACCACATCTCGTGTTTAACATCCTACTCATTTGAATCGTTATGACACACACCCGACTCATTTGATTCGTTATGACACCCACCCGACTCATTTGATTCGTGATGACACACACCCGACTCATTTGATTCGTGATGACACACATCCGACTCATTTGATTCGTGATGACACACACCCGACTCATTTGATTCGTGATGACACACACCCGACTCAGATAGATCATGCACTGACCAGATTGCCACCCTGAGAATTACATTGGAACAATCCCTAAAGTGGAAATCACCACTATACATCAACTTTATTGACTATGAGAAGGCTTTCGTTAGTGTTGACAGGCCAACCCTGTGGAAGTTACTATGACACTACGGGATACCACAAAAACTGATCTACATAATTAAGGCTTCATACGAAGGACTTACATGTAGAATTGTTCATGGCCAACAAACAACAGCGGCTTTGGGGTACAGACCGGAGTCAGACAGGGGTGTCTGCTTTCAGCATTCTTATATCTGCTAACCATCGACTTGATAATGAAAATGTCTACAGAGCAGAAGAGAAATTGTATCCAGTCGACACTATGGAAACAATGTGATGACCTAGACTTTTCGGATGATCTGGCATTAATATCGCACTCACAGCAACAGATGCAGGAGAAAACCAACTATGTAGCACAATTCTCTGCTTGCCTTGGCCTGAACATCCATAAAGGAAAAAGCAAAGTCCTTAAAATAAATACATCAAGCAACACTCCAATAACACTGGAAGGAAAAAAATCTAGAGGAGGTGGATAGCTTCACATACCTTGGAGGCATCATTGACACACAAGGAGGGACAGAAGCCGATGTAAGAATGAGAATTGGCAAAGCAAGAACAGCATTTAACAGCTAAACATAGTTTGGAACTGTAACAACTTGACTCTCCATACCAAAGTCAGGATATTTAACACCACAATAAAGCCTGTCTATTTGTATGGAGCAGAAACATGGTGAATAACAGCAGCAATTTCAAAAAAGCTTCAAGCTTTTATAAACACATGTCTCCGAACAATTCTCCGAATCCGTTGGCCCAATGTCATCACCAACGAAGGCCTCTGGCAACGCACACAACAAGCGCCAGTGGATGAGCTAATACGCCAGCGTAGATGGAGATGGATTGGCCACACTTTCAGAAAACCTACACCCAGCATTGTGAGATAAGCCCTCACATGGAACCCCCAAGGCAAGAGAAAAAGAGGTCGTCCCAAAATGACCTGGAGAAGTAACTGGAGGCAGACACCAAAATGAGTGGGCACAGCTGGGGGCAGATAGAAAGATTGGCGCAGGACCGAGATGCCTGGAGAACCTTTGTTCATTGCCTATGCCCCAGATGGGATGAAAGGCGATGACACCCAACTCATTTGAATCGTTATGACACACACCCAACTCATTTGATTCGTGATGACACACATCCGACTCATTTGAATCGTTATGACACACACCCAACTCATTTGATTCGTGATGACACACATCCGACTCATTTGAATCGTTATGACACACACCCAACTCATTTGATTCGTGATGACACACATCCGACTCATTTGAATCGTTATGACACACACCCAACTCATTTGATTCGTGATGACACACATCCGACTCATTTGAATCGTTATGACACACACCCAACTCATTTGATTCGTTATGACATACACCCACCTCATTTGAATCGTTATGACACACATCCTACTCATTTGATTCGTTATGACACACAACCGACTCATTTGAATCGTTATGACACACACCCGACTCATTTGATTCGTTATGACACACACCCAACTCATTTGATTCGTGATGACACACATCCGATTCATTTGATTCGTGATGACACACACCCAACTCATTTGATTCGTTATGACACACACCCGACTCATTTGATTCGTTATGACACACACCCAACTCATTTGATTCGTTATGACACACACCCGACTCATTTGATTCGTGATGACACACACCCAACTCATTTGATTCGTGATGACACACACCCGACTCATTTGATTCGTGATGACACACATCCGACTCATTTGATTCGTGATGACTTACACCCGACTCATTTGATTCGTGATGACACACATCCGACTCATTTGAATCGTTATGACACATACCCAACTCATTTGATTCGTGATGACACACATCCGACTCATTTGAATCGTTATGACACACACCCAACTCATTTGATTCGTGATGACACACATCCGACTCATTTGAATCGTTATGACACACACCCAACTCATTTGATTCGTGATGACACACACCCAACTCATTTGAATCGTTATGACACACACCCAACTCATTTGATTCGTGATGACACATCCTACTCATTTGAATCGTTATGACACACACCCAACTCATTTGATTTGTTATGACACACACCCAACTCATTTGATTCTTGATGACACACATACGACTAATTTGATTCGTTATGACACACACCCAACTCATTTGATTCGTGATGACACACATCCGACTCATTTGATTCGTTATGACACACATCCGACTCATTCGATTCGCTATGACACACATCCAACTCATTTGATTCGTGATGACACACATCCGACTCATTTGATTCGTTATGACACACATCCGACTCATTTGATTCGTTATGACACACACCCAACTCATTTGATTCGTGATGACACACATCCGACTCATTTGATTCGTTATGACACACACCCGACTCATTTGATTCGTTATGACACACACCCAACTAATTTGAATCGTTATGACATACACCCGACTCATTTGATTCGTTATGACACACACCCAACTCATTTGAATCGTTATGACACACACCCGACTCATTTGATTCGTGATGACATACATCCGACTCATTTGAATCGTTATGACACACACCCAACTCATTTGATTCGTTATGACACACATCCTACTCATTTGATTCGTTATGACACACACCCGACTCATTTGATTCATTATGACACACACCCAAACCATTTGATTCGTGATGACACACATCCGACTCATTTGAATCGTTATGACACAAACCCGACTCATTTGATTCGTTATGAGACACACTCAAACCATTTGATTCGTGATGACAAACATCCGACTCATTTGAATCGTTATGACACACACCCAACTCATTTGATTCGTGATGACACACATCCGACTCATTTGAATCGTTATGACACACACCCAACTCATTTGATTCGTGATGACACACATCCGACTCATTTGATTCGTGATGACACACACCCAACTCATTTGATTCGTTATGACACACACCCGACTCATTTGATTCGTTATGACACACACCCAACTCATTTGATTCGTTATGACACACACCCGACTCATTTGATTCGTGATGACACACACCCAACTCATTTGATTCGTGATGACAAACACCCGACTCATTTGATTCGTGATGACACACATCCGACTCATTTGATTCGTGATGACTTACACCCGACTCATTTGATTCGTGATGACACACATCCGACTCATTTGAATCGTGATGACACACATCCGACTCATTTGAATCGTTATGACACACACCCAACTCATTTGATTCGTGATGACACACATCCGACTCACTTGATTCGTTATGACACACACCCAACTCATTTGATTCGTGATGACACACATCCGACTCATTTGAATCGTTATGACATACACCCGACTCATTTATTCGTTATGAGACACACCCAACTCATTTGAATCGTTATGACATACACCCGACTCATTTGATTCGTTATGACACACACCCGACTCATTTGATTCGTTATGACACACACCCAACTAATTTGAATCGTTATGACATACACCCGACTCATTTGATTCGTTATGACACACACCCAACTCATTTGAATCGTTATGACACACACCCGACTCATTTGATTCGTGATGACATACATCCGACTCATTTGAATCGTTATGACACATACCCAACTCATTTGAATTGTGATGACACACATCCGACTCATTTGAATCGTTATGACACACACCCAACTCATTTGATTCGTTATGACATACACCCACCTCATTTGAATCGTTATGACACACATCCTACTCTATTGATTCGTTATGACACACACCCGACTCATATGATTCGTTATGACACACACCCAACTCATTTTATTCGTGATGACACACATCCGATTCATTTGATTCGTGATGACACACACCCAACTCATTTGATTCGTTATGACACACACCCGACTCATTTGATTCGTTATGACACACACCCAACTCATTTGATTCGTTATGACACACACCCGACTCATTTGATTCGTGATGACACACACCCAACTCATTTGATTCGTGATGACACACACCCGACTCATTTGATTCGTGATGACACACATCCGACTCATTTGATTCGTGATGACTTACACCCGACTCATTTGATTCGTGATGACACACATCCGACTCATTTGAATCGTTATGACACACACCCAACTCATTTGATTCGTGATGACACACATCCGACTCATTTGAATCGTTATGACACACACCCAACTCATTTTATTCGTGATGACACACATCCGACTCACTTGATTCGTTATGACACACACCCAACTCATTTGATTCGTGATGACACACATCCGAATCATTTGAATCGTTATGACATACACCCGACTCATTTGATTCGTTATGAGACACACCCAACTCATTTGAATCGTTATGACATACACCCGACTCATTTGATTCGTTATGACACACACCCGACTCATTTGATTCGTTATGACACACACCCAACTAATTTGAATCGTTATGACATACACCCGACTCATTTGATTCGTTATGACACACACCCAACTCATTTGAATCGTTATGACACACACCCGACTCATTTGATTCGTGATGACATACATCCGACTCATTTGAATCGTTATGACACATACCCAACTCATTTGAATTGTGATGACACGCATCCGACTCATTTGAATCGTTATGACACACACCCAACTCATTTGATTGGTTATGACATACACCCACCTCATTTGAATCGTTATGACACACATCCTACTCATTTGATTCGTTATGACACACACCCGACTCATTTGATTCGTTATGACACACACCCAACTCATTTGATTCCTGATGACACACATCCGATTCATTTGATTCGTGATGACACACACCCAACTCATTTGATTCGTTATGACACACACCCGACTCATTTGATTTGTTATGACACACACCCAACTCATTTGATTCGTTATGACACACACCCGACTCATTTGATTCGTGATGACACACACCCAACTCATTTGATTCGTGATGACACACACCCGACTCATTTGATTCGTGATGACACACATCCGACTCATTTGATTCGTGATGACTTACGACCGACTCATTTGATTCGTGATGACACACATTCGACTCATTTGAATCGTTATGACACACACCCAACTCATTTGATTCGTGATGACACACATCCGACTCATTTGAATCGTTATGACACACACCCAACTCATTTGATTCGTTATGACACACATCCGACACATTTGAATCGTTATGACACACACCCAACTCATTTGATTCGTGATGACACACATCCTACTCATTTGAATCGTTATGACACACACCCAACTCATTTGATTCGTGATGACACACACTCGACTCATTTGAATCGTTATGACACACACCCAACTCATTTGATTCGTGATGACACACATCCGACTCATTTGAATCGTTATGACACACACCCAACTCATTTGATTCGTGATGACACACATCCGACTCATTTGAATCGTTATGACACACACCCAACTCATTTGATTCGTGATGACACACATCCGACTCATTTGAATCGTTATGACACACACCCAACTCATTTGATTCGTGATGACACACATCCGACTCATTTGAATCGTTATGACACACACCCAACTCATTTGATTCGTGATGACACACATCCGACTCATTTGAATCGTTATGACACACACCCAACTCATTTGATTCGTTATGACATACACCCACCTCATTTGAATCGTTATGACACACATCCTACTCATTTGATTCGTTATGACACACAACCGACTCATTTGAATCGTTATGACACACACCCGACTCATTTGATTCGTTATGACACACACCCAACTCATTTGATTCGTGATGACACACATCCGATTCATTTGATTCGTGATGACACACACCCAACTCATTTGATTCGTTATGACACACACCCGACTCATTTGATTCGTTATGACACACACCCAACTCATTTGATTCGTTATGACACACACCCGACTCATTTGATTCGTGATGACACACACCCAACTCATTTGATTCGTGATGACACACACCCGACTCATTTGATTCGTGATGACACACATCCGACTCATTTGATTCGTGATGACTTACACCCGACTCATTTGATTCGTGATGACACACATCCGACTCATTTGAATCGTTATGACACACACCCAACTCATATGATTCGTGATGACACACATCCGACTCATTTGAATCGTTATGACACACACCCAACTCATTTGATTCGTGATGACACACATCCGACTCATTTGAATCGTTATGACACACACCCAACTCATTTGATTCGTGATGACACACACCCAACTCATTTGAATCGTTATGACACACACCCAACTCATTTGATTCGTGATGACACATCCTACTCATTTGAATCGTTATGACACACACCCAACTCATTTGATTTGTTATGACACACACCCAACTCATTTGATTCTTGATGACACACATACGACTAATTTGATTCGTTATGACACACACCCAACTCATTTGATTCGTGATGACACACATCCGACTCATTTGATTCGTTATGACACACATCCGACTCATTCGATTCGCTATGACACACATCCAACTCATTTGATTCGTGATGACACACATCCGACTCATTTGATTCGTTATGACACACATCCGACTCATTTGATTCGTTATGACACACACCCAACTCATTTGATTCGTGATGACACACATCCGACTCATTTGATTCGTTATGACACACACCCGACTCATTTGATTCGTTATGACACACACCCAACTAATTTGAATCGTTATGACATACACCCGACTCATTTGATTCGTTATGACACACACCCAACTCATTTGAATCGTTATGACACACACCCGACTCATTTGATTCGTGATGACATACATCCGACTCATTTGAATCGTTATGACACACACCCAACTCATTTGATTCGTGATGACACACATCCGACTCATTTGAATCGTTATGACACACACCCAACTCATTTGATTCGTGATGACACACATCCGACTCATTTGATTCGTGATGACACACACCCAACTCATTTGATTCGTTATGACACACACCCGACTCATTTGATTCGTTATGACACACACCCAACTCATTTGATTCGTTATGACACACACCCGACTCATTTGATTCGTGATGACACACACCCAACTCATTTGATTCGTGATGACAAACACCCGACTCATTTGATTCGTGATGACACACATCCGACTCATTTGATTCGTGATGACTTACACCCGACTCATTTGATTCGTGATGACACACATCCGACTCATTTGAATCGTTATGACACACACCCAGCTCATTTGATTCGTGATGACACACATCCGACTCATTTGAATCGTTATGACACACACCCAACTCATTTGATTCGTGATGACACTCATCCGACTCACTTGATTCGTTATGACACACACCCAACTCATTTGATTCGTGATGACACACATCCGACTCATTTGAATCGTTATGACATACACCCGACTCATTTATTCGTTATGAGACACACCCAACTCATTTGAATCGTTATGACATACACCCGACTCATTTGATTCGTTATGACACACACCCGACTCATTTGATTCGTTATGACACACACCCAACTAATTTGAATCGTTATGACACACACCCGACTCATTTGATTCGTTATGACACACACCCAACTCATTTGATTCCTGATGACACACATCCGACTCATTTGAATCGTTATGACATACACCCGACTCATTTGATTCGTTATGAGACACACCCAACTCATTTGAATCGTTATGACATACACCCGACTCATTTGATTCGTTATGACACACACCCGACTCATTTGATTCGTTATGACACACACCCAACTAATTTGAATCGTTATGACATACACCCGACTCATTTGATTCGTTATGACACACACCCAACTCATTTGAATCATTATGACACACACCCGACTCATTTGATTCGTAATGACATACATCCGACTCATTTGAATCGTTATGACACACACCCAACTCATTTGATTCGTTATGACACACATCCTACTCATTTGATTCGTTATGACACACACCCAACTCATTTGATTCGTTATGACACACACCCAACTCATTTGATTCGTTATGACACACACCCAAACCATTTGATTCGTGATGACACACATCCGACTCATTTGAATCGTTATGACACACACCCGACTCATTTGATTCGTTATGACACACACCCAAACCATTTGATTCGTGATGACACACATCCGACTCATTTGAATCGTTATGACACACACCCAACTCATTTGATTCGTGATGACACACATCCGACTCATTTGAATCGTTATGACACACACCCAACTCATTTGATTCGTGATGACACACATCCGACTCATTTGATTCGTGATGTCACACACCCAACTCATTTGATTCGTTATGACACACACCCGACTCATTTGATTCGTTATGACACACACCCAACTCATTTGATTCGTTATGACACACACCCGACTCATTTGATTCGTGATGACACACACCCAACTCATTTGATTCGTGATGACACACACCCGACTCATTTGATTCGTGATGACACACATCCGACTCATTTGATTCGTGATGACTTACACCCGACTCATTTGATTCGTGATGACACACATCCGACTCATTTGAATCGTTATGACACACACCCAACTCACAACTCATTTGATTCGTGATGACACACATCCGACTCATTTGAATCGTTATGACACACACCCAACTCATTTGATTCGTGATGACAGACATCCTACTCATTTGAATCGTTATGACACACACCCAACTCATTTGATTCGTGATGACACACACCAAACTTATTTGAATCGTTATGACACACACCCAACTCATTTGATTCGTGATGACACACATCCTACTCATTTGAATCGTTATGACACACACCCAACTCATTTGATTTGTTATGACACACACCCAACTCATTTGATTCTTGATGACACACATCCGACTAATTTGATTCGTTAAGACACACACCCAACTCATTTGATTCGTGATGACACACATCCGAATCATTTGATTCGTTATGACACACATCCGACTCATTTGATTCGCTATGACACATATCCAATTCATTTGATTCGTGATGACACACATCCGACTCATTTGATTCGTTATGACACACATCCGACTCATTTGATTCGTTATGACACACACCCAACTCATTTGATTCGTGATGACACACATCCGACTCATTTGATTCGTTATGACACACATCCGACTCATTTGATTCGTTATGACACACATCCGACTCATTTGATTCGTGATGACACACACCCGACTTATTTGATTCGTGATGACACACCACACGCTTTAAAAGTATTTAGAATGGTTCGATGAGTGCGCATATGAAAGTGGTGGGCTCAGTCTCTCTAACAAGTTTAAGAACCCTCAAAGGGAATGCAAAATTCACAGCAATAACATTGCAGGCGACTTTAAGCAGTTAATTCAATTCTGAAATGCGCACTTTCTGTCGGTTGAGAGTAAATCAAGATTTGTGTTCCAGGGAATAAAGCCCATATTTTGTAGTCATTATTATTTAATATCCCATATCCATCGTAAGAGAAAAACTATTTAATGAACGAAAGATAACCCTGACCTTTCATGTGTTCAAAAGTGGATTGAAACATGGCGAAAAAAAGATATTAAATCTATTTTTCAGGATACAAAAATGTCAAATTATACTGAAGTAAGAGAAAAAACAATTAAACGTTTACGAAAGTAGGATGTGAATAATATACAAAAATTAACTTTTCGAACAGTTATGTGTGCTGTGTTTTAAAGGCATGGCAAGCATATTACTTTTTAAAAACTTTTTTTAAATTTCCAAATCGTAAATATATGAACTCGTTGATGTCTCCAATTATGTCTCGTAGCTTCACTCGTAATAACGTTACCAAACAGCACAATAATATCCGCCTGCATATATAAAACTACAAAAACAATCTTCAGAAAAGAAAACGTGGTGTAAACATTACCTAGTTCACAGGTACTCTAACTGTTTTTGGTGGAGACTATAATCGTGACCCCATTTACAATCGACCATTTTTAATTAGGTGTTTTAAAAACCAACGAAAATGGCGTTATAATGTTTTGTGTTGTTGTTTTTTTCTTTTTACATTTGTTTAATAATTAATTTATTTCGATGGTTTAAAGTACATGTTACTAACCAGCCCCAAATTTGGCTGTGGATTTTAGTTAAAGCCAACCTCATGCCCATCTCATCATTTCATTTATTTATTTTTGTTGATGAGATGAGCAGACACAAATGGAACTGCCCGAAAGGTAAACTTCGTGACATTTCGGTAGGATTGATATATACCACACCAGAATTGTGAGAGCAGTTTTTTATTAAGCAATCCGTGAACTAATCTTGTTATTTATTAGGGTTAATTGTTAATTCGAATGAAGCAGAGAATGGGTTTCGTGTCAATGTAGTTTATTCTTCTTTCAGCTCAGAGAAGTAATGTTGGAGTTTCTCTTTAGGAGCGTCCATAAAAGACGTCACGGCGATTTTTGCCGATTTTTTACCCCATCACCCCCCCCTCGTCACACGTCGTCACAAAGACTTCGACACCCCCTCTCTAAAAATACGTCACAAATCTTTGACTCCCACCACCCAAAAAAACAAAAATAAAAACCAGCAAAATAAGTATGTTTCAAATCACTTTTATTGTCATTTAAGTATTTATTATTTATTTAGTGAAGATCTACATTGTAATATCGTAACCCGCGTTAAACATTAAAAAAAAATTAACTGGCCTTCAGAAAACGAACTTTGTTAACAACATTAGATTATATTTTATTTTAATGCATACATAATAAACATTGACTATTAATCATCACGGTTAATGTCTTTGTTTAGAAAAAAAATATTTAAAAATAACATTTTTAAAATGTATTTTTAAAAAATCCCTCAATTGACTGACTGGCATCCCGTAAGAAAGAGGTCGGCGAAAAGAGTATGTAAATTATTATGGTGGTCAAAATGGGATTTCTTGGGGGTAAGATGAAGAATACTTTTGGGGTATTTATATTTTACTAATTTAATATTAATATTGTGTATATTTTGTTTATTAATAATTGTAGTAGATGGGGTTATGGAATATGTGTGTTGAGAGTAAGGAATGTTTTGAATGTGTATTTGTTTGTATTATATGGGGTGTGGGAGGTAGAGTAGTGAGTGTAGTTGTAGAAGTTTGAGTAGAGTAGGGATGGGTGTTGGGGTATATGGTATTGTTGAGGTTGAATATGGTAGGGAGGGTGATAGGTGAAGGGAGGGTGTGGGTTTTGGTTGGAAGGTTTTTAGGGTGAGTTGTTGTTTTGAGAAGAGAGTTGGGGAGTGGGATTGTTGGGGTGGATGGATTGTTTGGGGTTGGTTGTAGGGTAGTTGGGGTTTGGGGAGATGGGTAATGGTGTGAGTGTTATGGAGGAGATTTAGGGGTGGTGGGAGGTAAGGATGGTTGGGGGGGAATGGGATAATGGGTAAGGGGGATAGTGGGGAAAGGATAGGTATTGGGGGGAGGGAAGGGGGGGGTGTTATGAGGAGGTAAGGATGAGGTGGAAATAGTAAGATAAGGGAAGAGTAATGATAGTGATAGTGAGTAGTGTTGGGAATGGGGAGGGTGTAATTTTTAATAGATTATTGAGTTATTAGTTTGTTTAGGTTTTAGGGGGTTGTAGATGATTTGTTGATAAAGAAAAAGGATAATGTGTCGTTTTGACTTAAAATATCTACACATAATCCTATTCAGATCATTTTTAGACACTTGTCATGCTTGTAAAACTCACCAGTAGCATTTTCGCTAACGACGCTTCCCCAATCCCCGAGTCATGTGAGGAGGACCTAGAATCTGGGGATTGGAAAAGGGGGGGGGGTAACGCACACATAAACGTGTATATTTTGGGGTAACGGGTTTAAAAGTTCGACGGCTCCTGCCATGAGAGAACCAAACGGAGTTGCGGTTAAATCACAAATGCTCTGATGTCAACATCAAACGACGCAGTGTAACAATTTCATGTTATCTTGGGAATTCTCAAACTTAAGGATTATAATTAGATTTAATTTTCGTGTCTTGATCGCTTACGCCAACCAGCGTCTGATTGCCTACCGACCGGCACATTGAGAAGCACTGATTTTTAAAAAAAAGAAAAAAAAAGTCATTAAATAAATTGTAAGCGACCAAATATTTCAGTGGAAGTTTTATTTAAATTTACCCTTTTGATGTGACGTCACATTTCTTCAACCCTTCTCCCTGCCCCTCGTCACGCATCTTCCCCTCCCCGCCTAGGTGCGTGAAGTCATTTATGGACAGCCCCTCTGGGGATTTCAGATGCCAAGTAATCTCTTCTTTACAATATTCATTTATTTCCCCTTTCAAATTCAACTACCACACTGTAGAAATTCTCTAGCATTGCGTTGTATCCAAGATTTATTTTCTTCGCCAGTTGACATTAATAGTCATTTACGATGTCGAAATTTGAAAAAAAAATCGTTCTCTTTCCCTTAAGTTTCAGGTTAAACCTATTTTGCTGTTAAAACGTAACAAAAGTTCATGTTTCCCTTTCGCTTCCAGTAGAAACTTGATTCTAGCTTTCATTTCAAAGACATGATTCAAATCATATCAACTCGAAAAGTTTATTGAAATTAAAAATTTCATTTTAGTGAGTATTTTGTTAATTTATTGACTACGTTGGTAAACCCCAAGAAAACCCGAATCGACCCCGTGGGGGTCGTGACAAATAAGGAGGGAACCCTTGGCCTAGACAAACATAAAGTGTCTGAACTAACAAAAGATATCTTTCTTCTATCCTTCTATCCTTCCATCGGCAAAATGTACATATAACATCATACTCCTGGGTCAATATTTAAGCAATACTACAACCCAGTTTATTTCAATTGATGTTGACAATTATAAAAAAAAAGTTATATGCTTACGATGCGATTATTTTTAAGTTTAGAGACCAATTAGAGGGAACTCCACTCTTTAAGAAAGGGGATAAATCAGACCCTGGTAATTACAGGCCTGTATCACTTACTAGTATCACCTGTAAATTACTAGAACACATAATATATAGTAGAATAGTTAACCACCTTGACAAATATAATGCCCTATGCCCACATCAACACGGCTTTAGAAAAAACAGATCATGTGAAACACAATTAATAGGTTTAATAGATGAACTATCAAAAGGCTTAGACAAAAATGATCAAATAGATACAATATTACTAGACTTCTCAAAAGCATTTGACAAAGTTCACCACCTTAGTTTACTTAAAAAACTTAACTGCTTTGGAATCTCAGGTTCCTTACATCACTGGATCAAAGACTTCCTTTTGGGCAGGGAGCAAACTGTAATAATTAATGGATCTAAATCTGCACCAATAAAGGTTAACTCAGGAGTTCCACAAGGAACTGTGCTAGGTCCCTTACTCTTTTTAAATTATATAAATGATTTACCCAACAACATCTCAACAGGTACAAAAGTTAGGTTATTTGCTGATGATTGTATAATCTATAGAACAATTAAATCAGAACAAGACAGCAAAATTTTACAAAAAGACTTAGATGAATTGATAAAATGGGAAACTAACTGGAGTATGTCTTTCCACCCAGAAAAGTGTCAACTGTTAAGAGTAACAAAGAAAAAGAAACAAATAAGTTCAAAATATTACATTCATGGAAAAGAACTGACCCAAACTAAAGATGCAAAATACTTAGGAGTCTTAATAAATGAGAAACTATCATGGAATCCCCATGTCAATGAAGTTATTAAAAAATCAAACAAAACCTTAGGCTTTATAAAAAGGAACTTTAACAAATGTAATAGAGATATAAAACTAAAATGCTACCTCACTTTGGTGAGACCTGTACTAGAATATGCATCTTCTGTATGGGACCCATCCACCAAAGAAAACATTGATAAACTAGAACAAATTCAAAAAAGATCTGCCCTATTCATTACTGGAGAATATTCGAAACTGACAAGAATAACACCATTAGTTAAATCATTAAACCTTGAAACACTAGAGGATAGAAGAACCAAAAGCAAAGTAGTAATCATACATAAAGCAATTAATTCTAATTTAGAAATACAACACAAAGATAACTTAATACAACCCTCAGATAGACAAAAGGATAAAAACACCTTTCTTATTCCGTATGCAAGAACAAACACATACAAGTTTTCCTTCTTCCCGTCTGGAATTCGGGCGTGGAATGGGTTGCCTGAAGAATCCGGGAAAACCAACACTTTATCAGCATTTAAATCTCTAATAAAAATGCAGGACTAAACACAAACCATAGATAAGCGTAGGACGCAATAATCTTCTGTATAGAAGGAGCGTCTGTAAACAGATAAGATAAGATAAGATAAGACTCATTGATGTATTATTTCCTTGTTGACCTGACGCGTGTCGCATCGATTTCAGAAGAAAGTAAATACCTAGAAGCCAATGTGTGGTAATTTTAAAAAAAATACCAGAAACGTTCACGGAAGTATTCTAAAAAAACTTCACATCTTTCAAGGCAATCGGATAATTAAAATATGTAAAGGGTTATTTAAAAAAAAATGACTTTTGGGGCCCACGCATCCAAATTAAAACAATGCAAGATTTAAGTTCTAATTTTTTGCTCCCAGCGCTCTTGAATCAGTATTTAACTGGTCATTCGTTATTAAAAACACGACATTCGACCTTCTTGTTTATTATTTTTTTTGGCAGCATTCATGGTTAAATCAACGTCTATTTGATTTTAAGTCACATTTGTCAAAACTGTTCAAAATGTAAATCGCAAACCAAAGCCCATTCCGTTTCAGCTGAAATGTAGTTTCGATTAGGTATGTTAACATTTTATTATTATTGATCGCTAGTGGATTTTGGAGCCAAAATACCAATTATATATCCGTAGATTTAAATAAAATACAGGGAATGACACTTCAAAAACATATTGAAAACGCTAAGCAAAAAAAAACAAACAAAAAACAAACAACAAAAAAAGAAAACAAACAAACAAACAAAAAATATGACTTAAGATCGCAACATTACAAGCCTTAGGGCATAATATACTCTACCGGGCCGCATGCCGCATGTTTACCCACTCCTGTGTTAAAAAATCGGGGGGGGGGCGCACTGAGAAAGAAAATCTGGAAAAAAGGCGGTAGGCAAAAAATATTTGGGAACCACTGGTGACAGGATGAATGAAATAACATGTATATAGCTTATTTAAGAAAAATGGAAATTAATAGCCCTAAGGCAAAACCGGTTAAAGATTTAAAGTTTGAAACACCTGTTCATTTCAATCCGGATAATGATTGATAAATTCCTCAACATTTGTCCAGATACTGTAAAATCCAATGGGTAATGAACTCTTAAATATTTATTCTAAAAAAAAGTAACTCAGCCCCGAAGGAATGTACATCTTAAGTTCAATGCCTTATACAAATCTAATATGGGCCACCATGTTTTCGTGTACCATGTTTGATCAAGATCTATTTACCCAGAAGTTAATATTTGAATAACGTTTTTTCTATATCTGATATAAAAAACGACATTTCGGCCCCAAGGTCCCTTATGAGTTCTACTTTTTATAAAAATGTTTTTTTCAGATGCGTAGTCAACAACATTTTAAAAGTTTCATGTCGATCGGATAATCGGTGTCTGTAGCTAATGTTGAAAGTAATCTTTTTAAAGTTATATATTTTTTTAAAATATAGCAGGACCCTTGTAGATTTATATGTGAATTATGATAGAGAAAATTGTCATTATATTGTCAAGATGGTTTAATTTCGAAAAATGCTATACGTCTAAAAAAATTTCAAAACCAAAGGGATGAACATTATTAACAAATATTTACAATGAAATAAGATTTTGTGCGTTTATCAAATTGTAAATGGTTTACTTTGTATATGTGTTTTGTAGGCGTTCTCACAATAAATCTTTCGTGCAATAAATCCTTGAAATACTGTTGTCAACTAAATAACTTTAATATGCACAACATATATACAGAAATATAACTTTGAGGTTTCACAACGTGGAGACAATAGCCACACAATTCACCATTACTTTTTCTATGGCAAATCCAATAAAATCAACCTCTCGAACCTTCTTCCCCCTTTCTTCCCGCGCTTTCCCTCACGTGACCTCCCCGTCATCCAACTCGTGATTCACACGTGACACAAACTATAAAAAAATGTCTGTTAAGTACCTAAATATATTGTTTGAGAATTATTAGAAGTTTAGAACCGTTGGGGGTAGGTGTTAGAACCAACCAACGCTACAGTTGACCTTGGGTCAAGCGAAGTCATGCAAATGAGGCAGTGATTGGTACAAAATGGAAACAGTCCATCCCGTGCCAAGAGGATGAGACGTATGGTTTGACCAACCAGGAGAAAGTTGTCACATGCAACAGCCATGGGGCAAAGGTTCATCCAATGTACTAGGAATGTAGGGCAGATGCTATGATTGCGTGGGTGAGCGGTCCTTTATATACTGGGGAGAAACCATGAGGCATTCTCTCTCCCAGATGATCACACGTCACCCTGAGAATTAGGTTCTAGGGGATAGACAGTGGGGAACAGAGCCTTGCTGAAGGGGTTCAGGTTTGTTAGACTGTTAGACTGATAATGATAGTCATATGTATGCTAGAGTTAAATGTTATTATTCTTTTTGTATTGATTGATTGATGTATTTATATATTATATTGTTAGTCTATATATGTATGTGTATTGTATTTTCAGCAAGTATTGTAGGGTAGTGTTACCTACAGAGCAGAAAGTACTATAGGGTAGTGTTACCTACAGAGCAGAAAGTACGGTAGGGTAGTGTTACCTGCCTACAGTGAAGGAAGTAACTTAGGGCTAGAATAGAAAGTGTACTTAGTGTTGAAGTGAGCACCACATGTGCTCTACAGGAAAAAGTGGGCAAGACGACCTGAGCCGTGACGAAGTGAGAACCAGTGCTGAAGACATAACTGAGGGTGGACGATTTTAAAGTCTGGGAACGCCCACTAGAGTTAGTGGTCAAGCGAGACGGACAGGTTGTCAGACTCGCATAGGCATTTTGGAGGCGGAGCCAAGTGTCCGAAGAGGAGAAATGACCTGGACCAGTTCATTAGATGTGAAATTAAGAAGTTAAAATGAGAACACAACGCACCGTTATTTTATATATTTTGTACTTGCATATTATTTTTCGACATATTCATCCTCAACATTGGGAGCTCGTCCTTAACATTGGTAACTCGTCCTCAACATTGGTAGCTCGTCCTTAACTTTGGGAGCTCGTCCTCAACATTGGGAGCTCGTCCTTAACATTGGGAGCTCGTCCTCAACATTGGGAGCTCGTCCTCAACATTTGGAGCTCGTCCTCAACATTGGGAGCTCGTCCTCAACATTGGGAGCTCGTCCTTAACATTGGGAGCTCGTCCTTAACATTGGGAGCTTGTTCTCAACATTTGGAGCTCGTCCTCAACATTGGGAGCTCGTCATTAACATTGGGAGGTCGTCCTTAACATTGGGAGCTTGTTCTCAACATTGGGAGCTCGTCCTCAACATTGGGAGCTCGTCCTTAACATTGGGAGGTCGTCCTTAACATTGGGAGCTCTTCCTTAACATTGGGAGCTCGTCCTTAACATTGGGAGCTCGTCCTTAACATTGGGAGCTCGTCCTTGACATTGGGAGCTCGTCCTCAACATTGGGAGCTCGTCCTCAACATTGGGAGCTCGTCCTCAACATTGGGTGCTCGTCCTCAACATTGGGAGCTCGTCCTCAACATTGGGAGCTCGTCCTCAACATTGGGAGCTCGTCCTCAACATTGGGTGCTCGCCCTCAACATTGGGAGCTCGTCCTCAACATTGGGAGCTCGTCCTCAACATTGGGAGCTCGTCCTCAACATTGGGAGCTCGTTCTCAACATTTGGAGCTCGTCCTCAACATTGGGAGCTCTTCCTCAACATTGGGAGCTCGTCCTTAACAATGTCAAACGTCGAAAATCAAACATTAAATTTTAACTTTTGGGAAAATGTGTCTGCTGACATCTTTGCTTCTAATAGATGTTTTAAAATTACCCGCTGTAACTTAATGTTGGGCGTGGTTGGGAATATAGCTAGTACTTTCAAAACGACAACTTGAACATTTGTTTACTATTTTCCTGTAATTTTCAAACTAATTTTGTGGAGCGTTTCACAGCAATCTGCTCTTTACTAGTTCAATAATATGCTCAACTTTATTTGAGAAATGCCTCTTTGTTTGTAATTTACATTTTTTAAAATTTAGAAGATTGCTGTTAAAATTGAATGTTTAGGAAAAAAAATCCATACAATAAAACTTAATAGAAACGTTTTAAATAGACATTTTTGTAATATTTTATCATAGACCATCAAGTTTTTATGTCTATATTTTGATCAAGAACCATCAGATAATCCAAGAGCCGATGTGCAATGATTCTTTTTGTATAGCTAAATGCCTCAAGGCCTCATGCGTTTTTTAATTACTTTTAATACTTTTTTTTGTCATAGACCTATTCAGCATGTATTCAACAACTTCCAAATGATCGGATGAATAAAATAATATTTATACTGCTAATTTAACCCTGAAATAACACACTAAGTGCCACAGGGTCCGATGGGTGCAACATGTAAAGTTCGAAACATCAGTTAATTAAAATCTGGATGATAATGAATTCATTAGCAATATTTGTAAAGATTATGTAAAATGGAACGGGAAATCAAAAAACTTAAAACTTTAAGAAAGAAGATTTTGGGTATCAGTGTCCAAAGACATAGACTTTGGGAGCTCAATGATCTATTGCACTTTTATTATGGGCGATCGAGTTTTATCTATACATTAAGTTTGTTCAAGATCCATTCAATTATCAAGTAGCTTACTTTATAACCATTTTCATACTGATTATTTTAGAAAAAAAAGACATTAATATGTGAAGGTTAAAATTTCGAAAATCATGTTCAATGCTCCCAGCCCATAAGGAATTGACATTAGGAGTACGAAACACTATGTTATTTTAATATGGGATATCACACATTTATTTCCATTTTTAAATCTTTTATATTAACTCGTAGTGTCTGCGGCCGACCGACCGACCTTGCTTGCTTGCTTGTCGCCAAAACTTTTGATCGATTTTTAACCCACTTGCTCGCAAGATAGCGAGCTGAAATTTTGCAGGCAGTTTCGTACCGATAATAAAAACAATGTATCAAAATTTCAGATCGATCGCATGTACCGTAATTAAATTATTGATTTTTTAGAATATTTTATTTATTCCTATGTATCATGCTATTTTTTGAGATAGAGCGTCGCGGTGCGTATTATATTGAACACCCTTTCTGTCGCGCAATAAGGTGCGTATTTTACTGACAACACTTTTTATAAACCTATTCCCGATCAGTGCGCATTATATTAAACACGATTTACGACACAACTGCAATTTTGTATTTTTGGATGGTCTTGCGCTGCGTGTTATAATGAACATTCTTTTAGTTACGTCTCATACGTAAAGGATTTATAGTCAAAAACTTGGTTTTTTACGGGTTGTTTTTATTAAATCCTTTATATTAACTCGTGGTGTCTGCGGCCGACCGACCGACCTTGCTTGCTTGCTTGTCGCCAAAACTTTTGATCGATTTTTAACCCACTTGCTCGCAAGATAGCGAGCTGAAATTTTGCAGGCAGTTTCGTACCGATGATAAAAACAATGTATCAAAATTTCAGATCGATCGCATGTACCGTAATTAAATTATTGATTTTTTAGATTATTTTATTTATTCCTATGTATCATGCTATTTTTTGAGATAGAGCGTCGCGGTGCGTATTATATTGAACAACCTTTCTGTCGCGCAATAAGGTGCGTATTTTATTGACAGCTCTTTTTATAAACATATTCCTGATCGGTGCGCATTATATTAAACATGTTTTACGACACAAGTGCAATTTTGTATTTCTGGATGGTCTGGCGCTGCGTATTATAATGAACATTCTTTTAATTACTTCTCGTACATAAAGGATTTATAGTCAAAAACTAGGTTTTTTACGGGTTTTTCTTATTAAATCCTTTATATTAACTCGTGGTGTCTGCGGCCGACCGACCGACCGACCTTGCTTGCTTGCTTGCTTGTCGCCAAAACGTTTGATCGATTTTTAACCCACTTGCTCGCAAGATAGCGAGCTGAAATTTTGCAGGCAGTTTCGTGACGATGATAAAAACAATGTATCAAAATTTCAGATCGATCGCATGTACCGTAATTAAATTATTGATTTTTTAGATTATTTTAGTTATTCCTATGTATCATGCTATTTTCTGAGATAGAGCGTCGCGGTGCGTATTATATTGAACAACCTTTCTGTCGCGCAATAAGGTGCGTATTTTACTGACAACACTTTTTATAAACCTATTCCTGATCGGTGCGAATTATATTAAACATATTTTGCGACACAACTGCAATTTTGTATTTTTGGATGGTCTTGCGCTGCGTGTTATAATGAACATTCTTTTAGTTACGTCTCGTACATAAAGGATTTATAGTCAAAAACTTGGTTTTTTACGGGTTTTTCTTATTTAAACTGTCCACCCATTTACCAATTACCATTAGTTAATAGTTACATAACTCAAATATGCACACACTAAAACGACATTAAGGGCCCCCGGGCGCTGTCGGTGCACGATGTACATTTCGAAACACTTGTTCATTTCAACCTTGATCGTAACGAATATATCTCTCAATATTTGTCAAGATCGAGTAAAATTCAAAGGGGGGAATAATTTTTTTTAAAACCAGGGGAGTCCAATCTTTTTGCATGGCGGGCCATATTCCATTAAGGAAAATATAATATGCGGGGGCCTGATTTAGATAAACAATAATGACTAGCGATGAGACGGTTTCACTGCAAATTTTTTATGTAACGGGTGAAACTAAGATCTTGATTGCAGTGAACTAATTGTTATAAATGTATTTAGGGAATAAAGAAATTAAGGTTAAAATGACACTATGTTACAATTTACATTTGTTCATTGCCCCATCATTCTCCTACATATCCATCCCACAAACGAAATCCTTCCTCAGGCTTTCAGATATCCTTGCGATAGACGGAAGGAGAAATATAGCAATAACGAGGGCAAGAGAGAGAGAGAGAGAGAGAAAGATAGAGAGTGAGAGAGAGAGAGAAAGAAAGAAATAGAGATAGAGAGAAAGAAAGAGAGAGAGGGAGAGAGAGCGAAAGATAGAGAGAGAAAGAAAGAGAGAGAGATAAAGAGAGAGAGAGAGAGAGAAAGAGAGAGAGATAGAGAAAGAGAGCGAGAACGATAGAGAGAGAGAGAAAGATAGAGAGAGAGAGAGAGAGAAAGATAGAGAGAGAGAGAGAAAGAAAGAGAGATAGAGAGAGAGAAAGATATATATATCTAATCTAATATATAAAGCTCAAATGTTTGTATGTTTCAATTTTCGACTTTCTGTTAGACAATTACGGAAAAACCAAATGACGGACGGGGACCAAATTTGGCAGGACGGTTCCTTTTACCCTGAAGGTGGTTTTAAGTTAGTTTTTGTAATTGTCCCTTTTGCCCGAATGCCGTAAATTAAATAATCAGAAAATGCAGAGACAAAGAATAAAAAATTTAACCTCATTTCTGTATTGAACAAATTTACGCGGACGTTCAAATGCCGTTCAAAGCGAGTTACTTTTGGTGACGTTTTTTTTTCCCCAATGCCAATACTTTATTTTCATTTAAAAAATATTATAATGTCTAATCACGGTGCGCACATTTTCGTGTACGCTTCATAATTTGAGCTGTGTAGTACAAAGAAATGTCATTTTCTTTACTGTTACTTTCTATATATTAGATAGACACGTAAACATATTTAATTACAACTGCCACACGATGCATTTGATTTAATTGTTTACACGTTTAAATTTAATTGCGAATTTGTTTTAATTATTTTCTGTTCCATAACTCGACATTTAATGAAAAACCTATTTATGTAATAATTGTGTCAGTATTTTTTTCAAGGCTTCATTTTTTAGCGGTGCACGTTTTAAAATCTTTTATCGCCTGATTACTGTGCGCACATTTTCGTGTACGCATCTTAAATTCAGCTGTGTCCTATTAATATAACATTTATATTTTGTTTGTCTTTTACATAAGCTGTTGTCTTTTACATAACCTATACACTTATACTATTTAAACTTAGGCTACCGGACTTATTAACATAAGTAGATTAAACTAAATAAAGTGATCCTGAAAACGCTTAATTATTTTGTATTGCGAATTGAATATGTTATGTTCATTCGTTTGATGATGGATTAACATAGGCCATTTTTAAAATCAATTATTTTCATGCTTTCACATGCGTTTTTAACATAAAATTGATTAGTTTTGTTTGTTTGTTTTTTTAAAATTAGGAATATAGCCTAATTTCTTTATTTATCTGTATTATCTTTATCTCATAGACGCTGTTGCAAATATTGCATTAATTACAATTGTGTTACATTGCAGTGTCGTAAATATAAAAGAGCTTTTTTAGTGACGACAGTGGCAGAGATCTTTTGGAAAAATGTCAACAAAGCAGTGGCCTTTTTTTAATGGATACAAACAAACAAACATAAAAATATCAACTGAGCTTTATATATTACATATGCGTTTAAATTATTTTATTTCAATTATTTTCACGATGCATTGTATTAATATTTTTCATGCAATGAATAAAATCGGGATTTTTTTAACTTTAATTCATAACTCGACATTTAATTAAAAACCATAGATGTAGCGAGTTTATTTTATGTTGAAAGTGATGGCCTATGTCAAATAAACTTACACTTTAAAACAGTTTACTTAAGCTTTATATACACTATACATTATACACTTTCGATACCAAATTTATTAACAAAACTTGACTAAATTTAATGAAGTGATCCTGAAAACGCTTAATATGAATTGCGAATTGAATATGTTTGTATGTTCATTCCTTTGTATTCAGAATAGCTTAGGCCATTTCTAAAATTGCCTTTTAATCATTTTTAAGATGCACTTATGAACAGACGGTTGAATCTTTTTTTTTCATTTTTATTTTAATTTACAGATATAAAATCGGGTGTGTGTGTGTGTGCATTGAATATAATTTACAAAATATGATGCCTTATCCGAAATAGGGAACAAAAAAAAAGATTCCGTTTTTGAAATTATACACATTGCTTATAAACCGTAAATATAAATCGTAAAATATAGAGACATAAAAATGTTTATTATTATTTCCCTGTATAGACGATTATGAATACGTCAAAATGAAGAGTTATTTTGGTCCAGTGCATTTACTTTATAACAAGACTTTATTTTATGCGGCCAGCTTTCTATATGTCTAAATATGGTGTGCACATTTTTTATATCATTTTTATACGACCGTTTTTTTTTGTTAAATAGTATTTTAGAAAGTACATTTATAATTTTGTTTATTTGCGCTATGAGTCACTTAGCTTTTGCCTTTTAAAGAGATAGTGCCACATGTTCTTTATCTCATAGACGTGGTTACAAATATTATATAACTTATAATTGTGATACGATGCAGTTTCGTAATTATATATTAAATTTTTGAGTGACGAGGGTGGTAGAGCTCTTTCGGAAAACATATAAGTTATGTTAATTTTTTACAAGTGGGAATGAAATTGTAAATTTAGTTATTATGGTCGGCAAGAATCATTATTTAATAAGTCATATCTTTTGAATAGTAAGGTCATGTTAAAAGGCACTGCATTAAGTGAAAACAACTCACGCGGTAAAATGGCATATCTCTGTTTCTCATAAGATTTTAACTAAATAGTTGAATGTGAAATTTAACTTGGCAAATAAAAATTGTAATAACCATCACCTAATACTTGGATAAAGGGTCAGCACACTCCCGCTACGAGTGCGGGTATTTTTCAAGTATATATCTATATATATAAAAATCAAAGTATGTATGTATGTATGCATGTCTGTTATAGCTGACTAAACCATTCATCCGATCGCCATGAAACTTTTGGAGACTTTTGAGTACGCTCCAGGGATGGAAATAGGCTTCTTTTTTCTCAAAATTTAACACTTATGGGGCGCCGGGGGCCCATAATGAGTTTTTTTTCTTATATGAGCTATATAAAAATTAGTTTAGGGCTTAGCTGCTTGGATAATGAATGGATCTAGACCAAACTTGGTACATAACAACTTGATATCCTATATTAAAGTATCATATGGCATTGAACTCCTAATGTCCGTTGCTTCGGGGCCGGGGGCCCAAAGTCTTTTTTTTTGGTAAGCGTTAAATACTTTATTCCCGTTAGCTGACTAAACCATTCATCCGATCGCCATGAAACTTTTGGAGACTTTTGAGTACGCTCCCGGGATGGAAATAGGTTACTTTTTTTCCAAATTTAACACTCATGGGGCGCCGGGGGCCCATAATGAGTTTTTTTCTTATATGTGCTATATAAAAATTAGTTTAGGGCTTAGCTGCTTGGATAATGAATGGATCTAGACCAAACTTGGTACATAACAACTTGATATCCTATATTAAAGTATCATATGGCATTGAACTCCTAATGTCCGTTGCTTCGGGGCCGGGGGCCCAAAGTCTTTTTTTTGGTAAGCGTTAAATACTTTATTCCCGTTAGCTGACTAAACCATTCATCCGATCGCCATGAAACTTTTGGAGACTTTTGAATACGCTCCCGGTATGGAAATAGGCTACTTTTTTTTCAAAATTTAACACTCATGGGGCGCCGGGGGCCCATAATGAGAATTTTTTCTTATATGAGCTATATACAAATTAGTTTAGGGCTTAGCTGCTTGGAAAATGAATGGATCTTGACCAAACTTGGTACATAACAACTTGATAGCCTATATTAAAGTACCATATGGCATTGAACTCCTAATGTCCGTTTCTTCGGGGCCGGAGGCCCAAAATCCTTTTTTTTGGTAAGCGTTAAATACTTTATTCCCGTTATGATTTACACGATCTTGAAAAGCATTGACTAATATATCTATCATGATCCAGATTGAAATGAACATGTATTTTAAAGTTATTCTCTTGCACCGATTGGGCCCAGGGGCCATTAATGTCGTTTTTGTTAATCTATATATATAAAAATCAATGTATGTCTGTGTGCATGTCCTTTATAGCTGACTAAACCATTCATCCGATCATCATGAAACTTTTGGAGACTGGCAACTTTTTTTCTAAATTTATCACTCATGGGGCGCCGGGGACCCATAATGTCATTTTTTGCTTATATGAGCTATATAAAATTTAGTTTCAGCGCTAGCTACTGTGTAAATTGATGGATCTTAACCAAACTTTGTATATAAAAATTTGATAGCCAATATTAAAACACTAAAGGGAACTGAACTCCTAATAGTCATTCCTTCGGGGCTGGGGGCCCAAAAAATTCTTTTTCTTAAACGTTTAAGATTTTATTCACCATTCAATTATTAACAATATTGACAACTAATGACACATGTATCCATTATTATACAGATTGAAATGAACAGGTATTTTGAACTTTATATCTTGCACTGGGGCCCTTAATGTCGTTTTTTGCTTATGTGAGCTATATAAAAATTAGTTTTTGCGTTAGCTACTGAGTAAATGAATGCATCTTAACCAAAATTTGCATACAAAAATTTAGTAGCCCATATTGACATAATTAAGGTTTCTAAACTTCTAATGTCAATATATTCGGTGCCGGGGGCCCCAAATGTCTTTTCTTCGTATATGTTTAAGATATTTTTTCCCCATTCAATTTTTCACGATCTTGAGGAATATATCTATGAGGAAACTGAATTAAATGAACAAGTTTTTGAAATTGACACCTTTCACTAAAGGGGCCCCTAAATGTCGTTTTTTCCCTTATTTAAGCTGTATAAAAATTAGTATTCGTGTTAAATACTGAGAAAATTAATGGATCTTGACTCATCTTAATATATAAAAACTTAAGGGTCTATATTTTATTACTATAGGGCACTGAACTCCTAATTTTCATTCCCTTGGGGCAGGGAGCCCAAAATGTATGTTCAATATTTTATCGTTCATTCAATATTGAGACATATAAATAAATGTATGTATTTTGAAATTTATTCAAATTAAAATGTCTTTCGCACTTTATTTCTTGCGATAATTAGGCCCTGGGGCCCATAATGTAGTTTTTTGCTTATATGAGGTATATAAAAATAAGTTTATGCGTTAGCTACCGAGTAAATCAATGGACCTTAACCAAAATTTGTATACAAAAACTTGGTAGCCGATATTAAAATACTATAGGGCACAGAAATTCAAATTTCCATTCCTTCGGGGCCTGGGGCCCCAAATGTCTTTTCTTCGTATATGTTTGAGATAGTTTTCTTCATTTAATTTTTCACGATATTAAGGAATATATCTATGAGGAAACTGAATTAAAATGAACAGCATTTTTTAAATTGAAATCTTTCACCGAATGGGCCCAGGGGCCCCTAAATTTCGTTTTTTTTTCATTATATTAGCTGTATAAAAATTATTATTAGCGTAAAATTCTGAAAAAGTTAATGGGTCTTGACCCATCTTATTATATAAAAACTCGAGGGTCTATATTTTATTACTATAGGGCACTGAACTCGTAATTTTCTTTTCCTTGGGGCAGGGAGCCCAAAATGTATGTTTAATATTTTATCGCACAGTCAAATTTTACCATTATTGATAAATATAAATAAATTTATGCATTTTGAAATTTATTCAAATGAACATGTGTTTCGCACTTTATTTCTTGCAATAACTGGACCCTCTATATCTTACTGTCGTTTTTTGCTTATACGAACTATATAAAAATTAGTTTATGCGTTAGCTACTGAGTAAATGATTGGATCTTAACCAAAATTTTGTATAAAAAACTTGGTAGCCCATATTAAAATACTCAAGGTTTTTGAACTTCTAATGACATTTTCTTCGGTGACGGAGGGCCCCAAATGTCTTTTTTTCATATATGTTTAAGATATTTTTGCCATTCACTTTTTAACGATCTTGATAAATATATCCATGATGAAACTGAATTGAAATGTAAAGGTTTTTGAAATTGACATCTCGCAGCGAAAAAGCCCGGGGCTCCTTTATGTAGTTTTATTCACTATATTAGCTATATTAAAATTAGTTTAAGCGTTAGATAATGAGAAAATAAATGGATTGTGACTAAAGTTAGTATATAAAAAGTTAAGAACCTATAATATATTACTATAGGGCACTGAACTCCCTAATGTCCATTCCCTCGGAGCTGGGGGCCCCAAATGTCATTTTTACTGCACGGTAACAATTTAATTCCCCATTCAATTTTACACGATATTGAGAAATTTAGCTTGAGTACAATGGCAATAAAAAAATTAAATTATCACTCATTTTTTGGCTGGGCCTCTTAATATCGTTTTTCCTTTTGTAAGTTTTTAATTATTAATTTATGTAACAGTTTGCTATTAAACTTGGACTTTTTTTTCTCACTTCCCCGAAGGTTTATGGCATAATTCTTTTAAAACATACCAATCTTTGGTTTCTTTCAATTTATTCATTTTTAAAGAGATCGTTGCAACGCACGACGGGTCTGCTAGTATATATATATAAATATTTAAATATGTTTGTGTGTGTATGAATGTCCTTTATAGCTGTCTAAACCATTCACCCGATCGTCATGAAACTTTTCAAGACTGTTGAGTATGCTCCCGGGATGGTAACTATCACTTTTTTCAAAATTTAACACTCATGGGGCGCCGGGGGCCCATATCGTAATGTTTTGCTTATACGAGCTATATAAAAATTAGTTTAAGCTTTAGCTACTGTGTAAATTATTGGATCTTAACCAAAATGTGTATATGACAACTTGATAGCCAATATTAAAATACTATAGGGCACTAAACTGCTAATATTCATTCCTTTGGGGCTGGGGGCACAAAAATTCACATTTTTCAAGCGTTTAAGATTTTATTCCCCATTCAGTCATTAACAATCTTGACAAATTATGACACATGTATCAATTATTATACTAATTGAAATGAACAGATGTTTTGAACTTTATATCTTGCCCAGAATGGGCCCTTGGGACCCTTAATGTCGTTTTTATCTTATATGAGCTATATAAAAAATAGTTTCTACGTTAGCTACTTAGTAAATGAATAGATCTTCACCAAACTTTGCACACAAAAACTTGGTAGCCTATATTAAAATACTATAGACACTGCACTTCTAATGCCAATATCTTCGTGGCCGGGGCCCCAAATATCTTTTTTCGTATATGTTTAAGATATTTTTCCTATTTACTTTTTAAAGAGCTTGAGAAATATAGCCACAATAAAAATGAACTAAAATGAACAGGTTTTTGAAATTGACCTCTTGCACCGAATGGGCCAGGGCCCCTTAATGCTATTTTCCCCCTATTGTAGGTATATAAAATGTAGTTTAAGAGTTAGATATTGAGAAAAAAACTGGATTTTGACAAAACTTAGAATATAAAAACTTAAGAGCCTATAATATTACTATAGGGCACTGAACTCTTAATTTCCATTCCTTCGAAAAAGTCTTTTTACTGAACTTTAATCATTGTATTCCCTATTCAATTTTACACGATATTGAAGAATATTTATTGAGTACAATAGATAAAAACAACATTAAGGGCCCCAGGGCCCATTCTGGGCAAGATATAAAGTTCAAAACACCTGTTAATTTCAATTTGTATAATAATGGATACATGTGTCATTATTTGTCAAGATTGTTAATGACTGAATAGTGAATAAAAATATTAAACGTTTAAGAAATGAGTACAATGGCAATAAAAAAAACCTATAATATCACTCATTTAGGGACCGGGGCCCTTAATATCGTTTCTTCTTTTGTACGCTATTTAATTATTAATTTATTTATCCGTTTGCTATGAAACTTGGATTTTTTTTTCACACTTCCACGAAGATTTCTTCAGAATTATTTTTAAACATACCACTCATTGGTTTCTTTAAATTTATTCCGTTTTACTTTGATCGTTGCAACGCACGACGGGTCTACTAGTAATATATATAATCTAATATAAAAGCTCAAATGTTTGTATGTTTGTATGTTTCACTTTTCGACTTTCTGTTAGACAATCACGGAAAAACCAAATGACGGACGGGGACAAAATTTGGCAGGACGGTTCCTTTTACCCTGAAGGTGGTTTCAAGTTAGTTTTTGTAATTGACCCTTTTGCCCGAATGCCGTAAATTAAATAATAAGAAAATGCAGAGACAAAGAATAAAAAATTTAACCTCATTTCTGTATTGAACAAATTTACGCGGACGTTCAAATGCCGTTCAAAGCGAGTTACTTTTGCTGACGTTTTTTTTCCCCAATACTTTATTTTCAGCGGTGCGCATTCAAAAAATATTATAATGTCTAATTACGGTGCGCACATTTTCGTGTACGCTTCATAATTTGAGCTGTGTAGTACAAATAATTGTCATTTTCTTTACTGTTACTTTCTATATATTAGATAGACACGTAAACATATTTAATTACACCTACCACACGAAACATTAGATTTAATTGTTTACACGTTTAAATTTAATTGCGAATTTGTTTTAATTATTGACTGTTCCATAACTCGACATTTAATAAAAACCTATTTATGTAATACTTGTGTCAGTATTTTTTTCAAGGCTTCATTTTTAGCGGTGCGCGTTCTAAAATCTTTTATCGCCTGAATACTGTGCGCACATTTTCGTGTACGTATCTTAAATTTAGCTGTGTCCTATTAATATAACATTTATATTTTGTTTGTCTTTTACATAAGCTATTTTTTTTAACATAACCTATACACTTATACTATTTAAACTTAGGCTACCGGACCTATTAACGTAAGTAGATTAAACTAAATATAGTGATCCTGAAAACGCTTAATTATTTTGTATTGCGAATTGAATATGTTATGTTCATTCCTTTGATGATGGATTAACATAGGCTATTTTTAAAATCAATTATTGTCATGGTTTCAAGTTGCGTTTTTAACATAAAATTGATTTGTTTTTTTGTTGTTTTTTTAAATTAGGAATATAGCCTAATTTCTTTATTTATCTTTATTATCTTTATCTCATAGACGCTGTTGCAAATATTGTATTAATTACAATTGTGTTTCGATGCAGTGTCGTAAATATATAAGAGCTTTTTTTAGTGACGACAGTGACAGAGATCTTTTGGAAACATGTCAACAAAGAAGTGTCCTTTTTTTAATGGATACAAACAAACAAACATAAAAATATCAACTGAGCTTTATATATTACATATGCGTTTAAATTATTTTTATTTTAATTATTTTCACGATGCATTGTGTTAATATTTTACATTCAATGAATAAAATTGGGATTTAAAAAAATTTAATTCATAACTCGACATTTAATTAAAAAACCATAGATGTAGCGAGTTTATTTTATGTTGAAAGTGATGGCCTGTTTCAAATAAACTTACACTTTAAAACAGTCTACTTAAGCTTTAAATACACTATATATTATAAACTTTCGCTACCGAACGTATTAACAAAACTTGACTAAATTTAATGAAGTGATCCTGAAAACGCTTAATTAATAGGAATTGCGAATTGAATATGTTTTTATGTTCATTCCTTTGTATTCAGAATAGCACAGGCCATTTCTAAAATTGCCTTTTAATCATTTTTAAGATGCACTCATTAACAGACGGTTGAATATTTTTTTTTCATTTTATTTTATTTTTCAGATATAAAATATGGTATGTGTGTGTGCATTGAATATAATTTACAAAATATGATGCCTTATCCGAAATAGGGAACACAAAAAAAAGATTCATTTTTGAAATTATACACATAAACCGTATATATAAATCGTAAAATATAGAGACATAAAAAATGTTAAATAGTATTTCCCTGTACACACACTTATGAATACGTCAAAAGGAGGAGTTATTTTGGTCAAGTACATTTACTTTATAACAAGACTTTATTTTATGCGGCCAGCTTTCTATATTGTCTAAATATGGTGTGCACATTTTTTATATCATTTTAAAACGACCGGTTTTTTTAAATAAAATTATTTTAGAAAGCACATTTATAATTTTGTTTATTTGCGCTATGAGTCACTTAGCTTTTGCCTTTTAAAGGGATAATGCAACATGTTCTTTATCTCATAGACGTGGTTACAAATATTATAAAGCTTACAAATGCAGTTTCGTAATTATATATTTAATTTTTGAGTGACGAGGGGGGTAGAGCTCTTTCGGAAAACCTGTAAGTTATGTTAATTTTGTACAAGTGGGAATGAAATTGTAAATTTAGTTATTATGGTCGGCAAGAATCATTATTTAATAAATCATATCTTTTGAATAGTAAGGTTATGTTAAAAGGCACTGCATTAAGTGAAAACAACTCACGCGGTAAAATGGCATATCTCTGTTTCTCATAAGATTTTAACTAAATAGATGAATCTGAAATTTAACTTGGCAAATAAAATTTGTAATAACCAGCAACTAATACTTGGATAAAGGGTCAGCACACTCCCGCTACAAATGCGGGTATTTTTCTAGTATATATATATATATATAGAGAGAGAGAGATAGAGAGTGAGAGAGAGAGAAAGATAGAGATAGAGAGAGAGAAAAAGCTAAATATATATATATATATATATATATATATATATATATATAGAGAGAGAGAGAGAGAAAGAGAGAGAGAGAAAGATAGAGAGAGCGAGAGAGAGAGGCATGCAGTGTGGTGATGTGTTCTGTTATTTCAAGAACGGACCTGCTTAATTTTTCTCTGCCAGTTTGAACCCAAACTTTGAACAAAAGCCTACCTGTATCATCCCACAACACACGTCTACCTGTATCAACCCACAACACACAACTACCTGTATCAACCCACAACACAAGTCTACCTCTATCAACCCACAAAACAAGTCTACCTGTATAAACCCACAATATAAGTCTACCTGTATCAACCCACAACACACGTCTACCTGTATCAACCCACAACACACGTCTACCTGTATCAACCCACAACACAAGTCTACCTCTATCAACCCACAACACAAGTCTACCTGTATCAACCCACAACATAAGTCTACCTGTATCAACCCACAACATAAGTCTACCTGCATCAACCCACAACACAAGTCTACCTGTATCAACCCACAAAATAAGTCTACCTTGTTCCACCAACAACACAAGTCTACCTGTATCAACCCACAACACAAGTCTACCTGTATCAACCCACAACATATGTCTACCTGTATCAACCCACAACATAAGTTCTACCTGTATCAACCCACAACACACGTCTAACTGTATCAACCCACAACACAAGTCTACCTGTATCAACCCACAACATAAGTCTACCTGTATCAACCCGAAAACACAAGTCTATATGTATCAACCCACAACACAAGTCTACCTGTATCAACCCACAACACAAGTCTACCTCTATCAACCCACAACACAAGTCTACCTGTATCAACCCACAACATAAGTCTACCTGTATCAACCCACAACATAAGTCTACCTGTATCAACCCACAACATAAGTCTACCTGTTTCCACCAACAACACAAGTCTACCTGTATCAACCCACAACACACGTCTACCTGTATCAACCCACAACATAAGTCTACCTGTATCAACCCACAACATAAGTCTACCTGTATCAACCCACAACACAAGTCTACCTGTATCAACCCACAACATAAGTCTACCTGTATCAACCCACAACATAAGTCTACCTGTATCAACCCACAACATAAGTCTACCTGTATCAACCCACAACACACGTCTACATGTATCAACACACAACACAAGCCTACCTGTATCAACCCACAACACAAGTCTACCTGTATCAACCCACAACACAAGTCTACCTGTATCAACCCACAACACAAGTCTACCTGTATCAACCCACAACACAAGTCTACCTGTAGCAATCCACAACACACGTCAACCTTTATCAACCCACAACACACGTCTACCTGTATCAACCCACAACACAAGCCTACCTGTATCAACCCACAACACAAGCCTACCTGTATCAACCCACAACACAAGCCTACCTGTATCAACCCACAACACACGTCTACCTGTATCAACCCACAACACACGTCTACCTGTATCAACCCACAACACAAGTCTACCTGTATCAACCCACAACTAAAGTCTACCTGTATCAACCCACAACAAAAGTCTACCTGTATCAACCCACAACACAAGCCTACCTGTATCAACCCAAAACACAAGTCTACCTGTATCAACCCACAACACAAGTCTACCTGTATCAACCCACAACACAAGCCTACCTGTATCAACCCACAACACAAGTCTACCTGTATCAACCCACAACACACGTCTACCTTTATCAACCCACAACACACGTCTACCTGTATCAACCCACAACAAAAGCCTACCTGTATCAACCCACAACACAAGTCTACCTGTATCAACCCACAACACAAGCCTACCTGTATCAACCCACAACACAAGTCTACCTGTATCAACCCACAACACAAGTC
This sequence comes from Ampullaceana balthica, assembly GCA_944989445.1. Lineage (NCBI taxonomy): Eukaryota > Metazoa > Mollusca > Gastropoda > Lymnaeidae > Ampullaceana > Ampullaceana balthica. The sequence continues at coordinate 273,822 of CALYLW010000131.1, read as the reverse complement.
TACCTGTATCAACCCACAACACAAGCCTACCTGTATCAACCCACAACACAAGTCTACCTGTATCAACCCACAACACAAGCCTACCTGTATCAACCCACAACACAATTCTACCTGTATCAACCCACAACACAAGTCTACCTGTATCAACCCACAACACAAGCCTACCTGTATCAACCCACAACACAAGTCTACCTGTATCAACCCACAACACAAGCCTACCTGTATCAACCCACAACACAAGTTTACCTGTATCAACCCACAACACAAGCCTACCTGTATCAACCCACAACACAAGTCTACCTGTATCAACCCACAACACAAGCCTACCTGTATCAACCCACATCACAAGCCTACCTGTATCAACCAACAACACAAGCCTACCTGTATCAACCCACAACACAAGCCTACCTGTATCAACCCACAACACAAGCCTACCTGTATCAACCCACAACACAAGCCTACCTGTATCAACCCACAACACACGTCTACCTGTATCAACCCACAACACACGTCTACCTGTATCAACCCACAACACAAGTCTACCTGTATCAACCCACAACACACGTCTACCTGTATCAACCCACAACACACGTCTACCTGTATCAACCCACAACACACGTCTACCTGCATCAACCCACAACACACGTCTACCTGTATCAACCCACAACACAAGCCTACATGTCTCAACCCATGTGTAAGCCTGTAAGCCCATTTACACAACATAAGCTTTTAAGTCTCAATACACAACTTAAGCCAACAAAAGATAAGCCCAGCCACCCCTAAAGCGATATAAGGCTTCCTGTTCCATTACACAAAACAAAGCCTATACCCGTCGCTTACACAAACAAGCATACCTGACTCATTACACGGCACAAGCACAACATAAGCCTACAAAACATAGGCCTAGTCGCCCTTAACACAAAAGGGTACCTGTTCCATTACACAAAACATGGCTATACCTGTCGCTTATACATACGAGCGTACCTGACTCATTAAAACAACACAAGCATCCCTTATGCGACCGAAACATAAAACTCCGTAGAGAAAATTAATCAGTACAATAGTTTATATCTTCTAATATGTGGGATAGGAGACCGTCTGTATGAGCCATACACGTATAAAGAGATCATACTTAGACAATTATTATTTTATAGGAGTGAACAATTTATTCCTGTTCTTTCGTAGCGTGGTCTTTGGTGTTTAGCGTAAACTGATTTGATGTTTACATTATTAAGACTAAATTTAATAACATGAAACATAAATTCCAAACATTCTGTGGGATACAAAGACATAAGAACCAATATTAATAATAATAATTGTAATAATTAAAAACAATTATGAAATAATTGACATATTAAAAAACACTATTGAAATAAGTGACATTTTTTATAAACTCACTTCAAAGAAACTAGCATAAGAAATGTCATTAGAAAATACTTCCCCCACCCCCCCCCCTTTTCCGCAATCCTTCTTTCCCGAGAAAAGGCTAATAACAATACGTTTTTTTAAGTAGCAGATTTGATTTTAACGGGTTATAAACCATCAATTTCCATACATAAAAACATTTTGGTTGTCAGACGATTGCGTTTTAGTCCCGATTCTCATATCGTCATGACAGGGCACAGTTCCCCCAATGTATTCATGTCCCGAGAACCCCTGGGCTATCATAACTGTCGGTCGTGACACATGCTCTTGTCGATGCTGTAAACACATTGATTTTCTTTAATAAACATTTTTTTATGTTGAAGTTTATTACTACTTTAGTCTTTTGTTGTGTTATGGATATGTTAACGCGTTTTTTTTGTTTCACTTTATTATGGCTGCTTCAAAAGCTCAATGTAAAAATCAATACAAGACAGGAGGGGGATGGTGAAAAAGTCGTCTGCTAAGATGCACGCATTATATAGAGTCACTAACTAGAGCCAAGCGTGACCCTTTAATGACTGAACAGCGTTTTAATGTTCTATAGAAGTAATATCGCCTTGATATGTGGTCAGTTGACCTAAATTCGGTGGATTGGAGACAGGATTAATAAAAGAAAAAAGTCTGACACCACTTATTCTACAAAACAAGACGTTAAAAAATTTAAAATCATTTATAAAACAGTCGAAAGCCTAAAAAATTAAAACCTAAAAAACTCTTTGATGTTATCATTCACGGCCTGTGTAGTTGACGTTGAACCTCTCACCAATGCTATTGATGTCAAAAGTTACAGCTGTGAGAGGGCGTCATTTGTAACGTAGAACTAAGGTGACATCATTTTTATTTATGAGCTCCTGTGGCGATAAGCATTGTCTTACCATGTCAGTTTAAAGTGGATACCACGGACACTTTGAGGCTAAATCCCCAGCGATTTAAACACATGTCAAGATGGTAGTTGTAGAAATGGCATTGCCGTGTATGAGGTTGGCGTGAACTCAATTACAAATACAGACTTGTTCGACGCAAGCAGAATTCATCCACAGTGAGCAGAGGAAATTGGTTACCACAATTTTCAGGAATGTAGTGAAGGCATTTAATTGCATATTTATAACTGGTTTTTTAGAGCACAGAGTTGGGATTGCGTTAGACACTTGATAAATTTGATTTTTCTCCTTTTTGGAAATTTTAACCTTCAACATATCGCAGTGTAAAAAGAAATTGTGTGTTTGTATCACCTTTCTTTTCCCACCTAAATAATCCCGTAAAGGTTTGTAAGTTAAAGTATAACTTAAATTATTAATTATCATTCACAATGAATTGTGAAATTCGTAGAATTGTTTTACTTTGTCAATAAAAATGTTTACTGTTTTCTTAGATATCAGATTAAGTCATATCGTCGATATCTACCTGTCCATTCACCCTTTCTGATAACCATCCACCACTCTAACGACAATCCACCGATTCAAACAGCCATCCACCCATTTAAAAAAAAAGCCATCAACCCATTCTAGTAGCCGAAACACCCATTCTAAAAGAGATCCGGCCATTTTAACAGGCTATCCATCCATCTAGCAACAATCGATGACCCATTCTAACAGTCATTCACCTATTCTTGAAACACATCCACCCATTCTTACAGCTGAACAACCTATTGTAATTTTCAATTAACCCATTTATTTCAATTTTCCATCAATTATTAGGTTTGTCCATTCTTATTTATTTGCGGTTGTCTACATTCTGTATACCTATGTACATTATAAATGTTTGTTTATCCTTCTATTACTTAAATTGCTCACCGACTGACTAAATTGCAAACAAATATATTATCTTCGATTTTTTTTTATCTATCTACCGTACTATTTATCCTATCATCTCTACATTATTAGAATATTATTGTTTATTACCTGCTGTGTTTATTGCCTACCGTATTTTATTTACTACCGTGCTATTTATCTCCACATCTACCTCTTTACCTGTCTCTTTCGTTAAGTTTTCTAACGACCATCTGTCCATCCATCTCTTAATCTATCTATTTATCCAGCCAAGGAGCGAAGAATGAACCATGCTAAAATTAGTCTTGGCTTCATGTTGGGTATCGGTGTGACTGTTCTGATTGAAGTCTTTGACGTCACCCGTATGTTTAAAGATATCACTCATTTGCGAATGAGCCCTCTGATCCGGGGTAACACCTCCCAGGCAAGTGGAATATCGTCATTTTTAAAGTTAAGTTTGAAGCAAGCCAAAATAAAAATTGTTTGCACATAACTTTTCCTTCACGATTACTTCAGTACAAATAATAAATTTTGGTTGCAGTGTTTGTTACAGATATTATTTTATAACACTAACATTTCAAATTTTAAATCATAAATAATTAATATACACAGTTTTAAACCAGATTAGGCGCAAGAAAATATTTCAAATTTAATTTCGTTATATTTGCGCACAGTCATTGTAAAAAAATATATAGGTAGATATCATTTTCTCGAAACGAACTAATACAAATTACACATCGTACATACTACAACAATGTTTGCGAATGCATACATAAACAAATAAAAAAAACACTAAATAATTGCAGCTTTACTTAACATAGATGCTTCAAAATCTACGATTTACTAACGGTACATACATATTACGAAGTTAAGGCTTGAAGTCGCTACTGGAGTACTATGAATGTTTAGTCAATAAGTTTCTCATATCACCGATTTTCTGCGCTAATTGATGGCAATTTCATACACATTTTATTACGATGAAAGCCTTGAATAGGCCCGTATATTAATGGGACATCATCAATAATGAATACAAAGAGGAGCAACGTTTATTTCGATAGCATGTGTTCTCTTTTTCAAATCAGTCGGGTTGGTTCGCTGGTGATAGTTGACGTCACGCGCTCTCGACGTTTTCGGAAGAGGAAGCTAACTTTAACCATTTGAAGGCGACGTGTACTGCCAGACAAATAACATTTTACAGTTGCCTTTAAAATGTCATCAAATAATTCTGGCATGGGGTTTTGATGCTACTTCTCTTTTAAAATCGCGTTTGATCTCTTCAATAAACAATGCAATGGAAACAAACTAAACACCCATCTGTGTTCTTAATTTAGGTAGCCGGCATATCAAGAAGTGATCTATATGATGATATGACTGCTTTACAGATGAACAATTATGACTTATTATTTCCCGAAGGTATTGATTAGTTTTTAAAATAAAAATTAGTTTACCATTATAAACTTGTACATTAAATCTGATGTTGAACACATAAAAAATTGGGTGAGATTTGACAAGCAAAGGATACGTAACTCCTCTTACGTGCGCACACAGGTCATGGCAGCGCACTCGGTAGTCGTAACGAGAGTCTCGGTGAAGGCAAGATCTTTTTAAATCCCTTATATTAACTTCACCGGCGTCTCTGTCTCTCTGTCGTCATCTCTGTCTTGGGCGGGCGGGCGGAAAAACAAAAGTCGAAAATGACCCACTTCTCGTGATCCGATCGATCGAGCTGAAATTTGGCACATGGACCCGGCTCACCCAAACAATGCATCGTATCACAATTTCAGATCGATCGAACGTACCGTAAATAAATTAATGCATTTTTAGTGTACCCTTATATAACGTATGTAATTCAAATTCACTGTTTCTTATTGTTTTTTTCCCACGTGAAGTTTGAGTTGACGCTTTGACGTCGACCCATCGAATTACCGGCGTGCTTTTGTTTACATTTTACATGTCATGCTGAACTCGGTCGTCCCCCCCCCCTAGGGTTATGGATCAAAGTTGAGTTAAGACAGATTCAGTCTGTAATTGCTTGTCGCGTTTGAAAATAATCAATAATGTTAGTTATGACTCATATATAAGGGATTTATAGTCAAAAACTTTGTTTTTACGGGTTTGTTTTATTCACGAGTCTACAAGGCGTCCTTGAGTCCCCCAAGCTCTGAATGGGCAATAGACAACAGTTGGGGAAGAAATTCGGATGGGCAATGGGCTAGCCAAACAATCCCCTGTGAACGCTGGTTCACTTGCCCCATAGGCCATCATGGTCTGGAAAGGGAACTTTACTTTACTTTACACAAGTGTCTGGTCATCAATCCAAGCACACGTTTTTAAACACCAACATTATCGCATAATTCTGATCGCCATTTTTCCACACACAATCCTAAAACCTAAACTTCAATCGCCACCATTCCACTAACAAATACATTTTTGATTCATTCGTCTATCTTGACACAAAGATCGTAAAAAAACTTTTCTCCACACTAATATATGTGTCTTCGTGCTATTCTACTAAGTATTGTAGAGAACCGCGTACGGGTGATTGGGACAGGTTACCCAGGGGACAGGTCTACGGCTATCTCACAGGGATTGTATTTCAACTTTGGGGGCAAGACAGTGGAATAACCCAAAGTGTCACTGAGATGTACTGGATGGCGGAAATTCACAAGGGGTGGGGGAGTTGCCCTATGAGTGACCCATGGTCTAAGTCGGGGTAGAAACAATGTTGTATTTCAGCGACCTAAATAACTTAGTGGGAAAGTTTGTAGATTAGCATAAACTAAGTAACTTTTAACCAATCAGAAACTCGTTGGAGACGCGTATGGGGCCAGCCAAGAATGTTAGGGTTAAATGCAGGGTAAGCAAGTGGACAATATAAGGGCAGGGAAATGTTAGACCGGGGAGTCGAGACCAGGGAGCCACAAGTACAAAGCCAGGGTGGCGAGATAGGAGGCCAGGGAGCTAGTGTGCCGTTTTTGTTGGAGTCGGGGTGCCACGAGGACGCAGTACGGATAGAGAAACTGAGGACTAAGAACGTAGTGACGGCCAGATGAGAAGTGATGTACGCAAATAAAAGAACTGACTTGGTTAGTGGCGTGTTGGACTTATTGCTTTGAACGAGAGTAGAAGAAGTAGACAAAGACACGTAGGCAGATCTTCTACAAATGGTGGCAGCGGTGGGATTATGTTAGCCTTGTAACGCCTCTGAAGAGAAGATAGTAGCCTTAGTTACAACGTCTCGAGGATAATTGAAGGATTATAATTGTTCACGTTCCGGATAGAAGACATTTTTTTGTAGTAAACGATTCGGCATATAAGAACAATGATGGCGCTGCTAGAAGATGTTTTTGACAACCTTATCGCATATGATGGATCATCGCCGTGGCAAATGTATATTTTTGAGTTCGAATCGGTGGCCAAAGAGTTGCAGTGGAGTGAAGAAGACAAACTTGATTACCTAATAATTGCATTAGAGGATGAGGCAGCAGAGTATGCCTGTTGTTGCTTAAATGAAAAGGCAAGAGAAAATTACGAGACACTACAAGCTGCCATGGCGTCGAGGTTTAATGACCCTAACTTTCCGGCCACCATGGCAAGAGAAGAGAACAAGCCAGCGTCTCCGAGAGTTGAAGAATCTAGCTGGGAGGAGATAGCAGAAGAGAGCCGGGAGGAGATAGCAGAAGAGCCCCTGAGAGTTGAAGAATTGAGCCGGGAGGAGATAGCAGAAGAGAGCTGGGAGGAGATAGAAGAAGTGCCTCCGATAGTTGAAGAATTGAGCCGGGATGAGATAGCAGAAGAGAGCCGGGAGGAGATAGTAGAAGAGCCTCTGAGAGTTAAAGAATCGAGACGGGAGGATGAGATTCCAATAACCACAACCAGTGTCCAGTTACCAACTACAACAATGGTAACTCAACGGGCCGTAACACCACTTGACATTTCGCCTGATATGTCAACTCCATGTCCCACTGGCTTCGCTAAAAGCTCTGTGGGGTCGACTGGGGTCACAAGGGAAGCCATACAAGTGCCGGGTCATGATCAAACGTCTTGCTTGAATGATCAGACGATTGAGAAAAGAAGGTGTTTCCATTGTGACGGAATTGGGCACCTTGCTCTTAACTGTTTTGTTGGAGAATTGGGAAGAAAATCACCCAGACAGCTACAGCTAAACAGTGGAGTTCATTCAAATTCAGTGGATTTATTAGTCAGTGTGTGTAAAGGTGCAGAAGGGACGGTGAATTCTGAGGACAAGATCGGTGAAATGTCACCACAGCGGCCACAAATTCAGCAGCGGTCGACTGAGAATCAACAGACCCTATTCGGGCCAAATCCTCAAAAGATGGGGGTGAGTAATGTTAAGTTAGAAACTGCTAATAATGAAAGGAACAAAGGTTACTACCTAATGTTTCCCCACGTGGTAGAAAATTCAGTGACAGGGAACGACCGACAAGGCCCCAATAACAGCCAGGTGACACGGGTCACTGCAGAGAACAATAGCCCAGTACGCTGTCTGTCACCGCAGACAAAGATAAGAAAAATGGACAATCCGTCGGGCAACTCGCCTGGGCCGCCGTATCGTCCGGCTGTCAAATACACTACAACAAAAGGAGGACTGCGAGAGACTGGGATTGTATTTCGACTACCTGAATGGTTTTGGGGGAAAGAAGTCACTAAGATACCAGGTGGATGTTTACACTCTGCTGATGAAGTACGGGTGTACTAATAGAAACATTTTGTTCATTTCTTGTGTGTGAATTGTTACTGTGTTATGAGCAGGTTATGCAGCTTGTAACATGCTTACAATCAGAATTTAGGGTGCTTATAATTGATGTAATTGTGTTTTGGTAGCATTGCTCTGGGAGACTATTAGATGAATAATGGTTTCTGTTGATGTAGGAATTCCTTTATTAGAAAAATGACTATGATTTGCTACCATGTTTTCATTGACTAATGTTTTTTTTTCCCTTGTTTACTTTATTTCTTTTTCCTGGTTGTTTCCCTTTTACATTGACCATACACTTTTAAGTTCTCATTTCATAAGTCTATGTTTTTCTAGGGGTTGATGTAACAATGGCTTATACGCTTTAGGCGAACTAAGGCTATTATCGGATTTATGAGATTGATAAGATAACTATTTTTGTAGTGTGTAATGCTGTTACTGCCCGTTACTGAAATTTTTGAGACTGATGAATTGATTGAATATGCTTTGCCGTCTTATGCTATTATTTGATGATGATGAATTGACTAATTGTGTTTTGTTTGTGTAATGCTAGTACATGAACAATGATGATGACAAAATGACTTATTGTGCTTGATGTGTCTTATGATTTTAACCCATATATGAAATGACTATTTGCTTGGTTGTCTAATGTTATTTCTTGATGATTATGATGAAATGACTATGTTTGTGTTGTTTGTCAGATGCTATCGTCTGATTTTTCCAATGTGGGTTTAATTTCATCATGAATTGATGGTTTTAGGAAAATGATGATTTTGAATTTGTTGGAGACGCTTATGTAATTTTGTCAATTATTTGTTCATGCATTATTTGTAAAATGTGGATGTATTTTTGAAAAGTGAAGGTACTTTTTATCAATTTTGTGCTTTTTTTTGCCTACTGCTTTTACATGATTTATGACTTTGCATTGAAATTATTATTGTTGATTTATGTATTCCACTTTCATTGAACCTTTATTGTCGTACATTATATTGCACTTTTGTTTACTACTTCCATCACCTGAATGTGGTCATGTTGATTTTGTTGGATGTTGTCAAATTTTGATGTTGTCAAAGTATGGTTGTATCTTGATTCTCATCTGGCAGACTGACTACTGACTACTGATTGACACGAACGTTGGCATTTTAGGCTTTGTATGTTACGCTGAGGTTCGGGAAGGGAGACGAGCATAATTTCAAGTAATCAACATACAATAAGGAGATAGCTATAATGAAGGCAGCATCACGTACATCGCATACATAAGTATCAGCTGTCGTTAATGAATGCTAATAGTCAATGTCACTAGAAGCCATGTACGAATCAGTATTGAACTTAGTGTATGGTGGTGAATAATGTCCGGAGACATTAAAATTTTTGTTGCAGGAGATAGTGTAGAGAACCGCGTACGGGTGATTGGGACAGGTTACCCAGGGGACAGGTCTACGGCTATCTCACAGGGATTGTATTTCAACTTTGGGGGCAAGACAGTGGAATAACCCAAAGTGTCACTGAGATGTACTGGATGGCGGAAATTCACAAGGGGTGGGGGAGTTGCCCTATGAGTGACCCATGGTCTAAGTCGGGGTAGAAACAATGTTGTATTTCAGCGACCTAAATAACTTAGTGGGAAAGTTTGTAGATTAGCATAAACTAAGTAACTTTTAACCAATCAGAAACTCGTTGGAGACGCGTATGGGGCCAGCCAAGAATGTTAGGGTTAAATGCAGGGTAAGCAAGTGGACAATATAAGGGCAGGGAAATGTTAGACCGGGGAGTCGAGACCAGGGAGCCACAAGTACAAAGCCAGGGTGGCGAGATAGGAGGCCAGGGAGCTAGTGTGCCGTTTTTGTTGGAGTCGGGGTGCCACGAGGACGCAGTACGGATAGAGAAACTGAGGACTAGGAACGTAGTGACGGCCAGATGAGAAGTGATGTACGCAAATAAAAGAACTGACTTGGTTAGTGGCGTGTTGGACTTATTGCTTTGAACGAGAGTAGAAGAAGTAGACAAAGACACGTAAGGCAGATCTTCTACAGTATTACTAAGTACACAGCTATCTATTGATACAAAAATCCATGTTATTTGAAATGTATTACTACAACTGCATAGTGTTTAGTGCTTGTGCAGAGGTAAAATTGTCTTAAAAATTGCTTATAATCTTTATTGGAATTTTACAATAACCAGAACTTCTTTTTTTTTAAAGTTATTGTTTTTTAAAATTATTTTTCTTTTAAAATTTTGTTTCCTTCTCAGACAACAACGCCTTAGCCATGAAATTGTTTCGAACTGTCAGAGTCGCGTGCTGGATATTGACGTCTCCCACGAACTTAGACGTGTCAGTATGCCAGCATATAAAATCGTAATTGACTACACACTGCAGTCTAAATTCATGTCTTTACATTCCTGAATCTGAACACCAACATTAATTCTTCCTGCCCCTTTATGTATAATATTCATTACATTCAAAAAATCTGTATCTTGCCTTTATATATGATTGTGTGTGGGGGGGGATGGTGGTTGGCGTAAAATCAAACTTGATTTATTAAACTAAATTTAAATATCTCATCAATAATTTAAAAAAAAATTTCAAGGGAGAAAAAAATTCACTTGTAATGACACGAGAGATTATATTCATTTGCGATTGTTAAAACTATGAATTATAGCACCAAATTTTTAATTATTTCAAAATTTGAGTTATTTTTTTTTAAAATCTCCAATCTTCAGCTATTTGAAATCATATTATTAAACCTATTTGCCTTTAAAGAAAGGCGATTCACTTGAAGAATACTTGGACCAAGAGGTGCAACCTTGTGGTGTTTATCAGCTCTGAGACCAACTCCAGCTTTCCCACCGTAGGTGTCAACACGACTGAAGGGAGGCAACACCTGACTGCTAAGACAATGCAGGTAGAAAAAAAAGAGTACATAGCCCAACGGCAGTAAATTTAAACATACAATGTGGCATGTATTATATCCATCAACTCGATTACATTTTTTCTGTTTTAAGCTCTTTTATTGTGTTACGGTTCACTGATTGTTTTACTCTGAATAAATCTGTGGGCAAGTCAAACGTTCATCATCGCCTGTCGTCCCATCTGTGGCATAGACCAGTGCTTCTCAAACTTTTTAGTTTGGCGGACCGGCAGGAATTTTTTCCATTGCACCAGGGACCGGTGTACTATTTTTTACTGCATTGAGAATTTATTTCTGTCCTTTTATTATATCTTCTGCGGACCGGCAGTGGACGCCCCACGGACCGGCACCGGTCCGCGGACCATCATTTTGAGAAGCACTGGCATAGACCACAAACAAAAGTCTCCCCAGGCATTCCGGTCTTATATTATCTTTTGAGTGATGTAGAAATATTTCTAGATTTAAATTGTTTTACTTAAATGCATCTATTCACTTGATTTAAGGCAAGCCATAGGTCAATAAACATACCACAAAGTACAAATTTGCAAAAGATTGTGACATCATCATTAGTAAATTGATAACATGTAAACAGCGTATGAGTTAGCCTAACAGGACGTAACAAAACAGCGAATATTTCGGCAAAGAGCCTTCCTTGACTAAAAAAAGGTAAAACAAATAAAACGAATTGAAGGAAACATCATCATTACTTGGTGTCGGTGATACGGCTCAATGTAGCTGCGGGAGATATACACCACCCTAATTTTAAAAAAACAACAACAGTAATCTTTATTTCTTAATTTAAATTGTCCTTCAAAGCCTATATTGCTCTCCGAAATCTTCCCACCAGGCTTTCAAATATCTTTACGACCACCATCTTGATGACGCGGACTGGTTCCCTAAAGCGGACGACGACACCTACGTCATCATGGAGAACCTCCGCTACTTCCTGTCCGACGAGGACCCCCGAAAACCTGTTTACTTTGGCCAGCGTTTTAAACCGTTCGTGAAACAGGGCTACGCCAGCGGCGGGGCGGGCTACGTCATCAGCAAAGAGGCTCTCATAAGATACGGGCAGAAGGGTTCTTTAAACAGTTCAATATGCAAGAAAGACTTCGGTTCCGAGGATGTTGAGTTTGGGAGGTGTCTCGAATACCTGGGGGTCACCTTAAATCCAAGCCTGGACATCAAGAACAGGACACGGTTTCACTGCTGGACACCAGAGACGTACCTCATGTCGACTTTTCACAAGCAGTTCTATTTATACGACTTTGAAAATTGTAAAGGGGTAAGCTCTTCGATGTTTTGTATAATGATGCAAGGAATGAGAATTTATAAAATAATTACAGTACATGAACGTATTGTATACCTAATGGGCAGGATACTATTATATTGAAGTTTTGAAGGCATGTTGTGTAGCACATATTTTTTTATATTGTTCATAAACGATATGTAAATTATAAGATAAATAAACAATTTGTCAGTACACTGGAATATACCGGGAATCGATATTTTGATTGCATTGCAAGCTGTGCGTTGAAAACAAAATTGAGAAGTCTTTAAAATACTTGTTAAATTTCTATCCAAATAAGACAAGTTTTTTTAAACAAAAAATTATGAAACGATTTATTTTAGGTACCAGGTAGTATTTTCTGGAAAAAAAATCTTTCTGACTGCTTTATTGCGTGCTAACTTTTTTTTTAAACGATAATTAATCATTTTTTAAAATTTTGTAATGTCTTAAATTAAATAGAAACATTTTATAAGAGATAAGATTTGAAGTCATTTTCCTGTGGTTAATTCACACCGAACCAACGATCTATGTCTCAAGCTTTCGACTTCAATCTTTTATTTTAGATAAAAGAATGTCTAAAGGATCTGAGAATAGTCAAGAAAATAAACTTTGTCCCTTTTTTTTATTACGTCTAATTAAAACATTGGTACATTTTGTTTATTTGTTACTACTAACATTTAAAATATAAAAAGGTTAAACAAACTCACATGTTTAGATTAAATGTTAATTTGGTCATAAACCTAATTTGATCGTATTTAACTAAATATACAATTTAGACAACAAATGAATGTTGAGATAAAAAAAAATGTTCTCTATTGCTATTTCCCCAAAACTGTAAATAATATATTCTTACTATAAATGTACCAGATCATAGGTAGTTTTGGCGACTAGCGTGCATGTCTCATGTTCTATATACGTAGGAGGGCGGAGTTTTTTCTCAAAAAAATTGTTACAATTATATGTGTATCGGATTCCGGCTCCCACAAATCCAGAAACCGGCTATTTTAAAAAAATCTGGTTAGGGCTCCAGTAGGATTTCCCTTCATAAATCTGGCCTAAATCCGCTGACCGAAAGAGCCCATATATATATATAATGGCTACGGCTCCAGAAAATCCGGAAACAGGCCATTTTTTACAAATCCGACTCCAGCTCTGACTCTGGCCGGATTTTACTTCATAAATGCGGCCAAATCCGGCTCCGGCCGGATTTTAAAAAAAAACGAATTCTGTACACCCCTAGTTGCAACTCGATATTTTCGTCTTTCCTGTTGAAGTGATCTTAGCTACGCCGATAATTGATTTTTTTTGTCTTTTTTTAAAAATCCATTAAATCTCTCTCCCCAGGGTATGGAAAACATAAGCGACTACGCCATCAGCTTCCACTACATTTCTCCTACTCGCATGTATGACCTGGAGTATTTCATCTACCACTTACGCCCCTACGGTATACTCAACATGCCGCAGAAGCTCAATGTTGTCACGTGATACTACAGCTTCACCAGCTCTTTCTAGGAATGCTGTCAAGTCTGCTCTGTAGGGCGTATGTTCTCATATTCTTTGGTCCTAAAAAATATGGTATTCATAGGCCTGACGCACTCTCATATTCTTAGGTCCCATGACCATTCGCATTCGTAGTGCCTTAAAATATCATATTATTAGGTCCTAAGCACTCTCGTATTCGAATGGCCTAGTCACTTTCATATGCTTAGGTCAAAAGTCTCTAGAATTCATCGGGTCTATGAGATCTCATATTTATAGTTACTAAAGTCTTTTGTAGGGTTTATGCGATCTCGTTCTGTTTGGCTCATTTCAATTTAAACTGTTAACTAAGCAGTTCCCAACCTGTGGTTCGTGACCCCCAAAGGGATCATGACAGTTTTTCTGGGGGCCGCCTTCTTCCGACTGAAAAACTTTCACTTTAATGCAAATTTGCTATATTTTGTAAAAAAAAACAACAAACTTTATTGAAAATGACACGTTTAAATTTTATAAAAAGGGGCTTCCGCCACAAAAAAAGGTTGGGAATCACTGTGTTAACTCTTTAACCAATTGTAAATTAAAACCAAACAATTTCACTATTTCACACAACTCTTCGACTTCGTGTTTAAAAAGATTTGGTCGCAAACTAACACCTGATATCAATTTATTTTCAAATAGAGTCTCCACAGGAAACATTGAAATGAGTTTTGTGTCGTCATAAAGCTGAGTGATGGTTTTATTTATCGCTCTGCAAGCACTAATGGCAGATTAACACGTAATAGCCCACTAATATTTTCTAACAATTGTATGATTACTTTCGCAAAAATTAACACACGGATTGAGTATTCTTGACCTAACCTAGAAAAAAATGTATGGGGGCGCAATATTAAAACAGAAATTGCAGAAAAAACTAAGAGAAAACTATTGGATTATAAATAAACATGGGCCACGATTTTCGGATTGATCATATTATAAGACCAATGTATTATGCAAATAACATCAAATCATCTCTTTTCATTTTAAAGTGATTCATAAATTTATATTTATTTCAATAACTTAAAGCATAAGTCCAATTTTAAATCGTAACTTTGTTATATTCGTCCATATACTTTTTTTTAAAGGACCCCTCATCTGAGACATTAACTTGAAGGGTTCAATGTAAACAGGTCCAGAGACAGAAGCCATACAATTTATCCGCACATGAGTAACCAGAGTACCCGTTGAGGGTCGGGTTACTCCGAAGACCCATGAAGACCATTAGGCTCGGGGCTTCTCATTTTCTTCCCCATGTAGGATCAGCACATTCGGCCGTAGATTGACGATTCGGTTAAAGTAAATGAACGGATAAAGAGATTCAACATTGCAACGTTGCACAATATGGAAAGTGTTGCTAAAATAAAACAAAAAAAGAGCGAACAACCGTGATCAAAACCCGCGTTTTATGGGGTCTAAACAGTATAGAAAGGAATTTAATCAGGAAACGTTATCCCATTGGCTAACAAGAATGATTATGTATTGGGTTTTTTTTTGTTTAGAAGAAATAATAGAATCATAATATGGCGAATGAAGGAAACTTTTTTCTTGTTAATTCAATGTCATATTAACATGATTGCTTTTGATAGTATTGTGCCAATTAAGAACCCGGGTACATATGCATAATGTCAAAAGCTACTTGAGTTTTCCACCCGCCTACCATCAACATTAACCAGTGGATCGTGAAAATATTTGGCCAACACATCCATCAAAATTAAAAATTATATATTTTTTTCTTAATATAATAAACAGTAGACAAAAAGCTAAGGGCCAAAAGAGTAGAAAGTAAAAACCTACCTTAGGGAAAGAGTGATACCTGTATTTGGCCAACTGCACCACTGCCAGATTGATATATACCAACATGCTCAGGTCGAACCAAAGAACGGGAACTGAATGGCTGACCCACAGTTTGATGACGGAGCCCTTTGCTACCAACTCGTTCTTTAACAGGCTAGGCCTCATCAGGAGCTCAAACAGCCAGCATTGGAGCATTGCCTCTAGAACAGTGTACACCTGTATACTGCGTGCTCCACGCTGGACAAGCCCGGAGGGGAGGGTAGAACGGCAAGATAGTCTCTCGCTTAGACAATGTTGGATGGCGCTGTTCAGCAGCTGAAGCACGTTAGCGAAGCCTAAGAGGGTGAACTCTTAGAAGAAAGACAAAGAATATCTTATTGTGTTTTAAAGTGTTAATATGTTTGAAGTAAGGGGTGCTAACACGTTTTTAACGCTGGGGTTATATTCTCTAATTGTTTAAAATAAATTTGTGGAATCTACAGTAACTTCTTTCTATACTACTAACGTTATACCACTTAAAATTGAGATAATTAAATGTTTTAATTTTTATTAACGATATATTGTTATATAGCCTAAATATATTTAATTTGTTATATGTTAATTCTGCAAATGACAAGTTAAAAGGAAAATAACTATCAAATACATGAAATACAAAATACACAAACAAACTGTGGAATGAAAACAATAGATGTGAGCTTTATTTTTAAACTAAAACGACAGTTAATCTTTCGGCTAATGTCTTTATCAGAACAATAAACATAAAGTACCTACTTACATAAGTAATAAAATTATATTTAAATATACACAATCAAGAAGACAACAGAAATGGTTCAAAAAGACCAAGAAAAAGTTGATAAAACGATACAAGATTTCTCAACTCAAGAAGACCACTTAAGGTTGGTCCACACCTCTCAAATGCTCGTGAGCATTTGATCAAACATCACACGAACGCACTATGAAATACGCCAAAATTGGCGTATTTTATAGTGCGTACGTGTGAAGTTTGATCAAATGCTCGCGAGCATTTAAAAAATTCAAATATTATTATCAGATTCTAGTTTAATGAGAGAAAACTTATAGCAGCTGAACAAATCAAGCAGATCAACTCTTTGAAAATTGATACTTTAAAAGAACCCGTTAAAGAAATTGTTTCAAAGTTTAAACGGATTCGAGGATGCAAGTAAAGCTATCGATATATCACGGCCAAAGCCCGAAATCGGCCACTTCGCGAAATGGCCGGCCAATTCGCTAAGAGGCCAATGTTGCTGTAAATTTGCAGGCTAAAGCCCGAAATTCGGGCATTGTCCGACCAGTTCGAAACAATGAAGTTATAAAAGTGAAACTTATTAAGTAGGGAAATCTATTTATTTCTGTTATAAATTATTATAATTTTGGTCGATTGGACAAAGACCGAAGAAGGCATTCATGAGCAGATTGAAGGTTGACAAGTTTAATACTTAACATTGATTGTTAATTACAAATGATAAAGATCAGTTACAAAAGTGAAACGTATCAAGTATATTAAACTATTTATCTTATCTTATCTTATCTATACAGACGCTCCTTCTATGCAGAAGATAGTTGCGTCGACAGACCATGACAGATGATCTGTTGGCAAGTGATGCAGCATTCACAGGCCACGGCTTTGTGGGTTCCACGCATTACCCAGCCGCCTAACTACATGTAGTGTTAGGTACCCATTCGGAGCGGGGTGACTCAGGGAACAAACCCTTGCCTTCACACGGATTCGAACCCGTGACCATCGGTACGACAGTCCAGTGCGTTTCCACTCGACCACCGCGCCCTTTCTGTTATCACTTATTATAGTTTTGGTCGTTTGGACAAAGCCCGAAGAAGGCATTCATGAGCAGATTGAAGGTTGAAAAGTAAGATTTAATAATTAACATTGATTGCTAATTAAAAATTATAAAGGTCAGTTACAAAAGTGAAACTTATCAAGCATAGTAAACTATTTCTTTCTGTTATCACTCATTACAACATGATTAACTTTTATGAAATTTTGAATCACAGAATCGTTTGTTCTTCCTACATTTGTAGCCATTTTTTGCGCTATTAGTACTGTAAACGCATCTAGTGTGGCCATGGTTACCAGTCAGTGATTGGGAAGACGCGACGGTTCGTAATGAGTTTTCTTCTGTGCCCACGGATTCTTCTAGTGTGAGTAGTTTCTCATGTACAGTAGAAAACTCGCTTCTGGAATGCAATTGTTTGAGAACACCATGTTCTGTTCCTATCTTGTAGTAGCCATCCGCAACGTTCATGACAACTGCAAGAACGCTTCTGGTACACCGCAACCACTGTCAACATCTGATATACAAACGCGGACGTTATCTCCAACTTTCACTTGTGGCAATTTTGAATTTGAATTTCTAAGCATCTTCGCAGCTTGACTTTACAAACTGTTGTTAGCTGCTGTCATCTTCTTCCTGATTTCGTGTTTATATTGACATAGCCTACCATTTATTTATCTCTGCATCCTTCGTCTGATTCACTGCAGGTTCCGCAAATTGCATGCAGATCTTTGCAGTAGGTCTCACAAAAAGGCTGAACTGCACTCTTTTTTATATACTATGCATGCCTTATTCGCATTTGTATAGTCAGCAACCTGTCTGAGCTTTCCGATGGTTCCACCACCAGCACGGCAGCATCTCCATTTCTAGAGGCAGTCCATGCATTAAAACTATCCTCCATTTCTTGTTGGACATTGATAAGGTCTTCATCCATAGCTACATAATTGATCACCTACCTCTCTGGGCAGATTTGAGGTACTCAGCTAAACTTTAGCTTTGCAGCCAAACATGGCCTCAAACATGACGAATGCTGAATGGCCTCAAACATGACGAATGCTGAATGTCTTGGTGGAAAGAACGGTTTTTCATGAATTGAACAAATCTGAGATTCTCAGCCAAATGTCTTGATTCATTTGCCTGCATCCATGTCATCCTCATATTCTGAAATCTTGGATGGAACTTTCGACGGAACCTTTGACTATGCCTCGGTTTTCCGTGTACCAGTTTTAGTTCAGGCCACATGGTTTTAAACTCATTTACATGTTGGTTCGCAAATTCTTTCCAATTATCGGTTTGAAGCACGCTTGTAGTCCATATGGTTGTAAAGATATGAAGTAGCTGGTAAGCAAATTCTTCTGCTCTTTTGCTTTTAAGAGGTCAAAATATAACATATTGGTTAAATGATCCTGATAATTGAGGATAGACTTGTACTGGCCGTCAGGACTACTTTGCATGTCTATCAGATCCACCTGGCATCTCGAGTTAAATTATTTAAATAACAAAGGTTTAGAAACTAAACCTCTCTTAGGATTAGGCAATTTCATCATGCATGGCTTGCATTAGCTAAGATAGAATGTAATGACTTATTTGGCAACATTTTTGTACGTCTGTACACCTTTTCCGTCTGTGTGCGACCTCCATGTCCAATTTTCAGGTGAGTATCTTGCAGTATGTCGAACAGTTCTTGTGAATGCAGATAGAACAAAATTCTCTTTTCATCACGTGTGGGTTTGAGAGATGAAGAAGAAATAAACCATGAAAGAATTAGTGTGATTGTGTGTGTTAGCTTTAATGACCCATTACCCCCTTTAAGGTGAAAATGTGGCTTACAGATCATAACTGGATAAATTTCTCACTGTCTGGGCTGAAGGTACCACGGCCAAATTAAACTCGTCTCCAGAATATATCCCGGGTGTATTAAATTAATTTAATAGTTATTTTTTTTTAAAATTATGTATATTTACTCAATACTTAGTTCTTTATTAACAAAATAAATACTGAAAATAATGATTTGAATATTAACTCTAGTTACCCTAGTTACTAGGGTAATGAATCCAACATGTTTTCAATCATTTGAAAAGCTACAAATATAACAATTCTTGAAATATTTTACAAATCCTATAAAGCTTGATTATACAAATTTTATATGAAAAATACATAGGGCCGATTCCATCTGTATTTGTTTAGACTGAAACTTTAGACTTTAGATCTACAAACGACAAAATAATATAAGATTTCATATTTTAAAAGTTTTGGAACATCGAGAGTATTTTTTTTTCAAAAATGGTGATGCTCTTTTCATTCATCGTAAAACGGTACATAAATGTTTTTGTTTTTTTAAAATCCTTTATATTAACTCGTGGTTTCTGTTTGGTTGATTGTTTGCTTGCCTGTCCCCAAAACTTTGGATTGATTTTAACCCACTATCTCATAAGCTAGCGAGCTGCAATTTTGCAGGCAGTTTCGTACCGATGATAAAAACAATGTATCAAAATTTCAGATCGATCGCATGTACTGTAATTAAATTATTGAATTTGTTGTTTATTTTATTTTATCTCTATGTATCATGTTAAATTGTTTTGCTATAGCGTCGCGTTGAGTATTATGTTGAACGACCTTTCCTGTCGCGCAATAAGGTGCGTATTTTATTGACAACACCTTTTATAAACATATTCCTGATCGGTGCGCATTATATTAAACATGTTTTACGACACAACTGTAATTTTGTATTTTTTGATGGTCTTGCGCTGTGTATTATAATGAACATTCTTTTAGTTACGTCTCATACATAAAGGATTTATAGTCAAAAACTTGTTTTTTTACTGGTTTTTTTTAAATTAATCTTTTATATTAACTCGTGGTGTCTGCTTGCTTGCTTGCTTGTTTGCTTGAGGGCCGAAAAAACTTTGGATCGATTTTTAACCCATTCCCTCATACGCTAGCGAGCTGAAATTTTGCAGGCAGTTTCGTACCGATGATAAAAATGATGTATCAAAATTTCAGATCGTTCGGATGTACTGTAATTAAGTCATTGCATTTTTATATTGTTTTATTAACCTCTATGTATTATGTTAATTTTTGTGCTAGAGTGTCATGGTGCGTTTTATATTGAACTACCTTTCCTGTCGCGCAATAAGGTGCGTATTATATTAACAATACTTTTTAAAAATATATTACCGATCGGTGCACATTATATTAAACATGTTTTACGACACATAACTACAATTTTGTATTTTTGGATTGTCTTGCGCTGCGTATTATAATGAACATTCTTTAAGTTATGTCTCGTACATAAAGGATTCGTAGTCATAACTTGTTTTTTTACGTTTTTTTTAAATTTAAATTTTAAATAAAACATTTGTTCTACTTTAGAAAAGAACTTAATTTTCGGACAAACTAAAAACACAAATCGAATGTCTAAATAGTCATGAATCAATTTATTGATTTCTATACTTATGCTGTAAAGGAATATATTCTGGCCTTGGATATTTTAATCCCCCCCCCCTCCGTATCTTCTGGTCAGGGGTTTAATCTGGCCTGTGTCACGGTCGAATACCGTGGTTTTGGTGTAAGCACAGGTTGTCCCTTATACAGTTCGGGCTGATTCTGGTGCGCACCTCGCGTGTCTGTTTCCGACACCATTGCGCACCGTTGTGTTATACATTTTTGTAGAGAGAAGGGCGCACTTCCTGTGGGGCAGAGTTTTGTGTACACAATATTGGCTCTACGTGTTTCTTAGTCGGCCTATCTTCAGCTCTCCGTGTGTCTTCAAGCCCAGTTGATTTTTTAAAAAAAATAACGCACTAAAAGCGATCTGATAATAAGTTCGAACTCTTCATTTTTCTCTGAAATTTCTTTATTTGTGTCAGCTTTATGTTTGCCGACTGCCAAGTGAGTATTTTGATTTGAACTTTCAGTCATTTTTTTACTTTATAAAGAAATCTCAATATATTAGAATTCTTGACGGAAGCGTTCAGATTTACACACGTAATAACTACTGACCATAATGATACTTATTAATGATACCAGACTTTTGTAAATAAGGGCCGCCATCCGAAAGCTCCCTCCTAAATGTAGGTCACATTAATCGACGGTGATTCCCGTAAAGATAAGAGGCTGCCCCGATAGTGATTCACCACTACGTTTTGGTGCCTCCTGATACCTAAATGCCAGATTATAATTCCCGCGCGTGTTGGATCTTCACAAATTTATATGTAGCAGAATAAAGTGAAATCGCTCACATCATACGAGAGGCGGCGGCCTCATGGTCCCGCTTTGTTCAAATGTCTAACGAGGTCACAAAGACCTTCTACCACAACCATAAATCAATCAAACTTGTCGTCATCCGTTTTTGCAACTGCATGATTACACTACATCATTTTTTTGGGGGGGGGGTTTACAATCCTTTCTTGGATATTTACAGAGTGCATCGTTAAAAATTATAACCAGTGTGTAGACGCCGCAGATAACAAATATCGCAAGAATAATACAGGAAATTGAATACGTGAAGTATTTTCTGCACAACAGAACTGTTGGCACAAATTAAGTGAGTGGCCCATACAGCCATTAAAACTTTTATTCATTCTTCTTGATTTTTTGCCCGATCCACGTTTATCATTGAGGACTTTCACACGCAGCTGAACACTAAAAAAATAATTCTAAGGCCCATACTCTCAGCCTTTATCCTTGATAAGAATATTATTCACACGTGATGACAATTGTTATAGAAAAATAGTTTATACTACAGTCGAACCTCGCTAAGTCGAGCTTAACTCTGTAAGTAGAATTTGTTTTTCGGGTACCTTTGAGTTCGACTTAGAGAGGTCCAACTGTATCTGTAATTCAGTTTAGGTTTCTGATGCATCATAATTTCAATCTACCCAAGGGATTTTACACAACCCTGTATGTAGAGAGTGATAAATAAAAACACAATTTTAATTACTCTTCAGTTAAATATAATTTATTTCCTTTTTTTGTCCACATACGCGTACACATGATTGTGTTTAGGCAATAGATTTTTAGAAATATATTTAAATGATAATGCTTTTCCCCAAAGGGAAGCTATATATAACAGACCGCAGGTGCAAATAACACAATTTTCTTTTTAATTGTGTGGCGTCATTGTGTTATTTAGTGTAATTCTCGTCTTGTTATCGCGTGGCGCAAATTCAATTGGATTCTATAAACTGTGACAACAGCGCAGACCGGTTTTACGATTGTAGTAATAACAGCTATTATTTATGAAGATTGTTTAGTTTCAGAAGGGGCAGGTTTTCACGGGGTCTAAAATTTTAAGAGGGATTAAGGAATATATTTTGATTCTATTATAACCATGAACTCCAAACTATTATTACAATCAGGATAAAACAATAATTTTTGCGCAAAAGTTTTAGAAAAGTTATAGAAGGGTTTGATACTTTAATTTCTTTTTATAGTTTGGTATTTTAAAAAAAAATATACCCCTGGAACCATACTCTTAGAACCACGCAAACTGTTCAAATTAAAATAGCCGTGGAACGTCACACTGGAAGATTTTCGGTTGACAATCTTATCCTATATATATATTACAGATTGTGCTTCTATACAAAAGATTATTCAGTCGTAAACTTATCCGTGGTTTATTTCTAGACTTGCATTTAATTAACGCCTTAGATTTTGATAGTTTGCAATGTTCTTCCTGGTATGTTCAGGAGTAAAGAAGGCAGATTTGAAAATATGGGATAAGAAAAGTGTTTAATCTCAACGTTTGTATTTACCATCTACAAGTGTAACGTGTTCTCTAAATGAATCACTAGTTTTGAGAGGAAAATTTCACAGGTATTTTTTCCTCTAATTGACAAATCGGCGTGCATTTTGTTTTCCCAAATTACTACCGTTTACACCATGACTGACCTTTGATAGCACGTGTTGATGTTGAACACTAAGGTACGTACCTTAAAAAGGGTTTATAATCTAGATGACTCTCTTCCAACGGGCCCCTTATGATATGGAACGGCGCAGCAGTCTGTGTGGAAAACAGACAACAGGCTGCCAAGTGCAGAACGTCAAGCGAGGAAGGATCTTGTTCAAAAACCCTCATGATGGGAAACCAACCCTCTCTTGTCCGACTTGATACCAACCATCTCTTGTCCGACTTGATACCAAGCCTCTCTTGTCCTACTTGATACCAACCATCTCTCGTCCGACTTGATACTAACCCTCTCCTGTCCGACTTGATACTAACCCTCTCTTGTCCGACTTGATACCAACCATCTCTTGTCTGACTTGATACCAACCCTCTCTCGTCCGACTTGATACCAACCATCTCTTGTCCGACTTGATACGAACCATCTCTTGTCCGACTTGATACCAACCTTCTCTTGTCCGACTTGATACTAACCATCTCTTGTCCAACTTGATACCAACCCTCTCTTGTCCGACTTGATACCAACCATCTCCTGTCCCACATGCGGACTTATATTTCGTGCAAGAATAGGGCCAATAAGCCCATAAAGGACTCACTTGGCTGTCTTAGCAGATGTCCGTTATGATAAGAGTGGTCCTCGTCAACTACAACGGAACAACAATAGCAATGTGTACATTGGAGAAAATGGATAACTATTCTTGGCCGGCTCTATTACTCATCAATTAATCAAAAGATATACTCTAGCCGATGTGCGTCCCACACGAATCAATGTGAGAACCACTCTGCAGTTAGCCGGATCATTCTCTTTCCATTTTCACAACCTGGTACATTCTTAGGCCAATGTGATCTCACTTGATAACAAATAGCTCAAGTCTTTTAGTCTGATTAAATTATAATTTTCTTGTGTCCTGTCACGGATTATATGATATAACTTGCATACTGTTAATTACAATGTGTTTTTTTAAAAACTCAGGCCCCTAAGGAAAGATTTAAATTTATTGTTTTTTTTTGTTAGGTCTATTTAAGGTCTGCATTATTTATTGACAAGTTTAAGCCCCGCGCCTCCGTCTTTCCTGTCTGAGGATGACGCTTTTATCCCAACACCCCGAGAGAAATTCGATAATATTCATTTGGTCACTGTACACATGAACTATTTGTTGTGCTTAGTTAAGAAGTGCACCTACGGGAATCAACACTGGTGGGTGAGTGAAATAAGAAGATAAACCATTGCGGGGGTGTTGAGAAGATTTAAACAATTCGAAAATACCGTGTTGTGGAGTCCTGCTGTCGGATACCATCATAATATTTGAATGTAAGTTGTTGTTTGGTTTTTGTTTGCATATATATTAATAACTTTTTTTTCTTAAATAGACGTTTTCAGACTATAAACCAATAATGAAGAGCCTATGGCACGCGTGTCACACGCGACACCCAGACCCTCATTAGCCGGCGTGCGACTAAAATATTAGTTCATTAATCAAACCAGCTAGGCAAAACCCTATTTTTGGGTTTCATGGAGTGTTGATACTTGGCTATATATATATAAAAAAAAGTTTTATTTGAATTTTGGGCTCGCGCCCGTCAAACATGTTCGCCCATAGTTCTTTAGACTTTAGACTGTATGTTAGTTATAAAATGTATTGAGTAAATTTGTCTTTCAATATAACCAATTGATTGAAATTGAAATATTATTTCCTTTACTCATTCAAGTACAAGGCTATAGATATAACGAGTATGACATACTACGATGTGGAATTTAAAAATAAAAAAAATTAAAAATTAAAAAAATTCTTTCTTTTAAAATTTTTATGATAGAATTTGATTTTAAACATAATTAGCTCCGAATTTAAAGTAAATTTTATTTTTCAATTTTATATTTAAAAAAAAATCCTTTATATTAACTCGTGGTGTCTGTTTGAATGCATCAAACAAATGTGATCTATTTTTAACCCACTTCCGTGTAAGCCAGCGAGCTGAAATTTTGCTGACAGACTAGTGCCGATGATAAAAATGACGTATCAAAATTTAAGTTTGATCGTTTGTACTCTTATTAAATTATTGAATTTTTAGTTTATCTCAATTTATCTCCTTGTATCATGTTTATTTTTGTGCGAGAGTGTCGTGGTGCGTAAAATATTGAACGACATTTTCACCACTTTCCTATAGTGCGGTGAGGTGCGTATTATATTGACGATACTTTAAAAAAATAATATATTCCTGATCTGTAAATGTTTATGCTAACAATTATTTGTCGCACAGTGCGCATTATATTAAACGTGTTTATATAACCCTTTTCCGTGATCAAATGGAGCTGAAATTAAGCAGACATAATGTATAGTAGTTTTTTCCTATGAATCCTTTATGTGAGACGTAACTAAAATTTCGGATTTTTATATTGTCGTGCGGTGAGTACTGTAATCAACATACTTTTAGTTATGTCTCGTAAATAAAGGATTTATCATCAAAAACTTTTTAAATATTTTTTTACGTTTTTTAAATTTAAATCTTTAATAACAATAGCTTTACCTTCAGTGGCGTAGCTAGGGATTTGGGGGCCAAAGTGGGTTTGACTTCCTTTAGGGTTTAAGATTCCCTGGATTTTGACATTCGACATCATGACATGAGATAATGCACAATCTTTTGGGGGGCCCCTCAAGTTAGGGCCCGGGGTACTTTCGAATTTTGACTCCCTCCCCTAGCTAAGCGTCTGTTTACATTGTCGATGTCACTTAAGATGAAAAATTAAATTTACATTAAATCTTTATTATCTAACTAGTCTATCACTAAAATTATAACGGGGCAAATTTAGACACATTATACATGTTTAAAAAAAACGTATTCTGTAATGTGTGTCGTAAAAATTGTCATCTTGCTACTTGTTAAATTTTGACAAATATTTCATTGAGATCAACGCTAACCTCGTGTACTAGCAAATAAATTAAAAATCCTTTTAGCAAGATTTTACCAAACGGGCAATTTCATTTTTTAAACACTTTTTTTTTAAATCGTCAGTGTCACTAGATCAGTTATACCTGCGTTAAACTTCCTTTACAAAATATTCTATTTTTAATTTATTTCTTGCAATGTATGTTGAAAGAAATTTATTATTGTTTTCTTGAATATATCAAGAAATATCTGGAGGTTTGACTTTTGCTCTCGGATTTAATTATTTAATTGGATATCATTTTTAAAAAAAAGCATTATACGTGTTGCCTTAATGTTTTTTAATGGATTTTTTAGTGTCCCAGCCTGTGGTCCCAAGGTAGATTCCAAGGCTACAGCTGTAATTGTCACGCAGATCACATCTAATCCATGCAAAGAGGAATATCAGCAATTTTGTTTTAATCTAAAAATTTACTATTCCATTTTGTTATTGGTCGCTGTTATTAGTTATTTTTAACAAATTATATTATTATATCAAGGCATTATTTCATGCTGATGCTTTATTTACTTTAATTTACACGAATTCTAAGTTTCGTTTAGCAGCCTTGTCCCAAACGCCGAACAAAGAGCAATATTAGCGCATTTAGGAGTAGTGCCTCAATGCGTGAAAGCATGAATAATATCGCCTTTCCCTGTTACACTATTCTCCTTTCCCGCCCTACACTTATTTCCGCCTATACTCTATTAAATTGCAGGTCTTCATTGTCCCTGTTACACATATTCTTCTTTCTACTCTACTCTTATTTCTGCCTGTGCTCTATTCAATTGCAGGTTTTCATTTAGGACTGAAATGAGTTACTTGTGTTGGTAGTGACGGTGCTCCTGCTCAGTGGCGTAGCTAGGGATTTATAGGGATTTTCGGGGCTGGGGGGCTTGGCCTCATTGAGGGGGGGGGGTCCTGCATACATGGCAGTTGCGTAATATTTAATTTTTAAAAAAATTCTGACACTTCTTTGGGGACCCTCCTGAAGTGGGGGCCCTGTGAGACTTTCGAATTTGGACCCCCCCTTCCACTCCCCTAGCTACGCCACTATTTTGGCTCCATCATAATATCACAACAGCAATCATACTCAGTGTATTTTATAATTTCTCTAGTCCAACTAGGGCTAAAGATAAGTATTACAAAAAAGCTTATTATATAATAAAGGAATTTCGTTTATCTTTTCAAATCATGATATTTTTTGTTCGTGCTAGAGTGACGATTTTAAAAAAAAATTCTTTTAAGAAAGAAAATATTTCTTTAAAGAAACAAAATATTTCTTTAAAGAAACAAAAAATTTACTATTAAGAAACGAAGTTCACTTTAATCTGAAGCGGGAAAAGGTTTAAAACCGAGATAGCAGTTGTGGAGTTCTTCTGGCCTAAGACATCTAAACATCGTGAATAGCTGTTGTAAGAATACCACCTTGTTTATTCTGAATAGGGGTCTGCATTTGCACGTTAATCTAGGCATGTTATCTGGAGATCCTGGAGTTGTCGCAATCCTCTTGTTTGAGCAACCCATTCATTTTACCACAACAAAAGACAAAATAGGGAAATCTCGGAATCAAGACCGCTGTGATTACTGCGTACTGACACCTAGGTGCTGAAGTGCTTAGCTGTTTAACTAAACACGTTTAAGAAGAAGAAGAAGAACAAGTGGGAAGGCGGGCTGATATCACTAGCCCACTGAAGTCTACCCATTGCCCATTGGCGTGTGCTAACAAGATAACTTACTCTGCCATCCGGCGTGTGTACCTGCACATTTTCCCCATTTTAGCAGATAAGAGGACATTTTAAACTTATATTTTTAGTATAATTCGGAGCTTGTTTGATTCTATGCATGTATGTGTGTACCTTGGTGAATGAGGTCGATCGACAGATGACTGGAAACATTAAACGATGGACCGCAACCGTGGACACTGCTCATCACGACCAACGGATGGTTATTACAAACGTCCATCTAATTCGTTGTGTTCCTTGTTGTTAGATTGTGAAAAATTTGTTTGTTTTTCGAAACACGAAATCATGGTGCTAAGTTTCGAACGATGGTAGTGATGCAAGGGCAGGGATAAGTGTTTTTCATTACTGCCCACACAGAGAGAAATCCTATTATGAAACTAATCTTATGACAGTCGGTTCAATGCAATTCAATATCAAGATAAAAGAAAAGTATAACCCTTTAAAACATTTTTATTACAAACATGGTATATCAGCGAGGATAAGGGCTTGTGTAAAAATTCAAGTGAATTGCACCTCGAAGCAGGATGTAACCCCGAGGCGTCGCTAGCGTTGGTGTCACCCAGTAGGGAATCTCATGGTGTTACCCCATCAATACTTACCCCGTAGACTTCCCCCGAGTCTGCATGTGCCGAATATCGGCAACATTTCAATTTCTACATTTGGATGAGACCCATTGTGATGATGTCCTCACCCCCACACTCCCTAGTGACGCCTCTGATTTAACCTAAAGTTTATGAATTGAATTGCAGAAAGACAGACGTAAGAAAATCTTGATACAGATTAACAAACAGACGGAAAGGAAAGATAAAGAATAAACTACAATCATGTTACATCAATTTAATAATAAAATGTTCTGATTTCGATCGTATCATTACAATTAATAATTCGCAATTATCTATGAAAGGATTGTTTCAGTTTAATATTTATCAAATTAAACATTTCTCTTTTTCCCAGAGAACAAGGATGGCGCAACTCAATTTTTTCCTGGGCCTGAGCTTTGGACTCAGTCTGACGGTGATAATCCAGGTTTTTGACGTCACGAGCACATTTAAAGGCTTCTACCTGCTTAACGTTAATCCAGAGGGCTGGAAGCAGGCATCTACTGTAA
The DNA here is from genome assembly GCA_944989445.1 of Ampullaceana balthica. NCBI lineage: Eukaryota > Metazoa > Mollusca > Gastropoda > Lymnaeidae > Ampullaceana > Ampullaceana balthica. The sequence continues at coordinate 244,913 of CALYLW010000131.1, read as the reverse complement.
GCTTAATTTCAACTAATTGATATCTCATATTCTTTTGTTATATACGGTACACAGATAAAATGATAAATGTTAGATTTATAGATAGATTGAAAGACATACACACAGACATACAGTCAGACATACAGACGGATGGACGGACGAGTGGATGGATGGATGGATTGATGGATGGAAGGAAGGATGGACGGATGAACGGATAGATGGATAAAATTAATTTTAAAAAGGATAATAATCAAATTTTATATTGCAAAGTAAAAAAAAATCTAAATAGTAGTCTAAAAATGTCTATACTATCATATATATTTATATATTCTCCATACATATTGTGAGTTAATGTTGTTTGTAACATTTCACAACAAATGTGTTTATGTTTCTTAAAACATTCTCCGATTTTTAAATAATCCCCATGCAATATGTGTAAAAATCCATGTAAGTTTTAGATTTTAAGAAATTTGTCAGGCCAACTTTGTTTATATTTCAAACACCTGGTTGGTCTATTCAATCAACCTTCTATCCTTCTTTTATAACCCAAGACAGCTTGTCAGACCAACAATCTGAGGGACAACTCAACGGATTTGGACGCCGAACTAATTACGTTGCAGCTGCAGAATATTGATGACAACCAGTTTCATCAAGGTGTGTATTTGTTGTAGGTATAAAAAGCAATTAAATTTTCATTACGTTGTTGAACACAAAACTATTTTTTAAAATCCCAAATGTGTGATTACTTATAATTTATTAAATCGCTTGTAAAATTTACATATTTAAATATGTATATTGAATTAATGTTTAAAAAATTTAAATTAAATTTTCTATAAAATAAAAGGAGTGTGAAACTTGATATATGACATTTTTATAAATCAGATAACGATGCCATTGCCAAGAAACTTTACACAAATGTTCGGATTGCATGCTGGATATTGACGTCTCCGCAGAACTTATACAAGTAAGTCAAACGGACTCCTTTCAAGACAACACAACTAATGCTCCCAAATGTAGATTCATCACTATAATGACATGCACAAGTGTCGAAGTGCACAACGGTATAGGCATAGACACGCGAACTCAGCAGCGTAGCTAGTGGCGTCACTAGGTGGGTGCAGAGGGGGCGGGCCGTCCCGGTTGACAACATCAGGGGGTGACACCAAAATGTAACATTCTGTATGTTTCCGTTATTTGGCACTGGAAGACTCGGGGTAGTTCTATGGGTTAATTCGTTAGGGGATGACACCATGATCTGCCACCCTGGGTGACACCAACCCTAGTGACGCCTCTGGGCTTAGCGTGGATTGAGAAGTGGGGCTTTTACGAACTGTGCACCCTTTGCAATGGGTGCAAAATTCGGAACCAGGTGGAGAAAATTTTTTTGTTTTAATCGGACGTTCGTCATAGTTTCCGTTTTGGGACTTTTCCCACAGGACTGCATAAATTAAGCAACCGCTTCGTAATCTATTGCAACGTTGAAAATGTTCAATAGCTTCAATTTCATTCTTCTGCAGCTCCAGTCATAGTTGGGTATTCTTAATGTAAGTTGTTTTTTTTACAGCATAAAGAGAGCATACTAGAAATAAGACACCTTGAAATTGATAATTAATTTCAAACAAAAGTAAAGTGTTCCACCTCATAAATGTGAAACCCCATCAATTAACAAGCACACTCTCATTTAATCATAGTAATATCCATTTTTAAATCCCTTATATTAACTTTGAAATTGTATCTCTCTGACGTCATCTCTCTCTGTCTACGGGGGGGGGGCGGAAAAACAAAAGTCACAAATGACACATTTCCCGTGATGCCATCGAGCTGAAATGTGGCACATAGACTCGTGCAACCTAACAATGCATCGTATTAAAATTTCAGACCGATCGAACGTACTGTAATTAAATTAATGCATTTTTAGTTTATCTCTATATAAAATATGTAATTCACTTTTTTTTCTTCCACGTGCCAGTTGAATTGAATTAACGCGTTGACTGACGCCACCCGTCGATGTCCCCCTTCCCCTGGTTTTAAAGCCAGGGGAGATAATTTGGTTTCAGTCTGTAAATGTTTGTTGCGTTTCAACATAATCAATACTTTTAGTTATGTCTCATATATAGGTGATTTATAGTCAAAAACTTTTTTTTACTGTGTTTGTTTAATTATGATGACTATTCCTTTAATAAAACACAAAATTCATCTAATCATAATAAAGTCGGACCTAAGTCGAACTCAAAGGGAGCAGAAAATAATTAGACTTACCGAATTTTCGAGTTAGGGAAAATGACATATTAGGCGAAGAATTTTGCCGGGATATAACAAATAATTCGATATAGGAAGGTTTTCCACTTAGTGAAGTTCGACTTAGCGAGGCCCGACCGTATATTTAAGTTTGCAACTATCACATTTAATCATTTAACATTCATCTTTAGGTAAGCTAATCATCTGATAGAAATCAATATATCATCTAAGACCATTAAAATTCATCTTGAATTCGGCTGTTCTTGAGATAACACACAATATCATCTAAACCTAGTCTATTTATCCGTACGAAAGCTATATTGTGTGTCTGTCACTAACTCATTTAAATTCTTGCCATTTCATCTGCAGGAAGGCGATCCATGTGAAGAACACTTGGACCAAGAGATGTAATGTCGTCGTGTTTATCAGCTCGGTGACCAACGACAGCTTCCCGACCGTTGGGGTCAACACATCCGAAGGTAGACAACATCTGACAGCAAAAACTATGCAGGTGACCTTATACACAGAATAAAAATAGTTCCGTAACCTTGGTAATTAAAGAGAGGATCGATATAACCATCATCCAAAGACCCACTAATTACAAAAGCCTCACCACATGAAGTAGAAGCGCCGCAGCTAGAAACAAGTCATGGGAAGGGAAATGGTAAATCTGTTTACATTAACAGTGGTATATGATTTAAAATGCTATGAACATATCTCCAGAAACAAATATTTGGGCTCCAACAAAATAATAAAAAGTAGTCTTGTTTGACAGTAAATGCATAACAAGTTAAAGGAAAAGGAACAAAGCACGAATGATCATGTCACAAAAGAGAAAGACAACACAAGCATTTATAGAAGCCTTTGTTGAAGCGATACGAGGAGATGATGGATTGGGAAAAGGCTAAACTAAAGGAAACAGAAGAGCTATCAAGAGAAGGAAACATCAGAGGAATGCACGAGATAATAAAAGATGAAATGAACGCAATACCAGGCCAGATCACAAATGTGTGAGAGCCAGGATGGAGAATTAATTACATACAATATTAAAATAATCATGAGTTGGACTGAATATTTTTAAGACATACTTAACAAAAACATTAAACAAGATTAAGATTACCAGCCAACACATGGAGGAAACATATCAACGTCCTTTATTGACTAGAAGAGGCATTATTACAAGCGGGACTTGAAAAAAAACAAGGAAAAAAAACAACATACACCCCCCCCCCTTTAAAAAAAAAGTGGCCTTAATAATAGAAGAAAAGATAGATTAACTAATTAAAATTAGCAACAAGACTTTGCAAAAGTAAGCCTATTCTTACTAAGGATGGTTAATAAATGAACGAAATAAATTAAAAGCAGAAATTAAAGAAAGAATATAAGCAGGAAACAGAAAATTTTTAGTAGCCAGAAAATATTAAAAACTAAAAGCGTTACAAGAGACAATAAGAAAAAAATCTTTAAAAAACTGTCATCAGACCAGCTATAAAATATGCAAGTGAAACTTGGACGCTAACAAAAACTGCAGACAACCTGTTAAATACAAGAGAGAGGAAAGTTATCAGTAAAATACATGGACCAAAAAAGGATGAATATGGATGGGGAATACGAACCAATCACGAACTGTAAAGTCTATACACGGATCCCGCAGTCGTAGTAAAAATTAAAACGGTATGGCTACGATGGGCTAGACAAATATAAAGATTTACACGTGAAAGAGGAGCATAGAGGGCGCATCACCAAACCACAGGAAAGTCCCAGGCTTAGATGGATGGATGATGCAGAGAAAGATATACAGCTACTGGGCATCCAATCTTGGAGAAGAAAGTCATGGATTATATCTGAGTGGGAAGAGGTGTAGAGGCCGGCCAAAGACCGAAATGGGCTGTAGCGCCATAGTGTGTCCAGACATTTTAATAAAGCAGTTAAATTGGCCTAATAAAATCTGCCTATTTGTTCCTTATACACTTTCCAATTGTCATATCTACAGGATATTTTTTTATACTGGCTAACTATTGCCTTGTTTTAAATAAGATATTTTATAAAAGGTCATTTTAAAACAGAATGTGCTTGTGTAACATTGTAATAAACACCATTTGAGAAAATATTTAACGCAGTATCATTAATGTTAATGACGTACATGCTAAATAGTTTAAAGCGATTTTAACCAAAAGTACTGAAAAAATATTAAAAGATGTTATTAACATTAAATACTTAAAAACAGTTTTAAAAACAGGGAATTCAATAAGGGTTGTACATTTTCTTTCAAAGAAATGTAAGAGTCGATATTCTGTACCCCCCCCCCTTTTCAGGCCTTCAAATATCTTTACGACCACCATCTTGATGACGCCGATTGGTTCCTCAAGGCAGACGACGACACCTACGTCATCATGGAGAACCTCCGCTACTTCCTGTCAGGCGAAGACCCTCAGAAACCATTGTACTTTGGCCAACGTTTTAAACCGTTCCTGAAACAGGGCTACGCCAGTGGCGGGGCGGGCTACGTCATCAGCAAGGAGGCCCTGACCAGATACGGGCGGAGAGGTTACGGCAACTCTTCCATCTGTCAGAAAGACAATGGCCACGAGGACGTGGAGATTGGCAAGTGCCTCGAAAAACTCGGGGTCGTCTTAAAGCCAAGTTTAGACGCCCTGAACCGGACACGGTTTCACTGCTTTACGCCGGAGACCCACGTCAGCAACACTGTATCAAAGACGATTAGTGAAATGTATGATTTTGAGAATGGACGAGCGGTAAGTTGTTGAATGTAACTTCTTGAAACACCCTCAGTGTCAAGGATAATACTCTCAGTATCTAGGATAATACACACTGTATCAAGGATAATACTCACAGTATCAAGGATAATACTTGCTTGTTTTTGTGTGTTTAGTGTGATTATTTCATGTTTCTTTTTTTAAATATTCGTTAAGTATTTCAATATTTTCAATATTTGCTATATTAAAAAAAAACATTAAAGAAAGGTCATTCAAAGAAAATGATGAAATAATAATACGGTAAGAAAGATAACAAAACAATTAGTAGATAAAGTTGCAATTTTTAAAGCTCGGGGCATTTATTACGAACCAATTCTCTTGTTGAACTTCGATATGAGATCTTTATTAAAAATACACTTGTAATAATTATGATATAACAGAAGTCAATGTGTAGATGTTACCTCGTTCCAATTATTTTTAAAGTATTTTCAAGACCTAGAAAATGTTTATTACTTATTTATTACTAATTTTTAAAAATCTATTTTGTCCTCGCCAGGGCATTGGCAACATGAGCGACTACGCCATCAGCTTCCACTACATCTCTCCGGCTAAAATGTACGACCTGGAGTACTACATCTACCATCTACGTCCATATGGAATACTCAACTTGCCGCAGAAACTCAATGTCGTCACATGACACTAGACATTAATTCAAATTTAATGACCTTTATTTATAATTTTTTACCATGTTGTTCCTGAATCATCAGTTAATAAGGTATTGCGCGGAGGAATATAGTTCACTTATTTCAGAAAGTAGTTTAGTTAAACACGGTTGTTTTTTTTGATACGACGGTAATGAATACGATTTTTACCTATAAAAGTCAAGAAAGATTATTTTTTGGTTATATCTGTAACATTATGTTGACAATAATAGTCAGTTAAAAACTGTGACTGCAATTGTTGTTATAGCAAGTTGACAATAAAAAGTAATAAAAATTATAAGATCATTTAGCAACGCATTTTCGTTAAATTGGGGTTGGGGGTGTGAGGAACCACTGTGGTATTAGGAAGAAATATTTTCCCATAAATACCAAATTCTATTTAGCTTTAGGATTCATCAAATGAAAGGAGACTTGAGGCTTGAGGACAGTGGCGTATCGAAGGGGGGGCGGCACTTTGCCAGAGGCGGCAAATTCCTAGTCATTAATTTGTTTTTTAAAATGAAAATTCTTAAAGAAAGAGGAGTTTTTTTAAAAATCGAAATTAAAGAAAAGCCAAATAAGAAATTAATAAACAAATAAAGGAACTGTCCAAAAGCTTGTGAGCATTTTAAGTTCCAAAACTTCAAACTCCTTACTGGATATAAATTCTTCTGATACTAATACTACTGTAATTAAAAAAACAGAGGCTAAATTAGTATGAGAAGGTGACACTGATGTGTTGATAAATTCAGTGATTCTTAAAATGTGACACCCACCCCTGTTGTAAGATTTGGGGTGGGGGGGGGGCAAATTCCTCGTTGTTAAATAGCTAATAGTTAAAACGTGAAAATACATTTTCATTAAATAAAAAGAAAAGCACAGATAAAAAAAAATTAAACGAAATGAAGAACTGTGTTAAAATACTAGAGCTTTTCTAATGCTAAAACTTCAACCTACATTATAAATCTAAAGTCTTCTGATACTAATGTTACAGAGCTGGAAAACATAGGGGCTGACAGTATGACAATAATGTGCTGGTATATATAACTGAATCAAGTTTGATTTTAACGAAAGTGAACTACTGGACAAAATTATTTGCGTATTTATATGGCTTATATTAATTGTAATGTCTTTTGTTTTTTGACATAATTAAAAAGAATGGAGACAATTGCTTATCTAGCGGAAATAATTACAAAATTTGGGTGAGGGGGCGGCAAATTCCTTGTTGTTAATTAGCTAATTGTTAAAACGTGAAAGAGGCCGTCCATAAAATACGTCACGCTCCAGAGGGGGGAGGGAATGTAAGGAAGTGTGACAGTTTGTGACAGGGGGGAGGGGGGCGTCCGGGCCATGTGTGACGTGACGGAGTTTTATATTAAATTGTAATTATTTTGTAAATAAAAAATATATTTTTATTTGAAAGTGTGACGTACTTTAGGGGGGTTGGGGGTTACGAGATTTGTGACATTATGTGACAGGGGGGAGGAGGGGGTTTAAAAATGGTCAAAAATAGCATGGCGTACTTTATGGATGGCCCCAAAGTAAATTTTCTTAAAATAAAATAAAACCCAAGATAAGTACTCAATGAGTACTCAAAATTACCAAAGTTTTTTTGCAAATGGAAGGAATCAGAAATTTGATTTAAAAAAAAGAATAGACTATTAATAAAGAACGACACTTATTTGTTGTAAAAGAGAAAACAAAGTTGCCAGACGTTCTTGTTAGAATATTTGACATTATTAAATCATGGCGAAATTGATTGTGACTTTTAGAGGTCACAGAGATGCCAATACTGTTGCGAATAAAGGCAATATTCTGGAACTAATGCATTAGCTTGCAAAGTACGTTCGAGCACTCCGAGAACATAGTGGGAAAATTGGTAAAAAACTTGTCATCTAAAATTCCAACTGAGCTCATAGCAATTTTAGGAGATACAGTTCACGAAAAATCATCTTTCTTCAATAACAAGATACCAAATATTGTCCTATTGTATTTGATAGCTCTTCATATATTTGACATAATGATCAAACAAATCCAGTTGTGTCATATGTAACGATTGAAAATAAAAAAGTAGACGCTGTAGAATCTTTCAAAGATTTCTTTCAAGCAAAAGTGAATCTGCTTACGACATTTCTGAAATGATTTTGAATAAATGATGATCTTAAAATAATGGACAGCACAGGCCCAACGTGGGTTAATACTTCTTAAGGGCTGGAAAATATACAAGAGTTCCACAAAGGCACAAAAACATAAAATCTCATGTCAAACTCGTTCAAACAGTTAAACCTAATTTGTTAATATGATACTCCAACTGAAACGAATTCTCCAACTATTTTAGTACACTTGAGCGCTGTTACGCATTCTTTTCGAAGTCCATACACTGATGGAAATACCAAATTGCTTCTACAAATGCAAGCAAGGCATTCAGACTTCAGGATAAAAAATAGTGAATATAACATGGAGACATTTTGAGATTACCTTGTAAGCTATAGAACTGAAAGATGCAAACAAAAAACTCTGCACACGAACGGACGCATGAACTTTGCTGGTCTCAATGAAATCTTTTAATTTTCAAAGTTATATAAAAAAATGCCCGAAATTCTTTAAAAACGTATAGTGTATAGTGATCAACAAACAAAAAATTCTTAGCACTGAAATAGAGAAACTAATCAAATGGAATACTTCAGGGATGCTTTGACATTTGATAAAATGTATGTTGAGACCTCATCATTTTAATCGAACATTCCAATCAAAGAACAAGAGAGCAAATTGTTGGTGATCGAAGCAAATGTGTAGATGTATGCATGCTATGAAGAATAACAGAGAAGAAGAAATTTGGTTTCTTCGTAAGATGAGATTAGTGTATAAATTCGTGTGAGGCTTTGGCGTTAAAATAGAATTTAGAAAACAGATATGATTTTCGCACACCAGCTAATCTACTGGACTTTGAAATTTTATCTTCAGATTAAAGTATTCAAAATATCCCACAAGACATATTCAGGCAAGGAATATTTTAACCCCATGAAAAAAAAATAATGAATTCAAGACTAGGTGGTTTATTTAAGTTTATAAAGATATTTAGGCTCGAAATTACCCTGCCTAAAATAATATAATTAAATTGGAACATTGCTTACAACTGTCTTAAATAATGCAAGGTGTTAAAAAGGCTTCTCTAAAATTATTTTAATGAAACAATTAATGACGATCAATTACGAAGCGGTCTGGAAACCATGGCTCACGAGCCAGATGTGGCTCTTTTGATGGCTGCAACTGACTCTCGGGAAAATGTTCGATTATTAAAAAAAAATAATACAAATTTTATTTAGGCTCTTTTGATTGACATATTAATTGCAAATAAAAACAGCATAAAAATTTTATTAAAAAGAATTCAGAGACATAATTATTGTACTTTAGTGTTAAAATTACACAAAATTCACACATTTCCTTGATTTCTTTTGTTTTAAATATAATGTATGGCTCTCACAAAATTACTTTTCAAAATATGTAGTGTTTATGGCTCTCTCAGACAAAAAGTTTCCCGAAACCTGAATTACAAATTCACCAAAACTGTCTAATCTATTGCTATTTTGGTTATTGAGCATGCCATTGTTGAAAAAATGGATACATGAAAGATTGAGCCGTGAAGAAAAACATAAAACCCTAACTTCATTAAAGAAATGAAGCCTTTCTTTTTAACATAAAAATATATAGTGTTCTTATAACAGTATTTTTTTCTAATTAACTTTTTTACAAACTTTATAGCAGGGTTCTCCAAACTACGGCCATATACGTCCCGCGAGGCCCTTTCATCCAGCCTCTGGAGACCTTTTAATCTCAATAAAAAAGATACTATTTTCACATATAGTTTACCACAAAACTGCGTGTATTTGGCCCCCAAACTGGTGTTTGTCAGTTAATGCGGCCCTCGGGCAGAAAAGTTTGGAGACCCTTGCATTATAGCGTTAACATATTTGTCGGGGGGTTGTGGCGGCAAATTTGGTTTCTGCCCCAGGCGGCACATACCCGCGCTACGCTGCTGCTTGAGGGCAGCCGAATTTCTCAAACTTTCATTTTCATTTTACATTATCATTTGGAACTAGATTTCATATAACCAGGATTAGGAAACATATACATGCAAATTAATGAAAAAAAAGATTATTTTGCAGCATAAAAGTTACAATTTCAATTGTATGGATTGGATCGAGCCATTTTAAATTGCAACGAGAGACGTCGATGTATGCTTATATCGAGTAAGACGACGTAATTAACTGCAGGGTTACATTCGTTAACACTTAAACCTAAAAAAAAAGGATAATTCAGGTGTTTGAAAGATCGTATTCCAATTATGACTCCTCAAGCAGATACCTAAATATCTTATCTGTGACAGACGCTCCTTCTATACATAAGATTATTGCGTCCTACGCTTATCTATGGTTTGTGTTTAGTTCTGCATTTTCATTAGAGATTTAAATGTTGATAAGTGTTTGTTTTCCTGGTTACTTCAGGCAAACCATGCCGCGCCCGAATTCCGGACGGGAAGAATAAAACTGTGTATGTGTTTGTTCTTGCATACGGATTAAGAAATGTGTTTTTATCATTATGTCTTTCTGAGGGTTGTACTATGGTGGATTAAAGGGGGGGGGGCTGAACGGGCTAAAGCCAGGGCCCCCGATGATTTAAGGGCCCCCAAATTTAGTATAATTTATAATAAAGGTGGACACATATTTGAATCCCTAAAAATATCATAAATTAAATAAATTAATAAAATATTATCTATTAATCTGATCGCTATTCGGACCCGGTAGCCTCAGTTTCGAAAAAACTTTATTTGATTGGCTCAATAAGAGAACATATTAATGAATACTATTTATATCTTTTAAATTGTGTTAATTTGTCAGGTTCTCGCGGTCTTGTGTCAACGTGTTGTCTTGTAGCGCAAGTGAAAGCGGGTTCGATTCCCGGAGGGGGCATATATTTTTTTTCATTTGTCTTTTTTTTTAAATTATCTTTTTAGACTCAATTTTAGTTTCCAGGCAAACAGTTATTTCTTTGTGTTCGGTTTTTTGATGAATCCGATCCCGGAGTACAGACACATTATGAACAAGGAACCAATGGACTATCTAGTTACAAGTTACAGTCTTATATTAGATGCTAGAATCATTTTATTTAAAGGGACGCTTGCTGGATAGGGCCCCAGTTTGAGTTTCATCCAGGGGCCCGTGCAGGCTTAATCCGCCCCTGGGGTTGTATTAAGTTATCTCTGTGTTGTATTTCTAAATTAGAATATATATGAAAGAAAGGTGGCTCCTCGGGTATTAATGCGATTTTGAAAATATTCTTCACATGTGGAAAAACTATTCATTGCAATAATCACATTGATTAATTCGGAATACATGCTTTTTTTAAAATAGCAATCTCTTCAAGCGACTTGCCTGTCAGAGTTTACTTCGCGCGGGCTCCAATAATATTTCGATGAAATTCGATTTAATTAGCAAGGGAAAAAATGTGTTGAACGACTCTAGTATTTTGTGTTGATGTTATTTTTTTTAATGTTAAAAGCAAACTCCCAATCTGGGCGACTGTATCGTCACTATACACAAACTCAATTTCATGGCTGCAAGTGTCAAACACGTTTTTGTCAACGGAAGTTGCTTACTTTAACAGCGGAGAAAACAAGTTGATGAGGATAAAAGAAAATTCATACCGCTGACAATTTTTAAGACTATGTACGCCGCGTAGTCCTGTCGAAAAGGCGATGGTTGCTGTGTTGCCATCTCCATTCCAGATTCAATCCTCACGACCATTCTTTTAGATTAGTTCATGTATTGCACGTAAACTCTAAAATAGTAATCATTAAATGAAAAATGAGTACAATGCGTAAATGGGATGTTTTTAAAAGTAAATTTATTACATTTTTACATGCGTTTGACATTTACGAACTCCATTGTTAGAAGGGTAATTTTAACAACCTTCCACAGGCTAGTAATTTTCTCTTAGATTACATTAACGTTTCTGTACAATGTCATATTTCATTTAAGTTTATGCCCTGTGAAATTTGGAAAAGATCAGCAACGCCCTCCGGTATATATATAGTTAATTTTTTTGTATTCTCTGCTGTATATTTATAAGACACTACTCCTTGCATTTAATTCATTCTAGCTTTTTTCTTAGAGAGCATAGCGACATAACCAATTATGTTCGCTCCAACGTCATCCAATGCAACACTCCTTTGTTTGTTTTTTTTCTTCCCATCCACGTTCTTTTTTAAGGCGGCGTCATGCTTTTTTCTCCCTTATTTATATGGGTTTAAAACTCGTCGACATGGCTGAAGGTGGTTAACACGTTGCCTAATTTGCTTCAGCGTTACCAATAATTCGGGACTGCTGAACCTTGACACAGGCATTTGGTAATCCTTTGTAATATCGTGCTCTCTATTTCAAACTCACGGCATGTACAACGTGCTCTAATAATGTTAATATTAATAAATCATAATTTATATAGCGCCATATCCCAGCAAGGAACCGGACTCAGTGGCGTCACTAGGGGGGTGCGGTGGGGGCGGGCCACCCCGGGTGACACCATCAGGGGGGTGATACCAAAATGTAAAGTTCTGTATATTTCCATTATTTGGCACTGGAAAACTCGGAGGATTTCTATAGGTTAAGTCGTGAGGGGGTGACACCATGGGCTACCGCCCCGGGTGACACCAACCTTAATGACGCCTCTGACCGGACTCACAGTGCTTTACATGAAAATCATAACATACATATAATAATTAAATACTGAACCATTGGCGAAGGGCTGCCAAATACTGGAGAAGTCAATGGCAATAATGCATATTGGCTAGAAAACAAAATTAATATTTTAAAGAGGAAATATACAATTTTAATGTTATTATTTTATTTGTGAAAGTTACCATGGGAAATAATAAAATTGCAGGATTAATGAGTTATGTAATTATAATAACTTAACACATTTCCGTTCGTTGAAAAGAATATGTAAAATTTGGAATTTATATATTAATTAAAAACTCAGACAAACGGAAATAAAATAATCAATTAATAATAACGTTTAATCCGATTTTTTTTTATGTCTGCCGTGTATATAGTAATATTGCAAAGAGACGAAACATACAGTCATACAGTTGTACTTCGTGCTCTAACGTTTTATTCGAGCAAAAAGCTTCACAATAACAGATCTTTCAGCTAACCCCACCCCCCCACACACACACACACACATTTACTAGTCAAAAGTGAGGGGTACTGTTTAGGGCTTGTAGTGCTAGCACAGATTAGCAAAAATTATCGCAAAGTATTTTAGGGGCGTCAGATCTGAGCAAACCTTCCCACAGGGTGACGTTCTTACATTGGCTTCATTGATGGTCCTCCCTATCTAGCGACAGTCCATGGCCAACAGACCCGTATGCGGTGCCGGGGCTGCGCCGAGATTGTAGCGAGTCGAAGTTGGGAACCTCAACACGCCTATGTGAGATACATTTACAAGAAGACATTTCAATCCGTTTTCATGGGTGCCCAGGCAGCATTCTCAGACAGGCCTGCTCTGAGGGTGTCCCTAGCTACTATCTCCTTTTTAAAAGTTGTGGGGGGGGGTGGAGGTTGCTAGGAGAATTTTCCGGTAAGACCTATAAGAGCATTAGATTCAGGTCTTTTGACACCATTCCACATGTAGCATATATATTCAGCTATTTAAAGTAAAGAAACTTTTGACTGGCAGTCAGCTTAACATTATATTAAACCTTTGGCTTTTTTTATAAATCCCTTATATTAACTTCACCGTCTTGTCTCTCTGACTGTCGTGATCTCTTGGTCTCTTGGTCGATCAAGCTGAAAATCAAAAGTAAAAATAATTGACCCACTTCCATTGATTCCATCGAGCTGGAATTTTTCAAATAGACTTGTGTCACCTAACAGTGCATTGTGTCAAAATTTCAGATAGGTCAAAAGTACCGTAATCAAATAAATGCATTTTTAGTTTATCTCTATGAAGACGTCTGCTATAGTGACCTCAACGGTTCACTGCATTTCATTCCAGCCGTCGTCAACCACATCCCCGTGTTTTACAGCAAGGAAGGGGAGTTCAGTCACGTTCAGTCTGTAAATGTTTGTGTCGCGGTGCGTATTATATTAAATATAATCAATACTTTTAGTTCTGTCTGAAATATAAGTGATTTATAGTAAACAACTTTGTTTTTACTGGCTGTTTAATCATCAGCATTGTGTTAACACCAGTTAAGATCTAAAAAAAAACAACACTTGTTCCTCAACCGTATTTCTGCTAAGAAATATATTCGATCTCATCTTCTTTTTGTATAACATAAGACGTTATATTCTTTCACTAGCCAGCGCCCGAGAAACTCCCCTTCTGTAAATAGGTCGGCAGGAGTCTACACTATCGTCCTCAACAAAAAGACTCGCTGTGACATCAGCTTCTTTTTAATAGTTGGCTTTTGTTAATATACCCCAGGTGTGATGATGTAAGATGCTTATTCAACTCTTCAATACGCTCTAGCTACTTTTATGCATTCAGGTTTTTTTTTAAAAATTGTCCTGATGCTTGTTTTTATAGTAACGTCTCGTATTATGTTCATCTACCACAACCACATATATCCACACAAAAGACAATGAAGATTAAGTAAGATATCAGTAAAATATTCAATTTGGCAATTGTTTTGAAAGACCTAGTTTTCTTTATCATAATTTATGTTTACATTTTCAAGACTAGCTTTTATAAAACAAATTGTTTTGACCTACTAATAACTCTAAATTGAATTCGAGTTTTCTGTTTCAACTAAGATATTGTAAAATCCAAACATTTACTATTTTCGTGTTATGTGTTAGTGAAAAAAAGGTTAACTGTCTTTTAGTATCTTTGTTATGGATTTCATTTCCATTTTATATGGCGAGGCCAAAAACATTAAATTTAACTAAAATTCGTTATCGAGCAGGATACAAACGTGCACGAGTCCATCCATGTCGTGACAGATGTAGTTTTACAAGGGCCGGATGTTTGCCGCGGGCCTTGAGTTTGACATGTGTGGCTATGTCCGTGGTCTTCCGACCCGAGTGTTGCCGAGAAGAACCTTACAGGCGACGCGCCTCTATTTTAAAAGTGTGTTAGTTGAGGGGGGTCTTGACACGAAGTCATCATATGGCTTTTGTCATGTTTGAATATCTAACTTTAGAAAACTTGAAATACGGATAGGACTCTACTTCTGTGATTGAAACCCGAGTTATGAGTAAATAAACTTGTACATTTTGTAACTTGAATGTTTTATTTTATTTCATCTGATGTCATACCTCGTTGAGTGTTGACTAAGTCCGGGCCTTAATGGAATTCGGCGGACTAAATTTTTAAGTTTTATATTACCCGCTGTGCCCATACATTATTTTTTTGCTTAAAGACGTGTGTTTTGAGGAGTTGAACATCAGCGATTGTAACAAACTCGAGATGATTTTTATCAAATAGTTATCAAATGAAACAAGGAGATTAAATTTGGATCTCATGTTTTGGAGATTTAACCATCTGAACAGACCGTGAGCCTATGTTGAGAAATCATCATACAATGTAATATTTGAATGTAAGTTGATTTTTTTAATATATTCTTTTCTTAAAATTTTATATAAAGAAAATTTATTAAAAGCAAGACGGATATAGATTAATAGAGACCATTTCGATTTTAACTTTGAACACAAATAATAGCGACATATTTAAAATTACATTATGCTTCTTTTATAGCTTGTGGAGTTGCAAAAAAGGTAATAGACATGAAATGTACCATTAATAAGAATTATAATAAAAACAATTAAAATATGTGACGTTCATTTTTCTTTCCAATAAAAACTAACATATGTCATAGTGATACTACATTTTAATGTAAAGTCTTATTGCAGGTATTTTATAAAATTGAATTGTTCAATAATAACTTTAGTTGATGTTCTATTCAATTAGTGGTTGATCTGTGACACATCAGATATGGTAAAAACAAGAAACATGCTGGACACCTTCTAGCGACGGAAGACTCGCTTTGTACTGAGTGCGTACAGAAACACCGTAACAAGGGTTGGGTGTACACGTCCAATAGAAACGTCTGGCTGGTCAACGCTTAAAAAAAATAGCGTCTATAGTCTTTGCTATTGATGTTATTCTTGTAAATAATAAGCCGATCCACTACTCGTGCAAAAACTCATCTCTCTTTCACTTTTGGCCTAATTACGTTGACAGGCAGTTGAAGAACATAAGTAAAACACAGGAGATGTTCGTTCCTGCCAATGAGAGTTAGTGACTGGAGTACAAATTGATCATTTTATTTGATAACGACGCAATTGCCTCATGTTTTCGAATTTGCGGTCGGCGATGCAATGTGTAAGCAAAACAGCTGTGTGAAGTATTACCTTCGCTGATGTATTCAATAATACACAAAATTCAAAAGGGAAAATGTTGTTAAAGATTATAGATCGTAAGAAAAAAAAGATGAGATATTTTTAAAATCTCAACGTAAACGAATTTTTTCATGGTTACTCAAGTCAATCTAAGAAATAAACACTAAAATTGAAACCTCATGTCAGGACGATTCTTCGCAAGCGACAACTTCATTTCTCCAACCGAAGTCATTCTTTCTAATTTTACTTAGCATTTATTTTGACCCCCATGTCAAAGTACATGTCTCGACGACATTTTTTGCTTGTTTGTTTTTCAACGGAAAATTTGTACTATAAGGATTTGTGTTAGCTTGGTCCACGTAGCGAGCGACACGGTTCGCAGTTCGTTAGAGCTTTTGTTAAGGGAGGGCGTGGTGTTACCATTCAGCGGTGATCTATTCAGGTGTGAGGGACATAGAATACACATTAAAAGTGTGCATTACTATAAATAGAAGAAAAATTTTAATTAATTTTTTTTTATTGCTTTCTCAAAGAAGAACATAACATAACATTTCTTAAAAGAAATGTACATAGAAAATCCACAGATACATTTTTCTAAAGTATTATTTTAAGCAAACACAATAATGGTCTATGCTAAGTAAATGTAAAGCTTCAACTTTATTTTGGTCCTCTCTTTTACCCTCACTCCTATAAAATGTATAATTTAGGTTGATATTGTTTTACTGTTGTTTTTTTTTGGTGTATGATATGTTATTTGATGTAAAATACTTTTTTTTCACTTTTTTATTTTGTTATTTTGAAAGAGTGTTGAAAATTGCAGGATAAAAAAAAATTCCATTACATTGCGTCGTTCGTGGATTTTTTAGGGGTATGGTGGTATGTGTAAGGCTAGTAGTCCTCTTTTGGAAATGGTTTCGAATCCCCACAAAACATGTGTAGCATTTTATAAAATGTATCTTTCAAAGGAAAACAAACTGATGCTCTATTTATCATTTGTCCTAGGTGTTCCAAAGATTTATCTTGCATCCTGGACACAAGGATGGAACTAGGTGATAGTGTAGGGATTGAAGGGGCCATCCCCCCATGTTTGCTCCAGCGAGTTATTATTATCCTCTGTTCGTGTTGCGCATTTCCTCTTCCTGTCCTCCACTTTAATTGCTGCACTGTTACCTTGAGAGTGAATTTGCTTTACGCATCCCTCTAAGGGCTCGAATGAGTCGCAAGTGCTCTCACTAACGGTGGTCCCGGTCTTATCACAGTCTTATGAGCCAAACATTGTCTGAATTTTCCTTGTCATTCTTTTATTCACTCGTTCTTTTTTCGTTTTTTAAAAATATTTCATCTAATTCTTTTCATTGCTAAGTTAAGACATCTTTATACTTTCAAATCGTGTTTGACTCTTTTTATAAATTTTGGCGTCGAATCATTGTTGACACCAGCATGTTTTCACTCGGCGGTTTAGTTTTTCTCGCACTAACGAGTTAACGATACGCGCTACCGCTGGGGATTTATAAGGGAGACGTAACAAATAAACAAAAAAATTGAGTTTAGCATTGATGAAATTATAAATAAATTATTAAAATGTAAAATTTAAAAAAATATATATATTTGTATTGAAGGAAAAAAAATGACTTCTTTTTCCTCTATTGTAAACACACTTTAAAAACATTAAGTAAATTTAAATTACTTATAAAGAGGAGTAGTGGTGGCCTTTTAACCTAGACTATCCATACCTAGTATATAATAGGGGCAGGGATTTACGCGTGACTATTTCACAAGCATGTGATGGAGACATCTCAGAGATCTCGCGACGTGAATTTGATAACAACCCGTTTCTCTTCAAATAAAATGTATTGGTTAAATATTGACCCACTTCTTATGCACAGTGTGAATTGCTTTCAAAATATTACTGACGTGAATCCGTAATGAGGCCTCGAAACCAAGTTTATTCAAACAGTATTCTGCTGGATTCAGTCACAAAAATTTGTGTAAAAGAGTGGGGAGGGGACTGCTGTCTGATAAGCGTATTTGAACTGAAGACTTACATTTGACCTGTCTGTGCTTTACGCTGGATTCAGGCGTGCACCATCAAAGCTTCGTCTTTAGCAAATAAAGGCCTCATATCAACCATAGGGCGTTCCCATGATCAAACACTTGTTTCTAATCCTGAATGTATGTAAATTTTTGAATGTGTCAATCGACTAATGGCAAATGTGTATGGGTCTATTCGACGACTAAAAAATAACCAAAAAACCCCCACAAAAAACACAAAAAACACAACAACAAAAAACACAAAAAACAAAACACCATTGATCTCAAACGAGTTGCCACATAACTGACTTGCAGAAGCTTTCTTAAGTTTTCGTAAAGAAGTACTAACCTTTTTTCTAACTTAAGTTTTTTTTTGTTTTTTTTTAAAAATTTGTAAAGAAGGAAGTGATGAATAATGATGAAAAAAAAGAAGAAATTACTTGTAGTTACATTTAAACTTGCGTAGCATTGAGAAAAAGTCACTTGTCCTTGAAATTATTATTACAACTGAGTCAAAGCGAGAAGTTTGAATATGGACTTGATCTTTGGGTCTGTAGGATACACGAAAGCGATATACCCACATAAAATATCTGCTATTAAAAAAAGTCATTTTATGTAATGGTAAAGCATAATATGTTTGTCTACAATATTTTATACCCTCACTATTTTTTCCATTAGCGTAATGACGTCATTAGTTCTGTTGTACGCAACAAAAGTATGTGTTAACTGCCATATGTCAAGGCTGCTGTTGGATGAATTTCGTGTAATGGATGTTATGTGATGGATGTTGTGGGATGAATGTGGTAAGTTGAATGTTGTGTGATGAATGCTGTGTGATGGATGTGATAAGATGAATGTTGTGTGATGGATTTTGTGTAATGGATGTAGTGTGATGGATGCTGTTTGATATATGTTTTGTAATTGATTTTTCGTGATGGTTGTTTTGTAATTGATGTTTTGTGATGGATGTTTTGTAATTGATGTTTTGTGATGGTTGTTGAGTGATGGTTTTTGTGTAATTGATGGGATGTTATGAATTTTGTGTGAATAATGTTGTGTGAATGATGTTGTGTGATGGATGTTGTGTGAATGATGTTTTGTGATGGATATTGTGTGGTAGAGGTTGTGTGATGAATTTCGTATAATGGATTTGAGTGATTGACGTTGTGTGATGGATGTTGTGTGATGAATTTTGTGTAATGGATTTGAGTGATTGATTTCGTGTGATGCTTGCAAGTTTGACAGTTCGTGAGACAGGTGGACAGAGAGATGGCCATACAGCTATCCAGTGAGACGAAGAAACAGATTGAGGGGGAAAAATCGACAGTTAAAAAACCCCACAGAGATGGACATAAAGACGGATGAACAGACCATCGTGCAAAATCAAATAAATGTTTATCAAACGTTTAAATATTAGTTTTTAAAAAACGCGTTCTTATCTTTAAAATATTTCTCATTCCCAGATAACAAGGATGGTGCAACTCAACTTTTTTCTTGGTTTGTGTTTTGGTCTCAGTATGACGATCATAATCCAGGTTTTTGACGTCACTGACACGTTTAAAGGATTCTACTTGCGAAGCATCAGCCCTGGGGGCTGGAATCGGACAACTTATGTAAGCTGACGTTTATCGCATTGAGCCGAAATAGTTATTATTGCGTGTACATTATGTTACAAAAGCACAAGCATACACATGTATGGATAGTTCTTTTAAATAAAAAGGGGTTGGGGATGTGTTAAATAGATTAGTACCGTACTTGTGCGAAATGAAGATTTTTAATTCTTGGTGATACATAGGAATGTCTCAATGTCTCAAAATTTAAGTGCATAAAATTATGTGCAATGTTGTTTCACAATTATATTATTTTCTTCACACCCATTGGCTTTTAAAGCATTTTCCTGGCGCATATGTTGGAAAAGGTTTTCTTCTCTTTATATATATATACATATATATATATATATATATATATATTTGCTATTTATTCAATTTGTCATGGCAACCTAAAGAACATATATATCCGAAATTGCGCGTCAGCCCAACCATTGAAGAGTTCTCTATTGTTTATCATGTATATATATATATATATGTATACATATATATATATACATATATTTATATATATATATATAAGCATAGTTTGTTAGATATAACCTATATATTTCTAATATTTTTTTTCTTTCTCAAGACAGTTTGTCAGCCTACTACACCAGGAAATGACAACTCAACAGATTTGAACGGCGTCCCAATTAATGTGCAGCTGCAGAATATTGATGATAAAGAGTATCATCAAGGTGAGTCTTGTTTTATGTTAAATTATAAGTCATATCCGAAAATTATGTCTATTAAAGCACAAATTGTGTTGTTCCAGACATTGTGATATGACTTTATTAATTGTTTAATTGGCTATAGAGCTTATGGATTTACTATTAATGTTATTATATATATATATATATATATATATATATATATACATATATATATATATATATATATATATATATATATATATATATATATATATATATATGCACATAAGGCGTCTGTCCATCTACGACAGACGATCGATTTATCATTATTGTTTAAAACTCTTTGTGTGGCTGATGAGACCAATCCTCTCTTCTGCATGTCACATACACGAATGCGTTGTGCAGTGTTGCCTGGCATTCCTCCTCACTCTTTTTTCTGCTGTTTCACCCCTGGTTTGTTCCTCGGCTCTTAGTGATCTTTCTTTCACTATAGCCCGCCAAGGGACCTATCCTCTGCCAGATCTTCTCTTTTTTGTATGTCAATGTTTTCTGCTCTTATGTTTCTTCTTCATATGTTCATGTATCTGAGACGTGCCCGACCAACCGACCTTTTCCCTGTCGCCACTTCGCTGTATAGAACGTCCTTGTGACAAGTTTGCATTCTCTTGACGTGTACAAGCCATCGGAGGCGTCTTTGACTTTATATGGCTGGAATGCTGCTCATGTTTGCTTGAACCATGACCTCCATGTAGCGGAATTTCTTTTGCAATTTGATGTCTAGGATGCGGCGCAGGTATCTGAGGTGGAAGCCATTGAGCCTCCTTTCATGCCTGGTACATGTGGTCCAAGACTCGCATCCACAGAGAAGTGTGCTCAGAATGCAGGCCTGGTATACCTGCAGCTGTGTTCTTTCTATGAGTTTTGCATTGGACCAGACTCTTTTGTTCAGTCTTTCGTAGGCCTGGGATATCGTCCAGGGAGGCAGTTGAGATTCGGTTTATTATTCTGTACAATTCATATATATATATATATATATATATATATGTATATATATATATATATATATATATATATATATATATATATATATATATATATATATATATATAAATATATATAATATATATATTAGGGCTGTTTTAATTTAAAATGTATCGTTAATTTTTGAAAAATTAACGATTAATTAATCGTTAATTTTTGAAAAATTAACGATTAATTAATCGTTAATTTCGATTAAAGGCAAAATTGAAATTTATGGTGTCATAAGTAACATTTATTAAACGTACTTGTCTAAAATCGAAATAATACTGGAATGTCTTCTTTATATGACATCTTTTAACCAAAACGAAAACAGGCAAGTGTATTGCCATTATTTGGTTCAAGTTATGAGCGGGTCTTAATGACAATATAAACAGCCGAGCTGAACAATCGTTAAAATAGATTTATATTGTCTCAACTGAAGTTTCCGATACTGTAGTGGATGTTTGATTTGCAGGTGAAGAAGTGTAAGAACCATGGTAGCAATATTCCCTTTAAGTAGCGCGGCTGCGCAGATATTTGACTGACGCCACGCAGGAGTTTAGACTCACCGCGCAGCAAATTTTGTAAAATATTGCACACAAAATTGACGTTGTGCAAATTTGCACACGATTTAAAAAAATTTTTTTTAAAAATCTTTGCACACGGACCAACGAAGCTTAGACTTAGAGGGAACATACATTGCTGGGTAGGCAAACGATTTCTCTTGATGGAAACAATAAATTTTATCAACATTTTGAACATTCATGTAAGTGAATATTTTAAAACCAAAATGTTCGAGAAATCCTCCGGAAGTAAGTTTACTCTTATCGGTCGAAATATTTTACCTTTCGACTTCCAGTACGTTAATAAGTGGTAGGTCGATTAATCGTTAAAAAAAATTAATCCCTAAAAAATTGTAACGATTAATCGAGAAATTAATCGTCAATTTCCACAGCCTTAATATATATATATATATGTATGTATATATATATATATATATATATATATATATATATATAATATATATATATATATATATATATATATATATATATATATATATAAATGTATATATTTACAGCTTAAATACCTGTAAATGTTAAAATTTCAAACATGTTTTTTTATTACATCAGATAACGATGCTATTGCCAAGAGACTTAACCAAACCGTGCGAATTGCATGTTGGATATTAACGTCTCCGCAAAACTTATACAAGTAAGTCAAAGTGGACTGCTTTTAAAATATAAATTAAATAAAATAAAAATAAGCGATTATACGCATACCATATATATATATATATATATATATATATATATATATATATATATATATATACATATATATAAATATATATATATACACATTAATATATATTTTAAACAACGAACAATGGCTAAATCTGTTGAACCATCTTCTTAGGCTTTAACAAAACATATATCATGTATTGTGTAACATGTAACATCGTCTTCTTTAATCGTAGGCTATTGATTAGAAGGAGGGTCATTTGATCATGAAACCACTGGCGTATCGTATCATACAACGTTCATCTGTAAGATGGCTAACCGTTTGAAAACCCAGTGTCACTTGAATTCATCTGTAGTAAAGTTATTCACGAGAAAAACCAATATCTCTTCTAATCCAGTGGGCAAGTTTTCCATGTGACTAACGCTATCTCATATAATTACCATGAATTCA
Source organism: Ampullaceana balthica (assembly GCA_944989445.1). NCBI lineage: Eukaryota > Metazoa > Mollusca > Gastropoda > Lymnaeidae > Ampullaceana > Ampullaceana balthica. Next base: position 221,887 of record CALYLW010000131.1, on the reverse strand, counting down.
TCTGCAGGAAGGCCATCCACGTGAAGAACACTTGGACCAAGAGATGCAATGTCGTCGTGTTTATCAGCTCTCAGAACGACAGCTTCCCAACCGTCGCGGTCAACGCATCAGAAGGGAGACAACACCTGACTGCAAAAACAATGCAGGTGCCTTGGATTAGTAGCTTCCCTTTCAATTTTTTCGTATCTGGGACATGACATCTGTAAATTTGTTGACTATTAGTAACATTTGTTATAAAATGATGATTAAAATAAAAGTCTGTTACTCATCTGCTGTCAGTTTTAAACATCTCCAGTAATAAATCTGGCAGATCGTTTTTGGATTTGCTCAAGTTTATCAATCTTTTATGTGGGGGATCGGGCCACACAGAAGATGCATATTCTAGTAAAAGACTTGCAACAGTATCAGTTCTGTTTTATATTATGAACATATTATGACTTTTTAAATTTATGGTTCACGTGGAATAAAGCTGCTCTACCTGAAAACATTAGAGTTTTTAGTAAATAATATAAATAGAGGTAAAAAAAAAGATTTTCAAAAACCACGTTTTTATAAGTGTACTAAAAAGAAGAAAATAATTTAAAACTAATAAGTCCAAGTGTTTTCTTATGATATGACTAAAAACGTTGGGTGGGCGCTTACGAGGCTTTACATTTGCAGTTCACTCATTCTCTCACTTATAGATATCTTTTTTGCCTTCTTAATTATAAATCTTTAATTTTTATACCAAACACCCGCCACAAGTTTTTAGTCATATTATATAAAAGTACTTGAACTTATTAGTTTTAAATTATTTTCTTCTTTTTAGTGCACTTATAAAAACGTGTTTTTAAAAAATATTTTTGTACCTCTATGTTTTTAAAATACCAAACACCTCATAAGCGCCCCCCAAACGTTTTAAAAACACGGTGATGTGGTAACGGGTGAACTCATGGATGTAAACAAAAGCAGACGGTACAGATGCGTATATAGAGATACACTAAAAAGTTCAATAATTTAATAACGGTACATTCGATCGATCTGAAATTTTGATACAATGCATTGTCATCCAAGATCTATATGTGGTAACATTTTGAGATCTCTAGCACCATCAGAAGTGGTTCAATTTTACGGTGGCAGATTTGACAAAATTGTGGACACGAAAACAAGTTAATAAAAACGTGGTAATAAAAAAAAAGAATCATTGAGTATTTTAGCATTTTTGACATTGAGATTTCTTGTTTATCAGAGTTTAATAAACGAGCAAATGTTTTTAATATTTAGTAGGTTTTTTTTCAGGAATATACTCATTTACTCATCCCTATAGGTGAGTGCAAAGTTTTTCAATCGTTATCAAGAAACAAACATATTCATATTCAGGACAAGTGAAACAGTTGCTTTTAAAGACAAAAACTTGGATGTGTTAAAAAAATAATTCTTAAACAGAATGTGTTTGGCGACATTTGTAATGCTATTCGTCCTTCTATTAGTATTGTGTGAGAATCTCAATGGGAATACTTATTTTTTAAACAAATTAGATTCATTTCAATTACATAAAGTTTAGGGCTTAATAAGATGCTATAAACAAATAACTTATCACATTTAATTAATGAATAGTTTGTACCTCTTCCCCCCTGATCCCTAAAGGCCTTCAAATATCTTTACGACCACCATCTTGATGACGCCGATTGGTTCCTCAAAGCAGACGACGACACCTACGTCATAATGGAGAACCTCCGCTACTTCCTGTCCGACGAGGACCCCAAGAAACCGTTGTACTTTGGCCAGCGTTTTAAGCCCTTCCTTAAACAGGGCTACGCCAGCGGCGGGGCGGGCTACGTCATCAGCAAGGAGGCGCTGACCAGGTATGGGCAGAGAGGTTACGGCAAAACTTCAAAATGCAGTAAGAAAACTGGCCACGAGGACGTGGAAATTGGCAGGTGCCTTGAAACTCTCGGGGTCATCTTAAAGCCAAGTTTAGACGCCCTTAACCGGACGCGGTTTCACTGCTTTACGCCGGAGACCCACGTCAGCAACACTGTATCAAAGTCGATTAGTGAAACATATGACTTTGAAAAAGGAAGAGCTGTAAGTTCTTTTAGCCTCTGTTATTAGGGTATCACAATTAATTACTCCAACCTTGAATCTTTGACAATCGACATGGATGCAAGAGAGCTTGATTCTTTTTTGTTATGGTCTCTAAAATTCACGGACCGAATTGTTTATATATTTCATAAATTTGCTATATAGTTTAAAGAATTTATTAATTTTATTATACGAAGAGGACATCTTATATATATATATATATATATATATATATATATATATATATATATATATATATTTATATATATATATATATATATATATATATATATATATATTCCCGTCAAAAAAAGGAATTGTTTTAAATGGAGAGTGTAATGTCAACGCCCAAGTTGAATTCTGACACATGGAAGTGTCGTAATAAAACATGCTCCAAAAAGACTAGTTAATGTAAAAGTTAAAAGATAATTACGTTTTCTTCTATTTATTATTTTTAAAAATTTTCTAAAAACATTTTTAAGGTCCATTTGTTTGAATACATACCAAGTTCTACTTTTGATTTGACTAGTTTGCTTTAATAATGTTTTTTTACAAGTATTAGATGACTTACAAAATTTATGAAATTTTTTGTTCCTCCGCCACCAGGGTATAGGCAACATGAGCGACTACGCAATCAGCTTCCACTACATCTCACCGGCTAAAATGTATGACCTGGAGTACTACATCTACCACCTACGTCCCTTCGGTATACTCAACTTGCCTCAACAACTTAATAAAGTCACTTGACACCCGCCATTAATTTTGCATTAAGTTCTTTTATTTGTATTTATTTTTTTCATTTTCTTGATAAAATATCAACAGTTAAGTATTTCTCTCGAAACTTAGTTCATTTCATTCTAGAAGTTAGTTCGTTAAAAAAAAATTAGAAAAAAAATAAAAAAAATATGCAACCTTTTTCTTGGCTAAATGAAAATGAAATTTTTAAAAAAAATTACACCAGAGACAAAATAGTTGTTTGAACCCTCAAAGCGATCCCAAAAAAACGAGTTTAAAAAAAAATACAAAGGCTGAAATGCCAAAAAACTTAAATTATTGTTTTGAAAAGGAGAAGTGGGGTTGATATTATAGAAAGCGAATATGGTAAGATGAAGGAGTGAATGAAAGCTTTTCTTTTATAGCGCAAATACAGTCGTACCTCTAGAAACGAATGCTTCAAGATACGAAAAATCCAAGATACGAAAGGCTAACCGAAGAATGCTTTGTTCCAAGATACGAAAGGCCAACTGAAGATTGCTATGTTCCAAGATACGAAAGGCCAACTGAAGGTTGCTATGTTCCAAGATACGAAAGGCCAACTCAAGAATGCTTTGCTTAAACTCCATCTATGACAATTTTATGCAAAGCCACAAGTTCAATTTTTTGCAAAGACTTTCGTACACGTCAAACCTAAGCAAGTAGCTCCGCGTGGGACAATGTTCAGTTCTCATCTGGGTGGTGATTGTTTGATAGTAACGGGGTAGATTCCACCAGACAGGGCCGGTGTTAGGCCACTGCAAACATATGCGGCCGCATTGGGCCCTGCATTTTCATAGGCCTCGCCAATTCAATTTTCTCCTATTGTCCTTATTAATTCATTATTACAACCTCCGAATTGCATGGGTCGACGAATTGTTTTTAATTACATTTTTTGAAACATATATTTTTTTCTTTACGATTCACTTTACATGGTTCCACAGAGATGGTGGCTGGATAGCGAAGTCAGTAGTGCGCTCGCCTCACAAAGCTGAGGGGCGTGGTCCCGAGCCCACGCAAAGCCACAATATAAATGATACGCTAAAAAAGTCCTCCGTTGACCCCTAGGAGGGAGTTGGGGCACCCACCAGGTATAAACAGGTCCCGAGTAAGCTCTAATGGAAACATTAGGGATCCCCTACGACCTTCGGGTTATGGGACTTACTTTTTTTTTACTTATAGAGATAGCGACTCGGTTTATTTTTTATGAAAGCTGAGTCGTGTTACAGCTTGATCATAAACGATTCAGGTGTGTACAAAGGTGGTCGGGGTGGGGGGGGGGTGCAGAAAAATGATCATTTTAGATTCGCAAAGCTTAGAATAGTAATAATAATAATACTTTGAGAAATCATAATCGTTTTGGTTTTCAGATTAACATTAACCAAACAACGCACGAACCTATGACGTCAACATTTGTGTTGTAAACAGTGCTGACTGACCCAAAGAGTTATTTTTTTGGTGCAGTAATTTGGGGCGCTGCTTTCTAAAATTACTTTAAAAATCGTGTGGTGATTAGCACTGTAAAAAAAAATTATATAAATACTTTGTGTACATTTCAGGAATATTTCGTATTTATCATACAAGGATAAGTTACTTGGGCTTCTGACAAAAAAAAACAACAAAAAAACAAACCCTATTATAAAATACTTTGTGTACATTTAAGAAAGTTTAATATTACGTATTTATCATACAAGGACAAGTTAGATTGGCTTTTGAAAAAGGTGGGCGCCGCAGGCGCCACGGCGCCGCAGCACAAACTAGTTGACCCCGTGTATAATATGGGCAGACTTTTTAACTAGCTTATCATCGAGAGATCTAAGAGACCTCGCAAACTGAATTTAATGAAACACGTTTCTCTTCAAATAAGAACATATTGGTTAAATATCTAGCTCATAAAATTTACGTCGCTACTGCGTGAGTAGGTTTCAAAATATTCCAGAGGCGAATTCGTTATGAGACCGAGAAACCAAAATTACGCTCTTGGTCGCATAACTCTGTGTAAACGAGTGGAAAAGTCAGTCTTATGCGGGTGCGCCGCGACCGTAGACAATAAATCATGGTCCTCTCTATCATACTAATACATATATATATATATATATATAAATACATTTCTCAGATTGAACTCTGTAATAACAAAACAATAACAACTGATGTAATAGGTGGAGCCGAAAAAAATCTCTATTACTTCTATATCACATTTTCACATCTAGATTCACAGCAGTAGTATGTATAATACAAGTCTAAAACAAAGTACTTGACAATTCCGGCTCACTTAGCTCAGCACTCTGTGACACGTGAAACACACCGTATCACTTTATCCTAGTCCGAACGTTATCTCGGCTTACATGCAGACTGAATTTCGAAATTTAAATAATGATTCCACTATTTTTTTTTAATTCTTACCAGCAAATGAAAAACAAAAACAACAAAAAACTCGACATCTAGAGCAGTGTTTCTGAAAGTGGTGGTCCGCGTACCGGTGCCGGTCCGTGGGCCAACAGCCACCGGTCCGCAGGGTTATCAAGAGACGAATTAAAAATCAAATTATAATCTCCCATTTGCAACGATTAATAATAAATCTATAGAATATGTCAATTTTTCGGCAATAAGCACACTTACTGAAACAAATAAAAGAAAATAGTTTACAATTTGCTTCTACGTCAATACATTGAAAATAGCGCACGGGTCCCTGGTGAAATGGAAAAATTCCTGCCAGTCCGCCATAAAAAAAAAGTTAGAGAAACTCTGATTTAGAGAATAAGTCCCACGATTTTGAGTTGCACACACTTCGTGGTTTGTCGTAAACTTCAATTTACAACGATTCGCATAACATAAAATCGCTGGTAGCCAAAACATTTTCGGTTGAATATTATGCATGAACAATATTTTCTGCAGAGCGAATAGAGGTGTTCCCGTCAACTTGTCCTTTTATTTTGCTTTGCAAATATTTCAACATATTATCACTTAAGTTCCAATCTTATCAAACAGCTACTTAAATCCGTGTCTCAAATTTAATAAATAAAAAGAGCGCTACTAATATTATTAGCTAAACGTTCAATTTTACAATCATTAAATACTTCCCGGGTTACATGATCGTGTTACCCCTTGGAGGTAATGACCAGGGCCGTCTTAACGCATAGTCCCATTGGGCATTTGCCCGGGGGCCCACGAGCATAGGGGCCCCATGGGAATATGTTTATGTATATATATTATGTATATTTATTTTTTTATTCCTGCTGAGGGGGTGGGGGCCGCTCACTCCTTCTTTGCCCTGGGGCCTAAAATGGTGTAAAGACGGCTATGGTAATGACGCCTATTATTACCCTTTGGCGCTTAACTGAATTGACCCCATTTGACTTCCGATACAATCATATGTAAACTGTGAAATTTAAATATTTTTATTATCAGATAACGATGACATTGCCAAGAAATTTGTCTAAACTGCTCGCATTGCATGCTTGCTATTAACTTCCCCGCAAAACTTAAAAAAGTAAGTCAAATCGGATTAAGCTTAATGACGATAAAATGTTAACACCCAGTTATATGCATACAATATTTAATATATACAGGTATATATGATGAACAGGTACTGCCGTACAAATATTGGAAGAGCTCAAGGGAAGAAACGGCTATGTCACATTTTTTGCAGTTTTGTGATATTTAAGTGTTAAATTTCAAAATTATACAGATTTCTTATAAATTAACTTAATAGATTTGAATTTTTAATAGGGTCAGTTACATACTTTTTTCATAAAACCGCATTCAGAACATTCTATTTCTAATCCTCTATTAGATACAGGGGATAACTAAAAAATTTCTAAAATTTCACACAACCCTCTCTTCCCTTGAGGTCTTCATTTGTCAGCGATTGCTCGCCGGGGTAACTACAGATGACATAGAAATAGGATCTAGTGTCGAGATTAACAAAGCGTTATTGATGGTGCAGTATTTCATAACGTAACTGAGCATTTGTTTAATTTATTTTTTTATGAGTACATCTACAGCTATATTTAAATGCAAAATATTATTAAAACATTTAATCGACACACTGATTACTACACCAGAGAAATGGAAAGATTTAAGAGGATAAAATTCTCCTGCGGGTAATTCACTTATAGTTTTAAAGTCGTAGAAAATATATGATTTTGAACAAAAATAAACCAGCCATAATCTGTCAAAAGCCCTGGTTTGATTCAAGAAATTAAGTTTTGGTTTGAGATTCGAAATCGCGTTTATAAGTCTTGATTCTTATGTCTGGTAATGGTATGCATCCGACAAAAAAAAATAAGAGTGTCAAACTTCTTAAATCATTTATAATTTGTTAAAACTAACTATGAAAGTATTCACACTCTTATATTTACTTTCATCAACAGATGATTATTTTCATATTTTTAATGAACTATAAAGAAAAAAAATAAAACAAAGTAAATTATGGTTTGATTTGAAAATGCGGTAGTGTAGAATCTATATTTCATCATCATCATCATCGCCCTTCGTCCCATCTGGGGCATAGGCCGCGAACAAAGTCTCTCCAGGTATCCCGGTCCTGCGCCAGTCTCTCAATCTGCCCCCAGCTGTGCCCGCTCATTTTTGTGTCTGCCTCCAGTTCTCTTCTCCAGGTCATTTTGGGACGACCTCTTTTCCTTTTGCCTTGGGGGTTCCATGTGAGGGCTTGTCTCACAATGCTGGATGTAGGCTTTCTGAATCTATATTTCATTAAACGTATATGACATTTTTCAAATTTTAGGAATGTATAATTGAAAGCTAACAAATATTACTCGCGTTAGTTCGTTACTAAATAAAAATAACATAAAAAAACAACAACAAAAAAACCCAAAAAAAACGTAGATCTGATTAATAATAAAACCAACCCGTACAAAAAAAGTTTTTGACTATAAATCCTTATATATGAGACACAACTAATATAATGGATTATGTTCAAACGCGACAAACATTTACAGACTGAATCTGTCTTAACGCCCTTTTGCTTTATAACCCTGGGGGGTGGGGTTTGGGAGAGAGGAAGGGCTGGTCACCGATCGATGGACCGAGCTCTGCGTGACACGGAAATTGTAAACAAAAGCACGCCGGTACACCTGATTAAAACACGAGATGTGTTCACCGATGGCTGGCGTGAAGTCAAGTGACCCGTAAAATGTAAACAATAGCAATCGCTACATATAGTTTTAAATAGATAAACTAAAAATGCATTAATTTAATTACGGTACGTTATATGGATCTGAAATTTTGATACAATGCATTTTTAGGTGACACGAGTCCCTGTGCCAAATTTCAGCTCGATGGCATCACGGGAAGTGGATCATTTTTTACTTTTGTTTTTCCGCACGCCCGACGACGAACTACAGACAAAGAGAGAGACAGAGAGACAGAGACGGCGGTGAAATTAATATAAGGGATTTAAAAAACAAACCCGTAAAAACAAAGTTTTTGACTATAAATCCTTATATATGAGACTTAACTAACAGTATTGATTTTTTTCAAACGCGACAAACATTTACAGACTGAATCTGTCTTAACTCAACTTTGCTTCATAACCCTGGGGGGGGGGTCGGTGGGGAGGAGAGGGGGAAAAGTCTGGTCACCAATCGCTTGACCGAGCTCAGCGTGACACGCAAAATGTAAACAAAAGCACGCTGGTATTTCGATGGGTCGCGTCAACGCGTCAACTCAAACTCTCACGTGGAAAAAAACAATAACAAACAGTGAATTTGAATTACATACGTTATATAAGGATAAACTAAAAATAAATTAATTTAATTACGGTACGTTCGATCGATCTGAAATTTTGATACGATGCATTGTTAGGTGAGACCGGTCCGTGTGCCAAATTTCAGCTCGATTAGATCACGGAAAGTGAGTCAATTTTGACTTTTGTTTTTCCCCCCGTCCAAGACAGAGAGACAGACAGAGAGAGATGACGACAAAACGACAGAAAGGCAGAGATGGCGGTGAAGTTAATATAAGGGATTTAAAAAGTAGGATGTATTGTTTTAGGGTGCTAAAGATAAGTATATGTGTTCAAAATAACGAAAGAAGTAAAGAATTTACGGGCGTGTGACACTCAGACGATATCTTAAACGCAAATGAAGAAAAAAATAAATATATAAATGGAAAAGGGCACAGGTAACATGGTCCTGAATATTCCCGCATCTCTTTTACTTCTTAATTACATATAGACTTGCTTGCTACACAATTATAATTCAATTTAAATTAATTTGAACTATCAATCTTTGCTAAATAGAGTTAGCATTATAAACAGGCTATAGCATACAATATCTCATCTAATACTAGGAGCTAAATACATTCATCTGTAAGAAGGCTATATTATGTGAGGCTGACCTGTTGGGGATTTTCCATAAAGTACGTCACACTCCAGATGGGGGTGAGGGGTTGTAAGAAATTGTGACAGTTTGTGACAGGGGGAGGGGGGTACAGCCATGTGTTACGTCATGGTGTTTTATATTATATTTTAATTATTTTGTTAATAAACAGAAAATTTGTTCGAATTTGTGACGTACTTTAAGGGGACGGGGTCCGAGATTTGTGACAGTTTGGGACAGGGGGAAGAGGGGAGTTAAAAAGGGTCAAAAATAGCTTGGCGTACTTTATGGACGGTCCCTTGCTTAGTATTAACGATAAAATCCGAGTGGCGAATCGTATGGTATCAAATAGTTTATTTAATCAGAAAACATGACACAAATTAGTTACGTCTCTCCTCTCAATGTTTCGATCACGCTTCACACGCTAACTCTACACTCTCCCAGTCCGGTGTCTAACTGTCTTCTGGTGGTGTCGATAGCAACTTATCTCCACACGCCTGAACTAAACGTGCCGTAGACACGGGGACGTGACTAGACGCCCTCGTGACCCTGCGACAACAAGGACAGGAATGAGCGCATAGTGACTCGTGTGTGTCAAATATAGCATACTTCTACTTAGGGCAAACACCGTCTCTTCAAATCGTAGTCTATTGATTTGTGGGAAGACAAGTCATGTCAAAATCACTGTCTCATCTTATCCTAAAAACATGCATCTGTAACAGGGCTATCCATGTGAAATACACACAATATCACCTAATCCTAGAATATTCATCTGTCAGAATGTTATCCATGTAATAACACGCAATATCATCTAAATCTATTGGATGTACACAAAATATCACCCAAACCTAGCCTACTCATCAGCCAGAAGGCTATCCATGTGAAATACACACACTATCATACAATCCTCCTCTATTCAACCATAGGAAGCCATCCATGTGAAGAACACTTGGACCAAGAGATGTAATGTCGTCGTGTTTATCAGCTTTCAGATCGACAGATTCCCAACCGTCGGGGTCAAAGCAGCAGAAGGGAGACAACACCTGACAGCAAAAACAATGCTGGTGACTATGATCAATGGCTTCCCCATTAAAATTCCGGAACCCAGATTCGGCATTTTAAAATTTGGTTCATAGTGAGTACAATTATTTCTCTTCCTGTATTCCATATTACTTTTAGTAAATACAACAAAAAAAAACTATAGAGTATTTTGGCATTTTGACAAACAGATTCTGGTTATAATAAGTTAATAAGAGAGGAACAGATAATACAAGTTTGGAGGTTTTTGTCAGAAATAGTTAAATTGAGTAAATTTCATTAAATTAATAATCTCTATAGTTGTGTGTAAAGTTTATTCAATCGTGGTCAATACGCATACAGGCAAAATGCCACATTGGCTTTCAAATTGGAAAACTTGGAGTTGTTAGAAAATAATTTTTAAACAGAAAGTGTTTGGTTAAATTTGTATTGCTAAACATATCCCATAAGTATTTGTTAGAATCTCCAATGGAATTCTCGTTTGTTTAAAGAAATTAGCTTCATGTTCCTCTAAAAAAAGCTCAGCACTTTTAAGAAGACATAACAAGATAAATAAATTATCCCATTTAATTTATCGATATTACGTAATACCTCTACCATCTGGCTTTCAAACATCTTTTCGACCACCATCTTGAATGGTTCATATTTTATTATTTTGTCATATTTTATATACATAAATTATGGTTTAATTTTTAAATACTTAATGCGTGCTAAACGTTAATAAAGAAGTAAGCAAAAAAAATATTTTCAAAGTTGTACATAAATTCAAAAAAATAAATAATAATATAAAATAAAATAATACTTTAAAAAAAAAGATCAAACTTATCTCATTAATTTTTGCCATTAATAATTATCAAAATTTGTACTCATAACTGCAAATAAGTTAATCGATTTTTTTGTATTCAATATCAACTGGTTGAAAAAAACAAACATTTTTTTTTAAATGTCACCAATTTTCCGTCATCTTAAAGAAATCAGTACACAAGTTCATCTATTCTTATTAATATAATGTCATCGCAATTGAAAAAATTGACGAGTCAATAAATTAAAATTTAGCTGGCGGGCTAGTTAAAATTTCAACCAGGGCTGCATTTGGCCCACTGGCAGATATGTGACATCCCTGGGTTTGATCACCAGCATTAATCTGAAGTTGAATAAAAGAAAAACACTTACACAAAAATGTGTACATTAAGGAAAATACCACTCACAGTCAGATTGTTAGACCATAAGCGTCAAAATCGGAATGATTTGAAATGATTCTCCAAAAGTCTTCCCCAAGACATAGCAGTGTGCTGAGCACTCGTAAATAAAATAAAAAAAATTAGCTTCTAAAATTCCAAGAGTCTTAGATTTGTTGTATATTTTATTTATTTATTTTTCTTGAAGGTTTGCTTTGAATAGAGAAATTGGTTTATTGTTAAGATGAACGGAAAAGTTGATTTTTTAATTAAAAAATCTGAATTTTGAATGATGACTTTTATAGACTTTGTGGTGTTATATCACCTATTTATTTTGTAATAAAAATAATATGACTACGCTTTTAGTTGATTACCTTCTCGTATACGAAGTTATAGGGAGAAGTATTTTCAATCGTGCACACAATTTACATCCATATTTTTAACTTCGTTTTACACCACCCTCAAGCAGAAAACAAAATTTTGCAATATCGTTTGTATGCGTGTGTATGTGTCCGTGTGAATGAAAACGATAAGCCATACTGGAGTTAGAGCTGGATGGTTATTCTGTCAACTAAAACTTAGAATGGTGTTTGGTGGACTAACAAAACTGGCAAAAGATTTGTGCCAATTGGATCAGATGAAAAGAGGTTTTAAAAAAAATAGTAATATATATATATATATATATTAGGGCTGCGGAAATTAACGTTTAATTTCTCGATTAATCGTTAAAAATTTCATCGATTAAAATTATTTTAATCGATAAAAATTCGATTAAAATTAGAGAAAATATTGATAATATTTTTTTTAAAAAATATTAATAAATAATTAATTATTAATAATTAATAATAGTAATAATAATATTAATAACAATAATTTATATTATTTTTACGTAAAAACTATTCCCGCGTAATATTATAATTTATTTTATTAACCAGCGTATCACCCATCGAAAATGACGGAAGTTTTCAGCGGAAATCTATTTCTTTTGAAAAAATGCACTTTTTAGGGCGCCTACGACGCCGACCTTTTTCAAAGGCCCAACTAACTTGTCCTTGTTTGATAAATACGAAATATTAAACTTTCTTAAATGTACACAAAGTATTTTATAAAACGTTTTTATTAAAAAAAAATTAAATTTTATAATTAACCATCATCAAATCCTCTTTTTACATTGTTCCCTTTTCCAAAATTAAAATATGAGCTAAAACAATGACGTCATATACTATTTTTTACAGCGCATCTTAAATTTGCACACCTTTTGATGCATTGGTGCAGTAATTTGGTGCGCTGCTTTCTAAAATTACTAGCGTCACGGACAGACACTACAGACGTGACAGAGATTGCAAATTATGTATATTGATTTATGTGGACCGGCAGAAGTCAACTGAAAAGGACTGACATCATCAGAGCAGTCAAATTTAAATATATAACTTGAAAGTTGAGCAAACACTTTGTTTTTAAGCTAACTAAGACTTCGTATGGCAAAGTCGAAGATGGTTAAAATGTTTACTGTGTTCACTGCCATAAAAAATTCTCTTTTAAAGGATCAAATACATTGCTGACGTACCACCTTCAGCACAAACATCTGATCAACTATCAATACATTGTCATAAAATTTAGTTCAAAATATTCTTAATTTTCAATGTGTGTGAGACATGGGAAATAACTCAATTAAAAAAAAAGTCAATTACCTGTTTTTGATACTTCCCTTTAAATGTTCACTTTAATGACGTCTAAAATTTCTATTTTTGGCTTTAATCGAAATTATCGATTAATTAATAGTTAATTTTTCAAAAGTTAAAGATTAAATCTAAATTAATTGATAACAGCCCTAATATATATATATATAAGAAGTCTTAGTGTTTTTTAATGGTCTTCATTCTCATTATTTTGTTTTTTTTTGAAAGTATGTATACACTTTTTAATTAAAAACAAATACTAAGGAAATTGACATGTCTAGTAAAAATCTGAGCGCAAGTAAGAGTGAAACGGAAAGAGCAGAGAGAAATACACACATAGAGAGACAGAGAGCGAGAGAGAGAGAGAGAGAGAGAGAGAGAGAGAGAGAGAGAAATAAAGAGCTAAAGAATGATAGAAAATTAGAGAGAGGGAGAGAGAGAGAGAGAAATATTTAAAACGAGAGAGGGGGGAGAGAGTATGAGAGTAGGTATCTAAACACTAAAGGGCAGTTGTTATTTTTTTTACAAAGTTGATACACACATTCGACACATCCGACACGAGTTGCGTCAGAAAGAAACACGGAGTCCAAGCAAGTGATGGGAAACGCTCATTCGTTTTGTTCCTGTTGTGGGACGGCGGAACGAACGAAGGTTGGTAACAACACACGCAGGTATCAGACTATCAGACGAGTGGCGAGTGTGTAGATCATCTTAAAGAGGCACAGACAGACCAGCACATAGAATGAGCATCAAGTCCAGGGATTCTGAAGATATTGATAAGATGTTAAAAAATATATTCAAGTTAGATATCTCTTATACATACCAAAATTAGAAACAAGATACTCACACACCGGTTCGTTTGTAAAATCATCTGGAAAACAAGAAACTATTTCGTTAGTGTGTTTTAAACACAATGCAGTTTTAGTTCGAGGATTCCATCGTTTCTCCGCCTCTCAGCATTTCTTTGTCTTGTTACTCTATAACTATGTTTCTATTTGATGTATCATCAAACTATCTCTCTTTGTATCTCTAGATCTCTCTCTCTCTTTCTCTCTCTCTTTCTCTCTCTCTATCTCTCTCGATATATCTCTCTTTCTATGCCTCTTTCTTTCTCTGGTTATCTTTCTCGTTATCTATATCTTTCTCTACGTATGTCTCTCTCTTACTCTTTGTGTGTGTGTGTGTGTGTTGCTTTACGACTCGATTATGTTAGGTTATGTGTATGGAAGTAAGAGATTCAGTCCCACTTCTTCTTTGGGGAGTCTTACAGTGGCCTGACCCTGAAAACTTCATGCAAGCCAGAATGCTGTTAATTTTGACGGACTGAACAGAGCATAAATTTGGTTTCATAAAAAAGACTGAAATAAATAACATGAATATTATCACAGAAAAATAGAAACAACACAGCATCAAATCATCATAACGGCGAGGGAAAAGTAGTAGAAAATAAAATTGATATAAACTCACTTATACATCGTTGTATCTAAATGCAATAATATTTATTTTTTAAAAACTGTGTTTTGTACTTGGTTACTTTATTATTTATATAGCATTTGGCAATGTTAACGGTTACATTTGTTCTCTCAATCATTTGTATTTGGATCATTTCTTTCTTAATCCTTTCTGTCTCTATGATTTCTCTGTCAAATACTTTCACAATAGCACAAATGTATAATTTTTTTAAAAAAGTTTGTTTGTCAGTCATAGAGTCAAGAAAGGACCGCGCTCGTAAAGGTTATCACCCAAAATATACAAATACAGAGCGTCGCCAGGGTAACACAGTCTGATGCTCCTCTCTCCGAATATATATATTTGTGTGTGTCCCATAAACTTTTTTCGAGGTCGTAGGGGGTTTCCATTAGAACATTCTCGGGCATAGTGGACCTTGGCGGCGCCCATCCCTCTCCAGGTCATCGGAGGACTTCCTTAGCGTTAGTCATTCATCAACATGTATAGTGGCTGTAACGTGGGCTAGATCCCACGCCCCTCAGCTTGTGAGGCGAGCGCACTATTGACTTCGCTATCCAGCCGCTAATATATAAACACATTTACACTCATAAATTAAGATAGTCACATAATTTTTTTAAAATAAAAACTCTTAATACATAATT
This sequence comes from Ampullaceana balthica, assembly GCA_944989445.1. Classification (NCBI taxonomy): domain Eukaryota; kingdom Metazoa; phylum Mollusca; class Gastropoda; family Lymnaeidae; genus Ampullaceana; species Ampullaceana balthica. The sequence continues at coordinate 206,723 of CALYLW010000131.1, read as the reverse complement.
TGAGAGCTTCTTTCGATACTGTGTTAAACGAGGTAAAAACTTTTATGCTTGGGTCTTTCATTTTATTGCGGAAATCTATTAATATAACAATCCATAGTACTCATTTTGGATCTATTCCATTAAGATGTTATTCAAACATCCGGGTTGTCTTTTGGAATAAATCTCAAAAGAAATTTGGTCTTCATACGTTATTTTAGTCCACTTGGTGGTCTCGACCATGACAAAAACTAGACAACATCTTAATTTTATCTAAAATATTGTAAACTTATTTTCAAGTTTATATTGATGCTAAAGACGATTGCGTTAGTAAACTCTTGTCTATAAACAGAACAACATATAGATAAGACTGCATTAAAGATTAGAGATGACTTTTTTTGCACTTAACGCAATGTGGTCTACGCCATTGTGTGTAAGCGCTGCTCCGCCAAATACATTTGTGAGACGGCTAGAATCATTTCTTCTCGAATCGCTCATCATTTGTAATCGATTATACAAGACGTACAGTATCCTGTCTCCCGTCTTTTCACATGGACGCCACCATATAGGTATTGATGAACTGTCTGTCACCGCCTTGGTCTCCTACACAAACACCCTCGGCAGAGTCAGCGAGGAGAATATGCTTATCCAATGATATGGGACCCTTGATCCACATGGGATGAATGTATTATTTTCACTGACATGTTAATGATTCGCCCCGCCCACTCTATCCTCTGCTATACAATTTCTGAACTACTCTCTTATTTCTCTTTTTGGCTCTGGATTACACCGCAGCTAATTTTTAAATTCATTTTTATAGTTTTATTTGTGTTTGTCTATTTTTTCATTGAAGAAGGCTATACGGCCGAAACGTTCGCTGTTTTATTACGTTCGTATGACGTCTATAAACAGTAACATTACGCAACGAGATAGGATGTTGCTTTTTCCTTTTTTAGAGAAATTATGAAATCTTTGTGGGAGGATGTGGGTCAGATGTATGACAACAGGAGATCAGTTATTTACAACAATCTGAGGGGTGGGATTTGAAGAATAGCCATCAGTCTTAACAACAGAAAGCAGCGTTCAATAGTACAGTACTCAATTAGGTATTTAATGTGTGTATGAACGCTGCGTTTCATAGACGCTCAACGGAGATTTCCGAGAAATCTGAAGCGATTGACACGCTGATAAGTTTGTACTTGAATGTATCACGCTCATAAGGTTGTACTTGACAGTACGTCACGTCAAATACATTGATTGTTGTTTTGGGAAGCTTATTTTTACTGCAACACCACACAACTTGCTGCTAACGACTTACGTGTTTTAAAAAAAATCACCTGTGAGAGCCTGATTTCTTCCTTTAAACACCTGCATCATCCAGTGATTTACTTTTTAATACAATAACATTTTTTTAAAAGTTTCCTTCCACGTGTGCAGAGTTGCACACCAAACTTCAGTTAAGCTAAATTATCATTATTAATACAGCAACAAAATATATGTATAAAAGTAATATAAAGCGAAAATGTATTATTAACGTATAGAATATAAAAGGTGATGCAGAATTAATAAAACGTTAATATTAGTAAAAAGTGATGGGCGATACAGCAATAGAAAATATTGTAGTTAAAAGCATTATATCTAAGAAAATATTAATAGTTGTGTCAAAGTGGGTGAGAGAAATCTACCATTTTCTGTTGAATTTGAGGACCTGCCATGAGAACTCAAACGAAAAATTATAAATTTTGGAAACTGTGTGCTAAATATAGAGCCAGGCGTAGCACACAAGCATTACAGGCGTTGCTCGCAGAGAAGTGATACGATCTTGTTCTTGACCTTTGATCCGTAATATTCTACTCTGTGGTAAGTGATTGTGTTGTTTAGTTTTCTGTGTTTTATTTATTCATTACTTTTCATTGTTTAAAGCTCCTTTTCTTGCTTTTTTTCGTTCTGGAATTATATAAGATATTCTCAACTACAACTGCATATTAACCAAGGGGAAAAAGAGGTTTGGCGTATTTTAAATAAATGCTTATTGAGAGAATGGCATAAACGCCTTATATAAACCTAAATTATTCTTTTCAAATCGGAGGCGTATCTTAAGACACATCTTTTCAACATTTATTTTCAAAATTGATGAAACAACATTTCTTGTAAATGATTAACGTAGCTTATGTATAATGTACTGTAATTTTTGTGTTTGTTATGATATGAAAGTTAATTTAATATTTTTATGTATGTTATTTCTTTCATGTAAAGCGCTGTGAGCCCAGTTCCTTACTGGGATACAGCGCTATATAAATAATCAATTTATTATTATTATTATTATTAATATGTAGTTCATTATTGATAAAGATAAATTAACACATGCACTATGCTTTATCATAGGGCGCAAATTGGTTCAAAGATTGACTGCGTTATTCTTAGCACCAGTCGCTGCTGACGCAACTCAAAGACTTCACAATCAGCTGTAATATCTTATGTTAGAAATTACAGTCGATCTTCAACACTGGAGGTTAGTGCCTAAAAGTTTATCAATGGTTATATATCTGTCCCATTTATAAAAGTGTTTTAAACGGTGATATTGTGTTTGTCGTCCTGGCTTGTTCGGGGAAACCCATTCCTGAACCCGGAACCTATTTGTTCCCATTCGTAATTTCAACATTGGGTGGACAATTATTTTGTTATGGAACTTATATCCATATTGATTAACTTTATGTGACATTTGTTGTTTTTTATGTTTGAGCTTAAGCTCTTGAGACCTGGTTCATTGTTTAACTGGCCACAGCGAGCGGACATCGCAATAAAGATAACTCGCCACGGTTGTTGAAACCGACAAGTCCTTATCCCTGATTAGCGTCGGGCAATCGGTAAACTGATGCTTTGCAGTCTCCTCGATGTTGCCACATATTCGGCAGCCGACAGCCTTCTCGTGTCAGACCAAAGCAAGTAGCATTGCGTGGGACAATGTTCTGTCCTCATCTAGGTGATGAGTGTTTGATAGTGACGGGGTAGATTCCACCAGAAAGGGCCGGTTTTAGGCCACTGCAAACCTATGCGGCCGCATTGGGCCCCGCACTTTCATAGGCCCCGCTAATCTTAATTTTCACTTATTGTCCTTATCAATTCCTTATCCTTATCCAAACTGGGCCCCACGAAATCAGTTTCACATACTAAGCGGCATAGTGGCCCCGCAATTGCTAAGACCGGCCCTGCCAGGGATCTCTTTCGCTCTGGCGCGGCATGAATGGTAAAAATTTCTGGCCAAGTCACCAGATGTCGAACCATGGAGCCACTTCTTTCGGAAGTGGTCCTTTAGCCACGATCTGATTTTCCTTTAATTATACTGAATTTAACTGATGAGATATCACATATGAGGAATA
>CALYLW010000131.1:8367-193367 GCA_944989445.1 Ampullaceana balthica | reverse complement strand
TGGACGTTGTGCAACTTTGCAATTATTTTTTTTAAATTTGGACACGGACCAACAAAGCTTAGACTTAGAGGGAACATTGCATGGTAGGAAAACGATTTCTCTCAATGGACACAATAACCTTTATCATCATTTTGAACATTCATGTCAGTCAATAGTTTAAAACCAAAATGTTCGTGTAATCCTCCGGAAATTAGTTTATTTTAATAGCACTAAATATTTTACTTTTTGACTTAGTACATTTATAAGAGGTGGGTCGATTAATCATTAAATAAAAAAAGTTAATCGTTAAATTTTTGTTAACGATTAATCGAGAGATTAATCATTACTTTTCGCAGCCCTAAAATAGTATTATTATTATATTTGTGACTTAATGGCTCCACATGATGGCACCAGATCGTTACCATTTCTAACTAGTGAATCAATATTTGCAATCAATGTCTGAAGTTGATCCTTTAAAGTTTGGATAAACGTACGCATACCACTTTTTGTGAGTCTAATCAAATTAAATACTTAGCCAGTCACTACAAAATTCAATCCCTCTTCCCCCCCCCAAAAAAAAAGAATATATATATATATATATATATATATATTGGGTACTCATCTGGGCAGTGCTGCATCTGGGGCACCTTAAGCAGCCGAGAAAAGGCCCCGGGCTTCATTCAACGAGACCTGAAACCCAGCACCTGAGCTTGGTGGCATCGAAACCATTTAAATACGTTAATAAATTTGTGAAGTGTAAGCATCAAGTTGACGTTTAAAGCTCGGTACGTAGGAGATAAACAATCACTTTGCAGGTGCTACTGTGGGATTTGATTTGAGTCTCATTGGCCGCGTAGACTTTTTATACCTTGTTCTTGTTGACCAATATATATTGTTTTTTAACTTTGAAAAGAGGTTTGCGTCTTGTCGCTGTTTTTAAGACGGTTTACAGAACATTCTCTTGTATATTTATTGATGGCAAAATTTTTTTTAATGAAAAATTAAATAGAGAGCGTTTTAGGGCACTTCATTTAATGGATCTAAATTAAAATATGGGCATGTTTTCTGTATGCCCGAAAACTTAATCTCTTTCTCTTTTAGCAGCCATTTATTATTTTTTAAATTATTATTAATACTTGTGTTGGTTTTGTTTCAGAGGAAAAGCGAGAAAAATCGGATGACGACTGCAACAAGGAAGTGAGCCTTCGAGAAATTCATTGTGAAAAGAATACAGGCCACGAAGATTTTATTCCCATTAAAGACTTCAGTGTCCATCATCTCCCTAAGGACATGGAGGGAAAGGAAACTGTGTTCGAAATGGTCAAATTGTACAGTGATCTGACTATTCGTATACACATAGAAAGGAGTAGCCCATATAGGTCCCCATCTAAATACCAAAGTCAGAAGAATAGTGAAGAAGACGAAGACGCAGAAAGTAATAATTCTGGAACCGGTTACATCTTCAGTATTTATTCAGAATACAATGAATCCAGCAAAAAGCCATGCCGGTGCAAGAAATGCCGCGAGTCACCAGATAAAGCTAGCGCAAAATGGTGGCTGCTCACTGTGTACACTGCGCAACATGTTTTAGTCGATAACCTTGAGGCCGAAAAAGCTCGCTGCCGATTATTTTTTGATGAAGAGCCGGAAGTCGCATCTGGCTCTCAAGTATCGGAAAAGGGTATTTATATAGACGGATACAAGGTGATCCACTCTGACGAAAAAGAGGACAGATGCAGGTTTGTGTGTGCGACCTGTGATTCGGGGCTTGTGGAACGATTGAAATCAACCTGGAAGAAAATAACTGAACTTTACGAGTATACACCAAAACAGTACAAAAAAGGCAAAGATGAAGGCAAGCCATGTTTCATAGTGTCTCATCCACATCGCCGCGCCAAGCAAATTACAATCGGTAAAGTTCTGCGTAAAGAGGGAGGGAAGTACATATACGACAACGCCACGTGCAAAGGCTCCAGCGGGGCCGCTGTATTTATATTAGGTAAAAGGTTTCATTACTTCAATTACGTCCACACGGATGGTGACAAAGCAGTTGGGAGTAGCTCGTGTGGCTATACCAGAAAACACATATCTCTAAAGACTCTGCACCATCTTCAAAAAATTATTTATCGCATTACAAAGGGTAACTGCGTCTGTCAACGTCTCAGAAAATGGAAAGAGCCGATAGAACTGGAGTTAAGAAGTCCTGTTCAAAATGACGCGGACATAGAGGAAAGGTTTTTGGAGTCAGCTGAGAATGACGGGGACCCAGAAGACAGTGTTTTGGAGTCAGCTGAGACGGAAGCCAAGCCACCAGGTAGCGCTTCTGAAGTTTCATCTTCACAAGAGCAAAGAAATATCGAGCCGGGTAGAACAGCGTCATCTCCTGGGACCAAAAAGATCAGTTTTAAAAATATCCTTTATCTTCACATTAAGTTATTACAAAAGCATTTGTTTTGTTAAAATAAATTAAGTTTTCTTGTCATTTTCCTTTTTTTGCCCCGAAAGCACTGTTTTGTGACTTAACAAATATTTTCTTTAAAAAAAAATACTCAAGTCTTTTTGAATTTTTATCCATTGCACTTTAATTCTGACTGTAAACGGTCGTTCTTGTCTGCGAAATTCAAGCCTGTTATGGGCTTGATTGTCATTAATCACCTGTTTTATCAGGTAAAAAGTTAATCTATTTTTTAAAATTATTTTTTTTATTTTTTGTGTGCACTTACTTGTATTTTATTTCGTTTAGGTTTGGTTTCGGGATATGTTTTAAAATCCAAAATGGGATATATTAATATCTTGGTCCCCTTGGAGAATTGAGAAAAGTTTATTTACACCGCTAACCATCATTAGTATTTGAAGTAAGCCATTTGCACATCATTGGCGAAGCGCATAGCATGAAACAAAACGGCAGTAACACAGTGAAATACCCATAGGAAAAATAAAAATTGTGTCATGAACATTTTGGCTATTTTTTGTATTTTTAAAAAAATAATGGGATATTCTAAACAAAATTTTCATTTAGATCTACACAAAATTTAGCAAATGAGTTGAGTGAGCGAGAATGCATGTCTAGCATAGACAGTTTTAGCGTTATAGAATAATTCAATCATTCATTCATTCATTCAGGAGCATAAATAATGCGTAAAATGAGATAACATGTTGTAAAGTGTTATTGAAAAATAATAAAAACAACCCGTAAAAAACCAGGTTTTTGACTATAAATCCTTTACGTATGAGACGTAACTAAAAGAATGTTCATTATAACACGCAGCGCAAGACCATCCAAAAATACAAAATTGCAGTTGTGTCGTAAAACGTGTTTAATATAATGCGCACCGATCAGGAATAGGTTTATAAAAAGTGTTGTCAGTAAAATACGCACCTTATTGCGCGACAGAAAGGTTGTTCAATATAATACGCACCGCGACGCTCTATCTCAAAAAATAGCATGATACATAGGAATAAATAAAATAATCTAAAAAATCAATAATTTAATTACGGTACATGCGATCGATCTGAAATTTTGATACGTTGTTTTTATCATCGGTACGAAACTGCCTGCAAAATTTCAGCTCGCTATCTTGCGAGCAAGTGGGTTAAAAATATATCAAAAGTTTTGGCGACAAGCAAGCAAGCAAGCAAGCAAGCAAGGTCGGTCGGCCGGCCGCAGACACCACGAGTTAATATAAAGGATTTAATAAGAAAAACCCGTAAAAAACCAAGTTTTTGACTATAAATCCTTTATGTACGAGAAGTAATTAAAAGAATGTTCATTATAATACGCAGCGCCAGACCATCCAGAAATACAAAATTGCAGTTGTGTCGTAAAACATGTTTAATATAATGCGCACCGATCAGGAATATGTTTATAAAAAGAGCTGTCAATAAAATACGCACCTTATTGCGCGACAGAAAGGTTGTTCAATATAATACGCACCGCGACGCTCTATCTCAAAAAATAGCATGATACATAGGAATAAATAAAATAATCTAAAAAATCAATAATTTAATTACGGTACATGCGATCGATCTGAAATTTTGATACATTGTTTTTATCATCGGTACGAAACTGCCTGCAAAATTTCAGCTCGCTATCTTGCGAGCAAGTGGGTTAAAAATCGATCAAAAGTTTTGGCGACAAGCAAGCAAGCAAGCAAGCAAGCAAGGTCGGTCGGTCGGCCGCAGACACCACGAGTTAATATAAAGGATTTAAAAAAGCCGTAATGTGTGTGATACTACCAGTTATCGCTGACTTAACTCCACGAACTAGTTTCATTTTTAAACATTCTTGAAGGCATTTTATTTTTGACTTTTCTAGAATTGTTAATTGAATCTACTCAATGCTAGAATATATAATTGATCCTACTTAATGTTAGAGTATATAAATTACTCTGCTTAATGTTAGAATATATTGTTGATTCTGCTTAATGTTACAATTTTTAGTTTAATCTCCTTAATTAAGACTAAATCTCGTTATTTAAACACAAGAAGAGAAGATCGATTTTATAAATGCAAAATATAATTAGTATTACCAACCCACGTCTCCAACCTTACCAATAATTAAAGATAAATTAGAGTCGACCGCTAGCAATAAAGATAGTTTTGCATTTTACCATAAATTATATTTAACAAAGAAACCCCCACGATCACCACACAAAAAAAAATAATTTAAAAAAACTGAAAAAAATAATTAAATAACTTAAATTTAACTAACTATGATCTGTATATGACAAATATGTTTTGTATTTTGATGAAAGCAAATACAATTTTATTTGATAACTTTGTTTCGCAATTCAAGTACAAATGTTTTAAATGTGTACTTATACTTAATACAAAACATCGACATGTCCTTTGGTTTTAAATGGCATACCGGGCATCAAACTAATTTCTTTTGCTTAAAATTGACGTACCTGTTTTTTTTTCTTTAAAATTATTTGTATAATATTTTAATGCACTGAAATGTATTTGACAAACAAATGTATATATTGATTAACAATGTGACTGTAATATATAGGGGAAATTTTCTTTTTTTAATTTTTTAAAAAATTTTTAGTTGAACGCTGTCACTGGCCTCCATTAAATAAGTTACTATATTGTTTTTTTTTATATCCTTATTATGACATTTTTCTTTAAAATAATGAGTTTTTTTTTCATTTTTTAAAAGACGTCTGGGTTTGTTTGTTTTTTTAGTCTGTTATACTGCATTGAAATTGTCGGCAGATTTTCTGACACATATAAAAATATTTTTTTCTTATTAAATATGTATTACTTGTTAGTTCGATACGCTTTACCATGCACTTCACCGATGAAGCTGACTAATTACATGTACATTAACCCACTAATTCTAATTGTAACCCTCCACCGACACACACGAAAAATAAAATGAAAAGGCAACGATTGGTGAAATAAAAGCTCTTACTCTTATTGTGAAGTGTTTTCTTGTCTTTGGAGAAAGTTTGAATTCAGATCGAGTTTTGATGTCTACATGATGGAGGAAATCTTTGCAATATATATATATATATAATTTGATGGGTAGGAACCAGATCCTAGCAATATAAGCTGCAGTAAAAGAAGTATTACATCCAGAAAACGAATTAATTATATAGTTTAAGACATTTCAAAACATTCTAACTGATGAAAAAGAAATAAAAAATGTTGTAGTTGTAGAGCATAAAACAATTTCAGGGAAACACAAATAAAACGGCACAATTCACCAACAAACTGTCCATAATTTCTGATGGCGGGATACAATCCCTGAAAAGGGATGGTAATGTTCTTCGGTTCTCGGTAATCCATCCTACGTGCGATTGCTTTTTGAAATACATGATAGTCTGTTCAGTTAGGTTGAAGAGGGATGATGTTTAAACATCCAGACGAAAAAATCTTCAGTTTGATAAGAAGAAAATGTAATCCATGAAATTACTATTTAGGGTTGTACATCAAGGGTGACGAACATTTTTCAGGCCACGTGCCCACATTCAACAAAACCCAAATATTTCTATAGAAAAGTGCCAACTATGCCATTAAACCCGAAAATGAGGGTTTGGCTATAGAAAAGTGCCAACTATGCCATGAAACCCGAAAATGAGGGTTTGGCTATAGAAAAGTGCCAACTATGCCATGAAACCCGAAAATGAGGGTTTGGCTATAGAAAAGTGCCAACTATGCCATGAAATGCGAAAATGAGGGTTTGGCTATAGAAAAGTGCCAACTATGCCATGAAACCCGAAAATGAGGGTTTGGCTATAGAAAAGTGCCAACTATGCCATGAAACCCGAAAATAAGGGTTTGGCTATAGAAAAGTGCCAACTATGCCATGAAACCCGAAAATGAGGGTTTGGCTATAGAAAAGTGCCAACTATGCCATGAAACCCGAAAATGAGGGTTTGGCTATAGAAAAGTGCCAACTATGCCATGAAACCCGAAAATGAGGGTTTGGCTATAGAAAAGTGCCAACTATGCCATGAAACCCGAAAATGAGGGTTTGGCTATAGAAAAGTGCCAACTATGCCATGAAACCCGAAAATGAGGGTTTGGCTATAGAAAAGTGCCAAATATGCCATGAAACCCGAAAATGAGGGTTTGGCTATAGAAAAGTGCCAACTATGCCATGAAACCCGAAAATGAGGGTTTGGCTATAGAAAAGTGCCAACTATGCCATGAAACCCGAAAATGAGGGTTTGGCTTGGGCTGGTTTGTTTAGAAAGTAAAATTTTCACTTGCGTGCCGACTGATGAGGCTCTACGTGATGACTGTGGCTCGCGTGCCATAGTTTCGCCAGCACTGTTATTGATGATTCATGAAAAACGCTGAAAAGGATTTACTGTAATATTCATGATTTTTTTAATTAATTCAAAGTCAATATGTAAGCAAAATTTATGAATCAAACAACTCACCTATATTCGATCGAATCAAATCAGCTTGGGTTTTAACAGGAACGTGATGCATCTGATAATGGTGGCAATGTTGAAACTAAAGGAATAAAGGTAATTGTCAAACTTCTCGCCACATTGAAATAATATTTAGTTTAATCTATGTTAAAGAAGTGTTATTTTTTACATTTGTGTAGACAGTAAAATATTTAGCCTTTCCAAAAACCTGTATATAAATAGCTGAAGCGGCAAAAATTTACAACAAATGTATGGATTGGTCCAAAGATTTTAAAAAAACAATCGAACTTTAGTTTTAAATAAGCAACAAAAAAAAATTATATGAGCCCCGAAATAGGTACATATTATATTAAACTTCAGAAGAATGTATATATCATGGGCGCCCGCAGGGTGGGGCAAAGGGGGCGCTTGCCCCCGTGGATTGATGGATTTTTTAAAAAATTGACAATAATAGACAACACATTTATTAAAGTAAAGAGTAAATAAACAGAAAGTAACTAAGCTGATGCTGATTTCGTTTTACCGGGTAATTATTTTTATATTTTCTATATTGTAGTGAATTAGGGCAGTTAAACGGTCTTTAAATCAAAGATTGCTGTTGCTGGCAAGGACTGGTAGTCTGGTCAGGACTTACCAACCAAGATGTGTGAACTGCCCCATGCGGTAGCTTGGATAGATGAATACAACGAACCGCGTCCAGATGCCCAGAGGTGCTAAATTTAGGCTCTGTTATCTAAAGGTCAGCCGTGCGAAGCACTGACCAGAGAAAATGATTGCGATCGTCCAAAGCAGACCAGGGGCTAACATCAAAGAGACCAGAGCGGGTCATGGTACCCCACCCCACCCCCAGAGTCATTCCCCAAGTGATATTCAAGGAGTCTATACGTCATATATTAATCACGTTTCCAATAGCTCAGCGAGTTGGTAGGACGAGTTAACTCTACGATACACCGAATTGAGACAGCGGCGGTGCCGTTCAGGTGACATCTCAAAATCACACGGGAGAGTTCAGCGCTCAACCATTCAGGCAACTAAATTGTAGAGTGTAGAAGTAGTAGTAGAGTGTAGATTGTGTGCGGACTAAAGAGAGTTAAAGTAAGAGAATTGTAGAGATTACCGTGTATGTAGGAATCAAGGAGTGAGGCAATAAATAGGAAATAATAAGTCTTCATGTAGTCTTACAGTCTTGGTGTTTGAATTGAGTGAAAGCAGAGAGTTTAGTCCAACCAGTAGTAATGAGGCCCAATACACCCACATACCAACATGTTCTCTACAATATTAATTATTTTATGTACAACCGTATGTTGTGAGTCAAACGTTGTTTTGAACATAAATATTTTTATTATGGATGTGGCCGTGTGCCACCAAAAACATACATGGGGAGCGCCAGCCACTGTGCTCCCCTCCCCCTTCCTCACACACGCAACAAAGGGCCCTCAGTTCACTCCCGCAGTGTGACGGTACCTGGGGTGTTGGATTACTGATGACTGACAGGAATTGGAAGTTAGGACATCCGGCTCCAGAAATTTATTGGTCTCGGAAGTAAAAGCTTCCACAGCCATCCCCCCTCCAGCCCACCACACTATTGTGGTGGAGCTTGGAGTGCGTCGGGCAGAGGTGAAAATTATCGGTTCTCTAAACAATACCGCCCCCCATCCCAGCACAATGTTGTGTATTTGGCTGCCGGATGTGCTGCCTTCAGAATTCCTCCTAACAATGATCGGAAATGAATTAGACAGATTAGAGTATATGACAATACTGTTGGACCGGATCAAACACCTTATGGCTCGCCGACTATATAAGGAAGAGAACATTTTAGAGACAACATTTAGGTGCGACATGTAAGAGACTTAGGACAGTGCTGTAGAGATAGTCGTCAGTAGGGCATAGACGGTAGCATAACTGTATAATATGTTTCCTGTGTTAGTTCAAGAACTTAGACATCACTAACTGTGTGTACCAAAGCAAAGAAGTTATTGCAATAAACAGTTTACTTTTAGGCATCATGGATATCCGGAAATTTTTAAAAACTCTCACACAGCCACAGCAATAAATTCCAGATGTTGAAGACATAACGTTAACTCCTGTCTGCAAAAAACGGAAAACGGACGCTGTTGCTTGTTCATCTGGAGCAGCAACACTGCCACCAGAACCGGACCCTGACAAGCTTGAAATTGGAGATACTATGTTAACATATGACATTGGAAACTATGTAAAATCTACTAAGAAGATTCCTGTCGATCTTAAGTATCGTTTGCTAACTGATCCATACAAGCCTCATCAGTCATATGATTTTGAAGGTGACATGTCTAGAAGTGGAAAACGTTGTTTCAGGGAATCTTGGCTGACAAATTATAGTCCATGGTTATCATATTATCCAAGGTTAAAAGGTGTGGCATTTTCCGTGTTTTATTTCCGCAAAAAGTTCAAAGAGAAATTCAAGGTGCCTTCATTACTACTCCTTGTACAAAGTACAAAGATTTTAACGAATGTGCAAGAAACCATATCAGCTCAGCATTGCATCGTGGGTCTCAACAAGATGCTTAACACTTCACGTCAACCATTAGAGATCCAAATAAGGTTATTATTTGTCAGGTAGATAATTCAGTAAAAGGAATTATTGAAGAAAACAGAAAGAAACTGTATCCTATTATTTAAACAATCTTATTTTCGAAACAAACGATTTGGTAATTCGTGGGGAAAATATCACCAAAGGAAATGCCGAACAACTTTATGCGTATCGAATTGAGGGAGGAGACAGTATTTAAAAAATACCTTTTGATACATCTGCTGAAAATGCACGTTACAAATCACACCGAACTCAGAATGATTTGATCAACATGTCTGAACAAGCTCTGCGAGAGGACATTGTAAAAGCTGCCAACAATGCTGTTGGATTCTCGATCATAGCCGATGAAACAGCAGATATCTCAGGAACAGAACAGTTATCACTGGGAGTCCGGTTTGTAGATACGTCTAGTGAGCAGGCTATGATTCGTGAGGAATTCCTTGGATTTTCTCCGCTGAAAGATATGGACGCCGCCACGATATCTGGTTGCATTATTGAACATTACATAACATTTGGTCTTCTCCTTAATAATCTGCTGGGTCAAAGTTATGATGGATTTTCTACAATGGCCGGGAAAGAAAAAGTGTGTTTAGGCAAAGATTCGAAGTATTTACCCCAAGGCTGCATTTCTTCACTGTGCCTCGCATAAACTGAATCTTGTAGTAAATAATCTTAATAATGTTGCAGTGATACGAAATACTATTGGTACTATCAAAGCAATTATTACTTATTTTTTGTGAAAGTCCAAAAAGGAGGTCTTCTGTTCCAAATATTCCTCTTTTGTGTGAGACAAGATGGACACACACGTATAAAAGTATTCGGATTTTTTTCTAGTAAATTTGAAGATATTTATTGTCAACTGGAAGAATTTTCATTGCATGCAAGTGGAAATACACGACAGGCTGCACATCAATTATATTGTTCATCAAAGTCCAGCACGTCTTTATTTTGTCTCAATATTATTCTCAGTACTCTGCCATACTGGAACCAGTTACTCAGGCTCTTCAAGCTGTTCAAGTTGATCTTCCAGGAGTCCAACTGCAAGTTCAAAACCTGCTCAGTGTAATAAAACTTCACCGAGGTGATTCCGATAACTATTTCAGGGATATTTTTGAGAAAAACGTACAACTCGCACAGAAGGTGGATATTGAACTGATTATCCCAAGACCGTGTGGAAGACAAAAGCATCGAAGTAATCCAGAAACCACAAGTGTTGAGGAGTACTTCAGACAAACAGTTTACATTCCATACTTGGATTCTCTAATTAGCTCAATTGAGAGTCGATTTTGTGAAGCCAACGGTGCACAATTTAACTTAACGTTGCTACAACCTTCGAAATTGTACAAACTGAATCGTCAACAGTTTAAGGATACAATGTCTACTATTAATCAGGTATACCACATTGATAATTTTGAAAGTGAAGCCTTGAGTTGGTTTGATTTTTGGAAAACGCGATAATACAAAAAATGCCAAGATTTCCTTGACTTGTTACCGTTTACTAAAGTTTTATTCGGCTGTCAGGTATGCCTTACTAGTTTTGCTAACATTAACAGCAACAACATCGTCCAGCGATCGCTCAGCACATTACGTAGTGTAAAAACATGGCTTAATCTACAATGTCAGATGAACGTCTGTCTGGGTTGTGCATGTTAAGCGTACACAGAGACTAAGTGAACGGCAACAAAATAGACTTTATGGACTAAATTGTAGATATGTTTTGCAGGGATAACTGACGACTCCAGTTCTTGTTTAAAGAATAAATTTTATTTTAAATTTAAGTTTTGTTATATACTTGCATACATTGTGTAAATAACAACTTTGATACTAATGGTTGCCCTTCATTACTACAGTGTCCGGTCCGTTCGTTTACCATACATATACGCTACAGTAAATTAAAACAACATTAAAACATCACTAAAAATATTTAGCTCCCCCCCCCTAAAGAAAATTTTCTGCGGGCGCCCATGGTATATATATATATATATATATATATATACATATACAATATAATTTATATATATATATATTTATATAAATATATTATTTTCTTTTATTATAAATATTTACATATATATATATATATATATATATATATATATATATATATATAATATATATATATATATATATATATATATATATATATATTTATATACTAGGGGCCGTAGTGCGCCTACGGCGCCCACTTTTTGTTTGTTTGTCAAAAGCCCAAGTAACTTATCCTAACATGATAAATGCGAAATATTAAACTTCCTGAAATGTACACAAAGTATTTTATAATTACATATCCTCAAATCCTCTTTTTAAAGTCCTTATATTAACTTCACCGCCGTCTCTGTCTCTCTCTCTCTGTCTTGGGTTCGCGGTCGGTCGGTCGGGAGGGCGGAAAAACAAAAGTAAAAAATGACCCATTTCCCGTAAAGCCATCGAGCTGAAATTTGGAAGACCGAGCCGTGTCACTTAACAATACATCGTATCAAAATTTCAGATCGATAGAGCGTACCGTAATTAAATTAATGCATTTTTAGTTTCTCTCTATACGAGGTATGTATTTCAATTTCACGGTTTGTTATTGTTTTTTTTTCATGTGAGAGATCAGTTCGCGCGTTGACGCGACCCATCGAAGTACAGGAATGCTTTTGTTTACATTATACGTGTCACGCTGAGCTCGGTCGAGCGATCGGTGACCAGACATTTCACCTCTCCCACCCACCCCACCCCCGGTTATACAGCAGGCTTTAAGACAGATACAGTCTGTAAATGTTTTTTGCGTTTGAAGATGATCAAGACTTTTAATTATGACTCATATATAAGGTTTTTATAGTCAAAAACTTTGTATTTACGGGTTTATTTTATTAAATCCCTTATATTAAATTCACCGCCGTCTTTTGGGCGGGCACCGCGGAAAAACAGAAGTAAAAAATGACCCACTTCCCGTCATGCCATCGAGATATAATATGGCACACGGTCCCGTGTCACCTAACAATGTATCGTATCAAAAATTCAGATCGATCAAACGTACAGTTACTAAATTAATGCCTTTTACACGCTTTTATTTAAGTCACAATGTTTGTATGTTGTATCCCTCCTTCAAATCTTGAAACGTAAAATTAAACCACTTCTGATGGACCTAGAGATCTCAAAATTTTACCACAGATAGATCTTGGATGACAATGCATTGTATCAAAATTTCAGATCGATCGAATGTACCGTAATGAAATTAATCAATTTTTAGTTTATCTCTATTTATCACTATTTCGAATGTATAGTCGTCTGCTAGGGTTGACCTCCACGGCTCACTGGTTTCACTCTAGCCCTCGTAAATTCCCGTGTTTACATCAAAGGGCAGGGGAAATCAGCGCGTTTCAGTCTGTAAATGTTTGTAAATAAAAGCGTGTCCTTTTTAAAAAAAGATTTTTTTACATTTTACTTATTAGTTAATCTATATAAACTATATGCAGCGGTCGCTGTTGTTTACATTTTACGGGTCACTTGACTTCCCCCCTGCCTTCGGTGAACACATCTCGTGTGCTAGCCAGGTAAACCACCTTGAGTTGAGTTAACGCGTTGACGCAACCCGTCCATGTCCACGACCCCCTCCCCCCCTTCCCCCAGTTTTAAAGCCAAGGGATATAATTTCGGTTTCAGTCTGTAAATGTTTGTCGCGATTGCACATAATCAATACTTTTAGTTATGTCTCATATATTTATATTCAAAAACTTTGTTTTTACGGATTTTTTTTTATTACCACGTTTTTTTATTAACTCGCTTTCGTTCGTGTGGCATTGTTTGTTTGTTGAAGGTTTGTCTATCCACAATTTTTCAAATCTGCCAACGTAAAATTAAACCAATTCTGATTGTCCTAGAGAGCTCAAATTTTTACCAGAGATCAATCTTGGATGACAATACATTGTATTGAAATTTTAGATCGATCGAATGTACCGTAATTAAATTATTGCATTTCTTAGTTTATCTTTATATTAGCATCAATACCTGCCTGCAGTAGTTTAATTTCACGAGTCAAGTTCACCCCGTGACCTCATCGCTTTGTTGTTCAACGTTGCGCGGGTGCTGATGTGGGGTTTGGAAAAATAAATAGATGTAAAATCATATTTTTAAAAACCACGTTTTTATTAGTGGACTAAAAAGAAAATAATAACTAAAGGTAAAAACATGATTTTTAAAAACCACGTTTTTATAAGTGGACTAAAAAGAAGAAAATATTTTAAAACAAATAAGTTCAAGTACTTTCATATAATATGACTAAATTCGTTATGCGGGTGTTTGGTATAAAAATTAAAGATTTATAATTAAGAAGGCAAAAGAGATCTATAAGTGAGAGAATGAGTGAACTGCATAATTATGTAAAACCTCATAAGCGCCCGCCCAATGTTTTTAGTCATATGATATGAATGTACTTGAACGTATAGTTTTAAATTATTTTCTTCTTTTTAATCCACTTATAAAAACGTGGTTTTTAAAAATCATGTTTTTACCTTTATTTATTACATCGCTCTCTTTTCCAAAATTAAAATATAAGCTAAAACAATGACGTTAATAATATATTTTTTACGGCGAGAATGTTTTAATTTATAATTATTTTGCACACCTCCTGATGCGCACCTTGTATAGATACTTAATTATAAGCTAAAAAAAAATACGTCAAAGTGTTACTGATACATACTCCAACCAACCTGTAACTTAGGCTATTATATTGCTTTTATATATATATATATATATATATATATATATATATATATATATATATATATATATATATATATATATATATTATTTTTTTCTTAATGTAAATATACCTTTAAATTATTTCGCATTTTTGAAATTTGATTGATAGTAAATTAATTTGCTAAGGTTTCAAATTACTCATGTTATGCTGATTAAAAATTATTATTTAAACTCTCTCCCCACACCTACAGACAATGTAAGATGTACCGTTTACATCATTGTTGCCTTATCTATAAAATTTTACCTAACTCCTATTGGGTACCTTTCATCGGTTGGAGAAAATAAAGGCGGCTGAGCATTGTGCTAGCCACACAATTCCTTGCTTGTAAGCCGTTGCTCAATAAAACTTGTGAACGCTACTTCAATTACCCCCACCCCCTATAGGCCATCATGTAATGAACAATGGATTTATTTTACTTTTCTTTTTTTTTAAATTTATGAAAGCAAATTTAGTTGTTCTCAATTCTGAGTGTGCGCATTCTTCCTGTGTTCAACTCTTTGTGTTATTTTATTCCTGTGCTCAACTCGTTGTGTTATTCTATTCCTGTGCTCAACTCTTTGTGTTATTCTATTCCTGTGCGCAGTCTTTGCAGATTTACCTGTGCGCATTCATAGTGTTCATGGTCTCACGTGCCCGAATGGCTTCCTCTATTATTTCCCCCTACCCGGCAACAAGGAAGCAAAAATATCTCAAGCAGAACGAATTCGCGTCGCGCCCGGGCTGGCGATATCTGTAAGGGGTATGAATGCAGATCGACTTTTAAAAGTAGGATTGGTTGGGGGGGGGGCGGGGAGGAGTGTCGCGTGGTCGGGGTTGTACTGTGCACCGTGTTATGAGTGGTGTCGGTTGGTGGGGAGCAAGGTAAGGTGCCCTCCATTTGCATACGGCTGGTCGTGAGGATTACCATCAACCCAAGGTCGGGAGGAAATAAAGGAGGAACAACATTGCGTTGTCTTTGTTCAGAGTCTCGTTTGGGCCCAAGGTAAGGCCGTGGTGTACAGGCCGGGGGGGGGGTGGAATTGTGTGGGTGTTAAAGAATAGCAAACCACTTTCTGGAGCCTTAATTTTTTTTATTTCTTTCGATTTGTTTCCCCGTTCTATTTACCCCCGCGCTCAAACGTACACATGATACATGTAAGTCTTTTTGAAAGTGCGTAGGGCGTGGTTGTTGAATTTTTCTCCCCCTCCCCACAAGAGTTTTTTTTTCATTCTTTTATTTATTTAAACATTCTTACATTTATGCTAGCTGGATGCTGTACACCCCGTAGAACGTAATAAACAAGCAGAAATAGTCGAACATGAAAAGGTTTGGCGCTGAATAAGAAAGCATGCATATATTTAAAATATGATAAAAGGTATTTAATAATAAAGCTCAATAAAGAATTAATTAAAAAATGAAGTACGAAAGTTCGCTGCAATGTTTGAAAGTGAGGCACGCTTTTGTAAGTTCTAATGTAAGGACTTTGGTATCTGCCGGAGCCTGTTGGAGAGGAATAAGCTCCAATTCCAAACCGCCTCTCTCCCCAGGGCCAGAATAAGCCACCTTGGAGCCTTAGGCGCAAATCCACATGGATGCCCGCTTCTTCCACGGCCCTCGATCCTCCACTGCCTACTTATATTTTCAATATTAAGAAAAAAACTCTAACCAAAAAAAAACCTACAAAAAAACAACAACAACAGTTAACAGCTCTTAACACATATGTTTGTACTACTATCACTTATATAAAACCTACAATGAAGTATTTAAGTATTAAAATTAAAATTAATAGTTAATTAATATTGTAATAATGATATACAAAATGCTGTGACTCTTTTATAGAACAGAAAGTCAGTTTGAGCACACTTTTACATTTTAAAGTTGTTTTTTTCTAGATTTACACCTGGCAAAGTTATGAGTACATCATCAAAGTTAATTCTGCGCAACAAGTCTGCCTCAATCAGCACAGATTTTTGGGGGGGTTCATTGTCAATTAAATTGAATTTTGTGTACGTTTCAACTGTGTAAATAGCGCTCAGTTGAACTGTTCATAACCATTATCTTATCTGTAACATACGCACTTTCTATAAAGAAGATTATTGCGTCATAAGTTTATCTATGTCTAGTCCTGCATTCTTATTACAGTTTTAAATTTTGATAAAGTGTATGTTTTCCTGGTTTCTTCAGGAAATCCATTCCACACTCGGATTCCGGACGGGAAGAACGAGAATTTGTATGAGTTTGTTCTTGCATACGAAATAAGAAAGGTGCTTTTATCCTTACTTTTATCTGAGGGTTGTATTAAGTTATCTTAGTATTGTATTTCTAAATTACACTAAATTTCTTTATGTATAATTACTACTTTACTCTTGTTTCTTCTATCTTCTGGCGTTTCAAGGTTTAATGATTTAACTAATGGTGTTATTCTTGTCAGTTTTAAATATTCCCAGCATTTAATCTGGCAGCTTAAAAAAAAATTGCTCTAATTTATCAATGTTTTCTTTGGTGGATGGGTCCTATACAGAAATGCATATTCTAGTACAGGTTTCACCAAAGTGAGGTAACATTTTAGTTTTATATTTTTATTACATCTGTAAAAGTTTATTTTAATAAAGCCTAGGGTTTTGTTTTATATCTTAATGACTTTATTGACGTGGGGATTCCATGATAGTTTCTCATGTATTATTACTACTAAGTATTATGCATCTTTTGTTTGGGTTAGTTCTTTAAATGGAATAACTTGAATTATTTTCCTTTTCTATGTTAATCATAACAGTTGACATTTTTCTGTGTGGAAAGATATACTCCAGTTAGTTTCCCATTGTATCAATTCATCTGTGTTTTTGTACAATTGTGCTACCTTGTTTTGATTTAATTGCTCTATAGATTATACAACGATCAGCATTCACTATCACTACAATTGGCAAAGCACACTCGATGTCGTCTCTAACAATTACTATTACTATTACTTCTCTCTTGTACTGATCACAATTACCTTCTGTGTCAAAGAACAGTCCTTGAGAACAATATCTTGTTATTTTACCTCAAGCATAAATGCGATAAGATTTATCAACGGGACCATAATGACCCTGACAGTTAGTGGGACCACGGTTAACCCAGAAAATCCACATCATCAACGGAGAGGTGAATCCACAGTCCTGGATCTACTGCTTGATTTATCATCATATTCGACAGACTGAAGTTGGCCACAACAATTTTTATTTTGAAGCACTAATGCAGTGTCTAGATTAGCAGAAAAGCCTATAGTAGACTTGTCAAGAGGGTTGATGGTGTGAGTAAAATCCTCTTAAACCTTTTGCGTAAGAGAAACTAAATAACTCTTTTGTTTTCTAAATTTATCTTTAAGAATAGAAACAAAATGCTCTTTTTAAATCCATTATATCAGAGCTCCTCAAATAGTGTGTTGGCGCGAGGCTCCGTCAAGGGCGGCACGTTTGACCTAGCAAAAACTGTCGTATTGGATGTCTAGATCGGCTTATCCGACTCACGCGCAAGCGGCGTCCCACACAGCGTAGGTTGCCTAGCAACTCTAAGGCTGGAGAGAGGGAGCAGCGCGCGCGATCCACATTCCTTTAAAAAAAAACTTTATTATATGTTAATAAGGATACATTGTTATGCAGAGGTGTACTTATAGCAATTTTATAGACAAATTATACTATTTACAGTCGCGGGGGGGGGGAGAAATGTTTTCTTTTTCCTAGTTGGGGGGCATGGTAGAAAATAATTGAGAAGCACTGCCTTATATTAACGTCACCGTCTTGTCTGTCGTGTCCGGCCCACCCGCGGAAAAAAACAAATGTAAAAAATGACCAACTTCAAATGAACTTATGGAGCTGAAATTTTGCACATATACTTGTGTCACCTAACAATGAATTGTGTCAGAATTTCTGATCGACCGAATGTACCGTAATTAAATTAATGAATTTTTAGTTTGGTTCGATATAGCAAGTGTAGTCGTCTGCTAGAGTTGACTTCCACGGGTCACTGGTTTCAGTCCAGCCTTCGATGGCACATGGGTATGTCACGTCTGTCACGCGGTGCGTATTATATGGAACATCAAATACTTTTGGTTATGTCTCATATATAAAGGAATTTTAGTCAAAAACTTTGTGTTTACGGGTTGTTTTTATTTTAAACGCTTTTATTTAAGTCACACTGTTTGTATGTTGTATCCATCCATCCATCCTTCCTTCAAATCTTGAAACTTAAAATTAAACCACTTCGGATGGTCCTAGAGATCTCAAAATTTTACCACAGATAGATCTTGGATAACAATGCATTGTATCAAAATTTCTAAACGATCGAATGTACCACTATTAAATAAATAAATGTTTAGTTTATCTCTATTTATCAATATTTAGAATGTATAGTCGTCTGTTAGAGTTGACCTCCAGGGCTCACTGGTTTCACTCCAGCCCTCGTTTACCAAATTTCAGTGTTTACATCAAGGGAAGGGGAGATCAGCGCGTTTCAATCTGTAAATGTTTGTAAAAAAAGCGTGTCCATTTTAAAAAAAGATTTTTAAATCTCTTATATTAACTTCACCGCCGTCTCGTCATCTCTGTCTGTCTTGGGCGGGCGTAAAACAAAAGTAAAAAAATGACCCACTTTCCGTGATTCGATATAGCTGAAATTTGGCACACGGGCCCGTCTCACGTATCAATGCATCATATCAAAATTTCAGATCGATCAAGGGTACCGTAATTAAATTAATGCATTTTTAGTTTACCCTATATAACGTTTGTAATTCAAATTCACGGTTTGTTATTGTTTTTTTTCCTACGTGAGAGTTTGAGTTGACGCGTTGACGCAACTTATCGAAGTACAGGCGTGCTATTGTTTACATTTTACGCGTCAAGCTGAGCTCGATCCAGCGATCGGTGACCAGACTTTTCCCCTCCCCCCCAGGGTTATGAAGGAAAGTTGAGTTAAGACAGATTCGGTCTGTAAATGTTTGTCGGGTTTGAAAATAATCAATACTGTTAGTTATGTCTCATATATAAGAGATTTATAGTCAAAAACTTTGTTTTTATGGGTTTGTTTTATTTAAAAAATGACCCACTTCCCGTCATGCCATCGAGCTGAAATTTGGCACACGGACCCGTGTCACCTAACAATACATTGTATAAAAAATTCAGATCGATCGAACGTATAGTTATTAAAATTAATGCATTTTTGGTTTATCCTTATATAACGTATGTAATTTAAATTCACGGTTTCTTATTGTTTTTTTCCAAGTGAGAGTTTGAGTTGACGCGATGACGTCGAACGTCGTGCCGACACCCCCTCACGAGCCATACCCCGTTATTAAAGACAGGGGACATCACTTGGTGTCAGTTTGTAAATGTTTGTCGCGTTGGAACATAATCAATACTTTTAGTTCTGTCTCATATATAAGGGATTTATAGTCAAAAACTTTGCATTTACAGATCTTTTTTATTTTACATTTGACTTATTATTGTTTAACTAGTGTTCTCTTTTGTACACCAGTTAACTGTAAAAAATAGCCAAAGAAAAAAAGACTGTGATATAATTTCCCCCCCTCCCCACCAAGTTGTGGGATCAAGGTTAAATAATGTGCGATCCATTGTTACATTTGTCATTTGCGAATGTCATGTCGAATAAGCGCGGCTACATGATAATATACACATTGTCATCTTTTTCTTGAGGACTTGTGGCGTCCCGAACGGTTGGTGCCCTAGGCACGTGCCGTCGTTTCCTAATGGTTAGTCATACTTCGCCCCACGGTCCCTTATCAATACTCTCTTCCGCATGTTCGCATGGGCTCAGACTCAACGTGACCCAGAACCCCCCACCCCCCCCGAGTTTTATTGTATTGGTCGGGGAGGGAGCGGTGGGGATGGGAGCGTGTGTAATGGATCAGTGGGCACACTCACTTTAAGTCTTCTTCATCCTATTAAAAAAATTTAAACTTGCACTGTAGGGGGGAGGAGGACGAAAGGATGGCGCGTGGCGAAAGTCTGAGTGGCGGGGGTAAGGGTGGGTGGCCGGAACAGCGGCATAATAGTAGCAGTGGCGGGAATCTTATTATGACTCGTCTTTGTAGCATTCTCCTCAAGTGTGACTACATCGTTGCATCGTTTACAAGGGTTCTATCAATTTTTTTATAAAAATGATTCGTTCTGTATCATCTTGTCATCCGTTAATTGACCTCTGGAGTATTTGTTCTTCGAGTCTTAATGAAGTTGGCTTTATATTATAAATCAGTCGAAAAGTTATTTCTCTAGCCCTCGGGGACCGAACTGTGTGTGCAGTTACCACTGTGCACTTTATGCAGTGTTTTTCTAGTAGAGGACGCTTTGTGTTGTGTTCTAGATTGTGGTTGTGACCCAAGATTTTTAAGCCTTCCTCTGTTAGGAAAGTTCTGCTTTTTTCCTGTTGGTCTTTTTTGTATATTTTATGTGTTAATTTTTTTTTGTTTGGTAAAGCAATTTTTTTTTAAAACAGCCTTTTAAAAAATTTAAAAAATATAATTTTTTTCCATTTCATAATTTTTATAAACATCTAAATTATTTTTATTTTATTTGACAGTTACTTAAAACTGTGTGTAAACTTCCTATTTGACTGTTAGAGTTTAAAGAAGTAAAATAACGTATTTCTTTTTTTGTTGTTGCAGAAGTGGACCTGGTCTCGTGACATAACGGTTTCTGTTTTTATTCAATCGAGGGCCATTATTCCGACGTGGGCTACTCATTCAGAGTGAACAATCGCCAGGTCCATGCACTGTCTTAACATATCATCTTCATCTAGGAGCAGAAGCGTTACGACCCTGGAATTGTAAGACCTGTACATATTGTGTGACTTTTTTTTCCTCAATAGAATTGAAACAAAATATTAATTAGATCGATATCATCTCACCTGCGTATTAAAAGGGATGTATATCATTAAGGTAATATACTTGATTGTTATATATATGTATATATATATATATATAAATTTATAAATATATATATATATACTAGTGTATTACCCGTCAAAAGTGACGGAAGTTTTAAGCTGAAATCTATTTATTTTGAAAAATGCACTTTTTTTAGGGCGCCTACGGCACCCACCTTTTTCAAAAGCCCAACTAACTTGTTCTTGTTTGATAAATACGAAATATTAAACTTTCTGAAATGCACACAAAGTATTCTATACTAGGAGTTGTAGGGCGCCTAAGGCGCCCCCTTTGTTTTTATATTTTTATAATTAACAATCATCAAATCCTCTTTTTACATTGTTCCCTTTTCCAAAATTAAAATATGAGCTAAAACAATGACGTCATATAATATTTTTTACAGCGTATCATTAATTTGCACACCTTTTGATGCATTGGTGCAGTAATTTGGTGCGCTGCTTTCTAAAATTAGTAGCGTCACGGACATACACTACAGACGTGACATTGCAAATTATATTGTTTAATATATATATATATATATATATATATATATGTATCTATACTAATAAAAGGCAAAGCCCTCACTCACTCACTCACTGATTCATCACTAATTCTCCAACTTCCCGTGTAGGTAGAAGCATGAAACTTTGGGAAGTTGTCGAGTAGCCTCTCGCGACGAAAATTGGAGTAAAAGAATTTTAAAAATAACACTCATGGGGGCGGGGGCCCAAAAACGTTTTTTTCCTTATATGGCCTATATAAAATTTGAAAATCACCAATTCTCCCATTTCCCGAGTAGGCAGGAGCATGAAAGTTTGGGAAATTGTTGAGTACAACCCCGCGATTGTAACGGAAGAAAAAATATTTAAATTATCACTTGCTGGGGGCCAGGGGCCCAAATGAAGTTTTTTCCTTATATGAGCTATATAAAAACTAAAAATCACTAATTCTCCTATTTCCCGTGTAGATAGAAGCATGAAACTTGGGGTGGTTGTTAAGTTCACTTCCGCGAAGGTGGTATGGCATCTGTCCGTCTACGAAAGACGATAGATTTATCTTTATTATCTGCAGCTCTTGGTGTGGCTGATGAGACCAATCCTTGAGTGGCAGTCTCTTCTGCATGACACACACACGAAAGCAGTGGGGCAGTGTTTCCTGGCCTTTCTCCTCGCTCTTTTCCCGACTGCTTCTGCCCTAGTTTGCTCCTCTGCTCTTAGTGATCCTTCTTTCACTATAGCCCGCCACATGGACCTATCCTCTGCCAGGTTTTCCCAGTTTTGTATATCAATGTTGGCTACTTTCATGTCTCTCTTGCATATGTCCACGTATCTGAGACATGGCCGACCAACCGACCTTTTCCCTGTCGCCAGCTCGCTGTAGAGCACATCCTTGGGTATGCGACCACTTTGCATCCTCTTGACGTGTCCAAGCCAACGGAGGCGTCTTTGGCTTAATATTGCTGCAATACTACTCATGCTTGCTTGAGCCAGGACCTCTGTGTTGGGGACTTTCTCTTGCCATTTGATGTCTAGGATGCGGCGCAGGCATCTGAGGTGGAAGCTATTGAGCCTTCTTTCATGCCTGGTATAGGTGGTCCAAGACTCGCATCCATAGAGGAGTGTGCTCAGTACGCAGGCCTGGTATACCTGCAGCTTAGTCCTTGCTGTGAGTTTGGCATTGGACCAGACTCTTTTGTACAGTCTAGCCATAACAGTTGCTGCCTTCCCTATCCTACTACTTATCTCATCTTCCAGTGAGAGGGTGCTCGAGATGTTTGATCCCAGATAAGTAAAACTGTCAACAGCATCCAGGTTGCAGTCGTCAATGGTGATAGTCGGGAGAGAGGCAGCATCCTGTGCCATAATGTTGGTTTTCTTTATACTTATGGTCAGGCCAAACTCTTTGCAGGCAGCGGAGAAGCTGGATACAAGGTTCTGCAGGCCGTCTGCTGTGTGGGATATTAAGGCGGCATCGTCTGCAAATAAGAGCTCACGCAGCAAAATCTTCCTTATTTTGGTCTTGGCTTTAAGTCGGGCAATATTGAATAATCTCCCGTCAGCTCTGGTGTGTATGTATATCCCCTCGCTGTTGTTCTTGAAGGCATACTGGAGTAAGATGGAAAAGAATATTGCGAATAGAGTAGGTGCCAACACGCAGCCTTGCTTTACTCCACTACTTACTGGGAAAGCCTCGGAGGTGGCACCGTTATAGCACACTGTGCCCTGCATGTTTTCGTGGAATTGCTTGATGATGTTAAGCAGATGTGTAGGGCAGCCTATTTTTACTAAGATCTGGAAAAGGCCGCTTCTGCTGACAAGATCAAAAGCTTTAGTTAGGTCGACGAACGCGATGTATAGAGGCATATGTTGCTCCCTGCATTTCTCCTGCAGCTGGCGCAGAGAGAAGATCATGTCTATGGTTGATCTTCCGGCTCGAAAGCCGCACTGCGATTCTGGGAGTACACGCGATGCTAGGGTCTGCAGGCGTGTCAATGCAACTCGGGCGAAGGCCTTTCCAACTATACTGAGGAGAGAGATTCCACGATAGTTGTTGCAGTCACTCTTGTCTCCTTTATTTTTATACAGTGTAACGATGTTGGCATCTTTTAACTCCTGTGGTATCTGCCCCTGTTCCCAGCACAGAGTGAGGAGGTCATGCAAAGGCTGTAAAAGTATTTCTTTTCCACATTTGAGAACTTCTGGTGGAATTCCATCATTACCAGGGGCTTTCCCGCAGGCTAGGCAATCTATGGCTCTACTTAGCTCGACCATTGTGGGTAGGCTATCGAGCTCTTCCATGACCGGCAGGTCTGGGATATCGTCCAGGGCAGCAGTTGAGACATGGTTTATAGTTGCGTACAATTCCAGGTAGTGCTCGATCCACCGTTTGAGTTGCTTGTCCCGATCAGTGATAATTTCCCCTGCTTTTGACATTAAGGGTGCTGTCTTGGAGGTCAGAGGGCCTGTTGCTTGTTTTATATTCTCGTACATAGCCTTTGTATCGCCTCTATCAGCAGCTGACTGTATGCTGGAACTTAGATTGATCCAGTACGTGTTAGCGTAGTGGCGAGCTGCCTGCTGGGCATTTTTCTTGGCACTCTTAAGGGAATGTAGAGTTTCTGGGCAAGGCCTGTCTTTATAGGCTAAAAGAGCCTTTCTTTTTACATCGGTGACATGCTTCATTTCTTCCCAGTGGGCCTCAAACCAGTCTGCACTTTTGCGTTCTCTCTTGCCGAATGCCGCAATAGCTGAGCCATATATGGTGTCCCGCAGATGTGACCACTTGGACTCAATAGTGTCTACTGGTGGCATTTGTACAAGAGCTTCTTTTAGTCTCTGGGTGTATTCTGCTGTTCTCTCTGGATTCTTGGTGGAGCAGATGCCTATGCGTGGT
Organism: Ampullaceana balthica; assembly: GCA_944989445.1. Lineage (NCBI taxonomy): Eukaryota > Metazoa > Mollusca > Gastropoda > Lymnaeidae > Ampullaceana > Ampullaceana balthica. Next base: position 168,896 of record CALYLW010000131.1, on the reverse strand, counting down.
TTTCCCTTGTTTTTGTTGCGGTACAATTTCTTTGGCAGTAACCTTACCTTGCTAGCCACTAAGGAGTGATCTGTGTCGCAGTCTGCACTGTGGTAACTGCGTGTGAGGAGGACACTGGCCAGTTGTGTGCGTCTTGTGATGATGAGATCTAGTTGGTGCCAGTGTTTAGAGCGAGGATAACTTCCGCGAAGGTAACAAGCAAAAAATATATTTAAATTATCACTGAATGGGGGCCGGGGGCCCAAATGTAGTTTTTTTCTAATATAAAAAAATGACTCATCTACAACCCCGCGATGGTAACGGGAGAAAAAACATTTAAATTATCACTTCCTGGGGGCCGGGGGCCCAAATGAAGTTTTTTCCTAATATGAGCTATATAAAAACTAAAAATCACTAATTCTCCTATTTCCCGTGTAGATAGAAGCATGAAACTTGGGGTGGTTGTTAAGTTCACTTCCGCAAAAATAACAAGCAAAAATATATTTAAATTATCACTGAATGGGGGCCGGGGGCCCAAATTCCCGTGACTGATTCATCACTAATTCTCCAACTTCCCGTGTAGGTAGAAGCATGAAACTTTGGGAAGTTGTCGAGTAGCCTCTCGCGACGAAAATTGGAGTAAAAGAATTTTAAAAATAACACTCATGGGGGCCGGGGCCCCAAAAACGTTTTTTTTCCTTATATGGCCTATATAAAATTTGAAAAATCACCAATTCTCCTATTTCCCGAGTAGGCAGAAGCATGAAACTTTGGGAAATTGTTGAGTACAATCCCGCGATGGTAACGGGAGAAAAAATATTTAAATTATCACTTCCTAGGGGCCAGGGGCCCAAATGAAGTTTTTTCCTTATATGAGCTATATAAAAACTAAAAATCACTAATTCTCCTATTTCCAGTGTAGGTAGAAGCATGAAACACTAGGTAGTTGATAAGCACACTTCCGCGATGGTAACAAGCGAAAAAAATATTTAAAATAACACTTAATGGGGTCCGGGGGCCCAAATGTAGTTTTTTTCTTACATAAAAAAACTGACTCATCACTAATTCTCCAACTTCCCGTGTAGGTATTAGCATGAAACTTTGGGAACTTGCTGAGTACACTCTCTCAACGATAATTGGCGAATAAGAATTTTACAAAAATTCACACTGTTGGGGGCCCGGGGCCCAAAAACGCTTTTTTTCCTTATATGGACTATATAAAATATGAAATCACTAATTTTTTCATTTCTCGAGTAGGCAAAAGCATGAAACTTTGGGAAGTTGTTGAGTAAAAACCAGCGATAGCAACGAAAAAAATATTAAATTATCACTTCCTGGGGGGCGGGGGCCCAGGGCCAAAATGAAGTTTTTTCCTAATATGAGCTATACAAAAACTAAAAATCACAAATTCTCCTATTTCCCGTGTAGGTAGAAGCATGAAACTTGGGGTACATATTAAGTACACTTCCACGATGGTAACAGGTAAAAACAATATTTAAATTATCACTTAATGGGGGCCGGGGGCCCAAATGTAGTTTCTTCTTATATAAAAACATACTCATCACTAATTCTCAGATTTACCTCGTAGGTAGAAGCATGAAACCTTGGGAAATTGTCAAGTCTTTGGACGACAAATGGCGAAAAAGAAATTTAAAATTCACCTTCATAGGGGCCGGGGGCCCAAAATCCTTTTTTTCCCTTCTATGGGCTATATAAACATTTGAAAATCACTAATTCTCCTTTTTCCCGAGTAAGTAGAAGCATGAAAGTTTGGGAAGTTGTTGAGTACACTTCCGCGATGGTAACAGGCGAAAAAATATTTAAATTTTCACTTACTGGGGTCCAGGGGCCCAAATGTAGTTTTTTCCTTATATGAGCTATATAAAAACTGAAAATCACTAATTCTCCTATTTACTGTGTATGAAGAAGCATGAAAGTTTGAATAGTTGTTAAGTAACATTCTGCGATGGTAACAGGTTAAAAATTATATAAATTATCACTTACTGGGGGCCGGGGGCCCAAATATAATTTTTTTTATTAAATAAAAAACTGACTCATCACTAATTCTCCAATGTCTCGTGTTGGTAGCAGCATGAAACTTTCGAGAGTTGTTAAGTACACTTTCGCAATGGTAACAATCAAAACAAATGTAAAATTATCATTCACTAGGGGGCCGGGGGCCAAAAGGTAGTTTTTTTCTGATATGAGCTATATAAAACAGACTCATCATTAAATATATATTTCCCGTGTAGGTAGGAGCATGAAACTTTGGGAAGTTGTTGAGTACCCTCCCGCAATGGTAGCAGACAAAAAATATTTAAATTATCAGCTCGATAGGATCACGGGAAGTGTATCATTTTTTACTTTTCGCTTTTGTTTTTCTTCGGGACTAGGACAGACAGACAGACAAGACGGTGAAATTAATATATGTATTATATCCATCATGATCCAGATTGAAATCAATTGGTGTTTTGAATTTGTGTTTCGCGGATTCTCAACGTAACTGAAATACTAATTTCCGCAGCGAAGCGGGGTATTTTGCTAGTATATATATATATAATATATATCTATGATAAAAAACATTTCGTTGACTAACAATATCCCCACCTGCAACCTCCTTTGTTTGTTTTCTTTAAATTTTATGTGGAGGTAATCAATGGAAACTGGTTTCGCCCCCCCTTCCCCCTCCAACCCCTCCCCCCCCCCGCAAAAAATAAATAAAATAAAATTAGTAAAATACATAATTAAACAATGTACTTTGCGATGTCATGACTGTTCGTGACGCTACTAATTTTAGAAAGCAGCGCACAATTTTGTTGTGCGTGGGGGGGGGGAATCTACGTGCTGTGCGTGAGCACTGCGACCACATGGTGACCACCACTTCCGTTGTCTGGTCTGTTCATATGGCTGCCGTCACGGGTCAGGGAACAAGTCGACGGTGGTAGTAGGTATTCAATTTACCAAAGGGGTGGGGGGATATTGGTGAAAAGCATGACTTCTCAGTAGACACGTCTCTTAACCTCCCGCCGCCGGTGTGTCTGTGTGTATGTGTGTGTATCTGTGTGTTTGGTAGAAAAAAGGCACGAGTGGTGTCAATTTGCCATCTGATGCGTGTCTTAAATTCAGATGTCAAATGTCCATATTCAAGTAAACTTTAGGTCAGTTGGCCAATGGCTGAAACTGGGACTATATTGGTGATGGGCTGGAAGAGTTGGGTTAGTAAATATCATACCCGACCTTTGGAATTTTGGTGGTGGTTGTCATGTCTCGTATATTTGTACGGATTGCCCTGCTCTCCCGCTTGCACTCTGTACACCAATAAATGGCACAATGATATTTACTTCAAATGTTTATTACACTGTAAAAAAACTTTGGCGTTCTTCATCGAGCCCCAGCATATATAACTTGATACAATAACGTCTCACCGGACGTACACTTTACAGTCTCCCCGACTTTCTCATCATGTACAGGATAAATATACCTCAACTGCACATCTCCGTACACATAAAACAAATCTAAGTCTAAGTCCCCTCGGTTCAACCCGACCGACTTGGGCGACATTCAAATTCCAACTGCTACTACTGCAACTGTCCGTCTCGCCCGACCGGTCTGAACTTATACAACTGGTCTAAACTGACCCTCGAATATCCTCTGATCACACTAACGTGATCAGAGTTCGCGAAAAGCATTATCCCCCGTGAACTAGTGATCACTCAGTCAACACCATTCACCCACAGTGATTCTCATACCCCTGACAGTGGTGTCGTCCGTTTAGTTTAGTCGGCGTGGCAATAAATCTTCACGAATTTATTTTGCATTTCTGTTTTAATCTCCTTATTAGCCGCGTGGTCTAGGACTTACGGTAAGCCGTGGACGACGGTCAGTAGAATAAATAGCTTGACCAGAAGTAATGGTAGGAGAGTGTCTTGACGTTTGCTTTTCTAGGGATCCTTTATTTATTTATTTTTTTTTAATTAGAGCAGACAAACTGTTTTTTTTTAATATCAGTATTCTATAGGGAGAACTCAAAGCAAGATTCACGTAACTTCGCATGGTCCAAATTGAAAAACTGTTTGATTTACAAAGGTATAGGTTAGAGAGAATATTTTAACATACTTCGTCTCAGGTGATTTGCAGATCCGTGTATTTTAACCCTTTTAGAAATAGAGTTAAAAGTATTCTCAGACAGCTCAAAATACAAGAAACGATCATAAAACCAATTTAAGTTTTGTAAGTGAAGGTCTCCTCATACTAAGAAAAACTCATTGAATTGATATAAGCATTCATGGTCAAAGAGACACATATTCTGGATTTTTAATTTCAGATCTAGATCTCCCCTCTTCCTGAGTGTTAGGACTACACATCGAATCATTTCAATTCCATATTTTCACGGTTTTAAACCGCCCATCTAATCCATTCAAGTCCATATACTCACACTTTTAGAGCCCCCAATCTAATTCATTCGAGTCTACACTCTTACAGGTTTAGAACCGCTCATCTAATCCACTCAAGCCTACGTTCTAAAAGTTTTAGAACACTCATAAAATTCATTCAAGTTTAGATTCTCACAGTTTTAGAACCACTCAACTAATCTATTCAAGTCTAGATTCTCACAGTTTTAGAACCACTCATCTAATCCATTCAAGTCTAGATTCTCACAATCTTAGAACCACTCATCTGACCCATTCAAATCTATATTATCACAGTCTTAGAACAACTCAACTAATCCATTCAAGTCTAGATTCTCACAGTTTTAGAACCACTCAACTAATACATTCAAGTCTAGATTCTCACAGTCTTAGAAGCACTCAACTAATCCATTCAACTCTAGATTCTCACAGTTTTAGAACCACTCAACTAATCCATTCAAGTCTAGATTCCCACAGTTTTAGAACCACTTATCTAATCCATTCAAGTCTAGATTCTCACAATCTTAGAACCACTCATCTAACCAATTCAAGTCTAGATTCTCACAGTTTTAGAACCACTCATCTAATCCATTCAAGTCTAGATTCTCACTCAACTAATCCATTCAAGTCTAGATTCACTCATCTTATACCTTTTGGAGTTTTGTGGTCATTGTGGTTTAGTTATTTTTACATGTATAACAGGCCAGACGTTATAATGGTATCACGTCTGACATCATGTACAAGTAATTGAGTCAAGAAACAAGACATCAACAGCTTGTGGTCCGTGTAAAAACTACTTCAATCAACCGAACATTACATCTTATAGCAATTCTCTCTGAGTTCACGACCACGCACGATTTCACTTCACAATCAAATTCAGAGCTTCATACTCAGTCAAGTCAACTCGCACGCCCATACTATGTCAACACAACAACACGTCCCTCACAGACGTGACACACCTGGGCGCTCTCAGACTTGGAGGAGGTCTATGGGGTAAATCTTAAAATGTTGACACTATGAGCTAGTGCACTAGGTCAGTGGTTCTCAACCTTTTGAGATTCAACGACCACTTGAAAAATGTGTGTCTAGCCACGGACCACTACAAAAATTTTGCTACTCCCATGCAGGAAATTTATAGATAATTATAAGTTGAATCTATATATATAATTCTCTTCATGGGACCATTCCAGGCAAGTAAGCAGCAAAAATATGTGCAACCGAGCATGACGAATGACCCTCTCTCGGGTCAACTAAACACAATTCTCTTCGTGGTCGGACCCTGCGAGGCAACAAGAAGCTGCATGTGCAACAGAGCGTGACGAATGACCGTCGCTCGGGTCAACTAGCCACTGTTGGCACGCGTGGTGGTGGGATGAAATGGAAATAAAACAAACCCGTAAAAACAAAGTTTTTGACTATAAATACCTTATATATGAGACATAACTAACAGTATTGATTATTTTCAAACATTTACAGACTGAATCTGTCTTAACTCAACTTTGCATCATAACCCTAATGAGGGGGGGAGGGGTGGGTGGGGGGGGGGAGAGGGGAAAAGTCTGGTCACCGATTCGCTTGACCGAGCTCAGAGTGACACGTAAAATGTAAAAAAAAGCGCCCGTCGCTTCGTTGGGTCGCCTCAATGCGTCAGCTCAAAATTTCACGTGGCAAAAAAAACAATAACAAACCGTGAATTTAAATTACATACCTCATATAAGGATAAACTAAAAATGCATTAATTTAATTACGGTACGTTCGATCGATCTGACATTTTGATACCATGCATTGTTAGGTCAGACGGGTCCATGTGCTAAATTTCAGTTCGATCGGATCATGGGAAGTGGGTCATTTTTGACTTCTGTTTTTCCGCCCGCCCAAGACAGAGAGAGAGATGACCGGCGGTGAAGTTAATATAAGGGATTTAATAACACTGGAGAGACCCGCGGCGTAGCATACGCCGCAGACTTGCTCATAATAGACAGTGCAAAAAATGGATGGGGGGGGGTGAGAGTACAGACACAAACAGCAGCACCAAGTAAGGAAGGAATAGCGAGTAAACATGGAGACAAGCACACTGAGGTTGTTGTTACCCGCCTCCCAATTAATACACCATCCCTTAAACATAAACTGTGATTGGCCGACCCTAGCGAGGGTTAGTCATGTTTAGGGTTGTTAATTGCGTGTTGTTGTTTTTTGTTGTTTTTTTTAACCGATTATCGATTATGTAACTCTGATTTTAAACCGATTATCGTTTTATAGCTGACTTCATAGAAGTTAGGGGTGTACCGAATTTCGCTTGCAAACATCTCGAAACCAACAATGAGTTGTCAGTTCCCCCCCCCCAGCCAACCTTCACATGCGTTGTTCTGATTTCTTCGTGCTGTAGTTTGTGTCCGTTATTACTCCACTTTCTTTGCACTCTCCATGGGCAAGTCTGCGGCGTATGCTACGCCGCGGGGCGTCTAGTATAAATTAAAATGTCATCCTCGTGGACAAACAGGGACATCTCCGAGGACCACTAGTTGTCCGCGGACCATTGGTTGAGAACCACTGCACTAGGTGACATCAACCCTAGTGTTGCCTCTGTAAAGCAGTAATAATTTAGTTATTACAATTGTGGATATGTGGGCTTGCATACCCGCGTTAAGGCTGCATGCCAAAAGCAATTGTGGCCTTATACTTTGCTTTCATTGCTCCGATGATTAAGGTTAGAGCGTGCCGCAAAGCTCACACGTACTCTAAACTTAAGTGCCCAATTGACTTTGTTAGACCGAGGGCAAATCACCCAAGCCTAGCTGGGATTATCACAACCCTTTCACCTTGAATATAATCTGCAGCCGGCCGACGGAAAATTACGTTTGGTGTGCTTGGCAATTATAGTGATGAGATCTTGTAATTTATATATATACTAGTGTATCACCCGTCAAAAATGATGGAAGTTTTCAAAATAAATACACATCAGATTAAAAAATAACGTAATACAGACCTTTCATTTATTTTATCTATTTTTATTTGATTAATTTATTATCATATTTAACAATTTTATGCGGAAAGTTCGAAAAGTGTTATTTTTGGTGTAGTAATTTGGTGCGCTGTTGTCTAAAATTAGAAACAGCAATACATTAGAACCACACAGAAGACTGGAATTATGTATAGTGATATATATAATGTTTTGATCTGATCATCTGATAGGGAAATGTGCCTTTCCATCTTACAATCACACATACCCGGCAGTGTGCCATAATCCCGCACCCTCTCTAGCATCATGTCCCCACTCCACAACACCAGTATGGGTGAAGCGTAGAACGACAGGGTAGGAAGGTAAAGTAGAAGAATGATGGTATTGATAGGAACCGAGAGTGAAAGTTTCAATATCCCTGAAATATTTGACTACTGGTGCTGCCGGAAGATAGTGTAGTGCAATGACAGAATTCGCTGGCACCGTAAAGAATGTTTTCAGCTCCGTAAAACATTTGAGGACGGGTGATGCAGAAAGGTATTGTAGAACAATTACAGTATTATAAGGGACCGGAAGCTAAAGTTTCTGACTCCATGAAATATTTGAAGACAGGCGCTGCCGGAAAGTAATGTAGATCAATGATGGTATTTATTGGGACCGGAAGCATAAGTTTTCGGCTTTGTGAAATATTTGCAGATTGGTGCTCCGGCCAGGTATTGTAGAACAATAATGGTATTGATAGAAAACAGAAGCAGAAATTTCCGGCTTCTTGAAATCTCTGAGGACGGATCCTACCGGAAAGTAGTGTAAAGCCATGACAGTATTAATTGGGACCGGAAGGAATGTTTCTGACTCCGTGAATTATTTGAGGACGGATGCTGGTAGAAGGTAGCGTATAACAATGTCAGTATTGATACGGACCGGAAGACATTAGGGGGTTATAATGGGTACATGGGTAAAAGAATTAAAGATTTATAGTTTTAATGGCAGACACCGACATGCCTTTGGCCAGTGATATAAGGAGAGGACAATAAGAGATAAAAAAGAGTCACCCACCACAGGGTTAAGAGGACAGAACTGAGGGACAATATCAGGGCATAGGCTGTGTAATAAAGCTGTAATCTGTTTTTGATGTTAATTTAAATTTAATCTTGTTAGTTAATCTTAAAACTTAGTAATTCTGTCAACCTACAGAGATAAGTCAAATAAACTTTAAAGAACTATAGACCTCACGACATGCATTAATTTATGTTTTAATCAAATGTTTAGGTGGTGTTTGCTGTATATATACTCATTTAGCCATATTTCGGCTACATTTATATTTATTTCTCTCTAAAATTCTATAGTTGATGCTTGTGTTTCGGAAACAAAATAAGAAACATACAAGCGCCACATGAAACCCTGAAGTAGACAAAAAAAGAGAAATGAATCATCTGCAAGAAATTAGTCAACAGTTTAAAGGTAAGAATTTAAAAAAAGTAATTTACAAAAAACTTTAACTATTCCAACAGCGTTTAATAAAGATTCAAATACATAGAGTTTACCAAGGAAAATAACAAGAAATTAAAAGTTAGACAAGCAATTTCATCCTTTAGGACAATCTTAACATATATCGTGTATGCAAGTTATAATTCATGGAAATAAACAAAGACAGCAATTATTTTCTTCCTTGATAAACTAGGTAAAAGAAGGGACCATAAAGCCAAGGCAATAGCGTCCAGTAATTTTGCTGGTTCCTTTCGCATAAAGAAAGTGATTTTAGTAAACAAATAGATCCACACAGATAGGACGAAATATGGAATTTAAAACCAACATTTCTCTTTTACTCTTTTAAGTCTCTACCACATAACCTTTTCCTCCGTTTTTCTGTCTCTCCCTCTACCCCTCCTTCTCTCTCTCTCTCTCTTTATTTCTCTTTCTGGCCCCCTCTTTCCCTTTCTCAGTCTTTCTCTTTGTCAATTTCTCTCTCTGTCCCCTTCTCTCTCTCACCCTCTCTCTCTCACCCTCTCTCTTTATCTCTCTCTTTCTGTCACTCTCTATGTCTCTCTCTCTCCGTGCATCTCTCTCTCTCTGTCCCCAGCTCTCTCTTTCTATGTCTCTCTGTTTGCGGCTGAGTTAAAATTAAAAAGGAGTCAGCAAAGGAATCAGCATTAATCTATTTGCTTCATTACAGCTCACTGTCTGTCCAAGAATGACACCAGCAATGCGGTGTCGCATTTTTTCTTTTGTATTTTTTTTGTTAATTTGTTCACGACTTTTTTTTGGGGGGGGGGCGCCAAGAACCGAACTCAAGTTTCAGTTATCCACAAAATACTACGATATTGTCTTACTACCAAAAAGCCAAGCCACCCCAACTCCCAGCTAATGTCGGGTACCCATCGGAGCTGGTTGGACATAGGTGTACCCCAAGGGCCCGGGAAAACGCCCCAAGTTTCATAGAGACTGAGCGTGGTTAATTCGTAATCACTTCGACACGTAAACAGAAAATATGTGAAAGCATCATGATAATGGTTTAAGTTTTAGATAATATCTGAGCAATCACTCTGCCTGTACCATCGTTGCTTTAGATTTTCATGTCTTGGGCAGCGTAGGCTTTTGATACCCGCTTTCTTGTTGATCATTTTAAAAAAATGTTGACTTTCAGTAGAGGTTTGAGTCTCTTCGCTGTTTTAAAGAAGTTTTTAAGAAACTTCTCTTGTTATGTTTAGCTAATAAATATGAAATTGCTACTAAAAACTTTTATAAAGATCGTTTATTTTCACTTCGTTTTATTGATCAAAATTAAAATATGGGCACGTTGTATGTATTCACGCACACTTCATCACTTTCACTGTATTCAGTAACTTTTTTTCTTTCAAAATGTTTGTTGTTGTTTGCTTTTGTTTCAGAAACAACACGAGAAAAACCGGATGATGACAGCATTAAGGAACTGAGCCTCCATGGATGTCATTGTACAAAGAATATAGGCCACAAAAATGTTATTCCCATTAAAGACTTCAGTCTCCATCATCTTCCTAAGGACATGGACGGTAAAGAATATGTTTTAGAAATGGTCAAATTGTACGCTAGTCTGACACTTCGTATACACACAGAAATGAGAAGCCCTAATAGGCCACCAGCTGAATACCAAAGTCAGAAGAATAGAGAAGAAGACGAAGACGCAGAAAGTAATCATTCTGGAACAGGTTACGTCTTCAGCATTCATTCAGACTACACTGAATCCAGCAAAAAGCTATGCCGGTGCAAGAAATGCCGCGAGTCACCAGAAAACGCTAGCACCAAATGGTGGTTACTTACTGTGTACACTGCGAAACATGTTTTATTCGATGATTCTGAGGCCGAAAAAGCGCGCTGCCGATTATTTTTTGATGAAGAGCCCGAAGCCGGAACTGGTTCCCAAGTATCGGAACAGGGTGTTTATATAGACGGATACAAGGTGATCCACGGTGACGACAAAGAGGACAGATGCAGGTTTGTGTGTGCGACCTGTCATTCGCTGCTTGTGGAGCGACTGAAATCAATTTGGAACAAAATTTCTTACCTATACAAGTATATACCGAAACAGTACCAAAAAGGCAAAGACGAAGGCAAGCCATGTTTCATAGTGTCTCATCCACATCGCCGTTCCAAGCACATTACAATCGGTAAAGTTCTGCGTAAAGAGGGAGGCAAGTACATATACGACAACGACACTTGCAGTGGCTCCAGCGGGGCAGCTGTGTGTATAGTGGGTAAAAGTTTTTATAACTTCAATTACGTCCACACGAAGACGAATAAAGAGAGTGGTAGAGCCGTTGGGGTTAGCTCATGTGGTTATAACTGGGAACAGGTATCTCTAAAGACGCTTCATCATCTTCAAAAAATTGTTTATCGCTCTACAAATGGTAACTGCGTCTGTAAACATCTTAGAAAACGGAAAAAGCAGGTAGCATTGGAGTTAAAAAATGTTGTTCCAAATGACGTGGACACGGAAGACAGGGTTTTGGAGGCACGAGAGAGTGAAGAAGGGCCTACAGATAACGCTTGTGAAGTTTCATCTTCAGAAGAGCAAAGAAATACTGATCCGGGTGAAACTGCGTCATCACCTGGGACTAAAGAGCTCCGTTCTAAAAATATCCTTGATTGTTACATTGAGTTTTTCTACAAAATCTTTTCTTGTAAAATAAATGAAATTTTTGTGTCCTTTTGAATAGGCCACGAGAGCACCGATTGGTACTTTTTAGAATTACTGACTTTTTTAAATGATATCCATTGCACTTTAATTCTGACTGTAGACAGTCGTACAGCTTGCGTAATTCAAGCCTGTTAGGGGCTTGATTGCCACCAGTTTTGTCGTTTCACAGTTAATCTGTTATTTTAAAAAAAAATTTTTTTTTCATTTACTGTATTGGATTTCATTGAGGTGTGTTTCGGGATATGACTATAAAACCAGAATATGCTGCATAATTATCATTTTCCCATTGCCAAATTATGTAAACTTTTAATACAACGATAACCAAATGTAACATTTCGAAGTAGGTACTTGATTCGTACATCATTTGCAAAGGTCATAGATTTTTTAGAAGCAAAATGGCAGTGACACAGTAAAATGTACATATAAAATTATTTTATAAAATGAAGTTTTGGTACCTAATTGTATTTTTAATATACACATTAAAAGTAATTAATTAAAATTTACTAAAAGTATAGAAAGTGAGTTGAGCACGCTGCAGCAAGTCTGCTAGTCTAGCATGGACATATTTAGTGATATAGAGAAAGCATTCATTCATACATTCAAGAGAATAAAAATAGTCAAAAATTTAGATACCATGTTATAAAGTGTTCGCGAAATATAAAAGTAAATGAAAGCCAAAGTATATTTTCAGTATGAATGATCTTGGACTTAACTGATTCCGAGAAATAATTCCACGTTAAAACATTTTCAAAGTCATTTTTTGTTTTTCTTTGACTTTCTTTTAGAATCTAAAATTGATTCTGCTTAACGTAACATTAATTAATAATTGATTCTGTTTAATGTCACAATAACATACCATTGATTTAATTAATGTTAGATTTTATAATTGATTCCAATAAACTTTATAATATTTTATTGATTCTGCTATATGTTGAAATTTATAACTGATTTTGCATAATGGAGACTAAAATCTCGTTAAATGGACAGAAGAAGGAAAGACTTAATTAACGATGGACATTTTTTTTTAACCCTAAACAATACATATATATATATATATATATATAGGGTGGACCAATAAAAGCGAGAACATCTGGAAAAATCTGATTTATTCACAGCAATTTTACTTTAACTATAGTCATAGTTAATATTTTTATGGTTTACTTACTTACCTATGATTAGCCAAATATTTTTGCAATAAATAATTCCATCAAAATATATAATTAAATACATTTTAATTTTAAAATAACTACAATGCTACGAGATGTTCTCACTTTTATTAGCCCACCCCGAATATATATATATGAATCATATATAATAAAAGGCTATGTTCCGTGCAGTCATCGATAGCGATTGGTCCCTCAAACACATATGACTCCTACAGCCAATCATGTTGAACAAATTTACACGGACGTTCAAAACGAGTTATTTTTGGTGCAGTATTTCTTCCAAGTCTTTATTTTGAGTTATGCGCCTTTGGATTTATAGTCTAAAGCTATGTTTTTACGAGTTATATATTTTAACTATAATGAATAGTATTTTTGACGTCATGCACATGTATTCCGGTCGAGACGACAGTTGGAGGCTAGTTACAACATGCCACCGAACGGTGGCGGAACTTCCTTGGACGGGCTTTGTTGCTCGTATATATATAATATATATATACTAGGGGCAAGTACCCGGCTTCTCCCGGGTTTAACAACAACAGCAACAACAACAAAAACAACAACAGCACACAACAACAAAAACAAACAACAAAACAACAACAACTACAACAACAACAGCAACAACAACAATGCAACAACAACAAAACAACAACTACAACAACAACAGCAACAACGACAAAACCAACAACAGAAACAGCAACAGCAACAAAACAACAAAAACAAAACAACAACAAAAAACAACAAAATCAACAAAAAAACAACAATAAAACAACTACAACAACAACAGCAACAACAACAAAGCAACAACAACAAAACAACAACTACAAAGCAACAACAACAGCAACAACAACAGCAACAACAACAAAAACAACAACAGCAACAACTACAAAAACAAAACAACAACAAAAACATCAACAACAAAACAACAACAAAACAACAACAAAACAACAACAACAAAACAACAACAACAACCGCAACAACAACAAAGCAACAACAACAAAACAACAACTACAACAACAAAAGCAACAACAACAAAGCAACAACAAAAACATTATTTTATGGCGATAATTGCCTTCTTGTTAATCTCGACACCAAAATGTTTATTATTTTGCGTCATTATTTTACGTCTTAATTTTCAATAATTGTGATTTTATATAGCTCATATAAGGAAAAATTACATTTTGGGCCCCCGGCCCCCAGTATCTTATATATATGGAACGAAACCTGTTTAATAACCTTTCCGGTATAATTTTGTGTACGTGTACCAAATTTCACGTTATTTGGTTGTCTGGATCTTGAGTTATTAGGGAACAGACAGACAGACATCCAGACAACAAATGCGGCTTATATATAGAGAGATATATCTATCTATCTATCTATCTATCTATCTATCTATCTATCTATCTATCTATATATATATATATATATATATATAAACACACAGTGGTACCTCAATTACGTTCTTAATTCGTTAATGACCTTTCAACAAGTTTCGCATGTGGATGTGTCATTTTGACTCAAAGGAGCTGTCCATAAATGACGTCACGCACGGGTGCAGGGGGTTTAGGGGGTCACACATTTGTGATGAGGGGAGGGGGATGTTTAAGAACTGTGACGTCATATATAAAACGTGAACCTGTAAGTTCCATTTAATTTTTTTTTCTTAAATTGGATTCAAGGACATTTTAAATGGCTTCACGCATGTTATGATATTAGAGTGCAACCTCAGAATAAATATAAACTTTAATGAAAAAAAGGGGAGAGGGGGAAATCGGCCGAAATATCGCGAAGCACGAAGGTAGTATTCCAGACTAAGGTCGTATAACGAGCGAAATGGCTCGCGTCGAAACAGAACGTATACCACGTTGGACATATACCAAAGCAGACGTATACAGAGATACCACTTTCCCTATCTCTATCTCTCTTTCTATACATATATAAATATATATATATATACATATATATATATATATGGCATCAGCTCGTCCTAGAGGGACAATGACTCCTGCTCCTCTCCCTCCTCCCCCTCCCCCGCCTCGTTCCCGCATTTTGCCTGGCTCTTATCTCTTCACGTCTAGTTGTGAGGGTGGCTTCAGCAGCATGAAAAGCCCTAGAGTTCCTTGACCCGAAAGAGGGAGGTTCGCTCATCAGCAATGACCTCCCACGATTTAAGTTCGATGCGCTCCAGTATTATGTCTTTCTTGTAGATGTCCTTCTAGCGCAGGCAAGGGTGACCTCTTTTTCAATGTCCAACCGTTAACACTAATTAGAGTTAAATAAGAGTTGATCTTTTAGCATTAAGATATTTTTGAATTTTACGATATATTTTATTTAAAAAAAGAACCCGCCCCCCAAAAAAAAATTAAGAAAATTAAATCACATATATATATGTATATATATATATATATATATATATATATATATATATATATATATTCTGTTTAACGGATTTCATTTTTCAAGATTGATCTGAATATACAAAATATGTTTTAAGTACGTTTATAATTTCGTTGAAACCTATTAATTTTTCATTCAATAAATTTGTTTTTCTATTCAAAGGCAAACATTTGAAATTTTAACTTAAGTTTATTTAAACTTCAGACTCAGAATAATAATTATAACAAAGAATAATCTTTAGGGATAGAGATAAATGACTTTCAACAAAATATAAAAATTACATACATACACACATAACCATGTCAATCCCTTCCAAAATTTAAGTTCATATTCAAGATCATAGTTATGAAAAATATCAATACCCTATCGATGAAAAAACCCACAAAAAAATTTGGAACCACTAGTCTCAAAGAGTTAGTGGATGTGATTCGTTGTTTTATGGGTCTTAACTTGATGTTTTATGGATACAATCTAGATTATTGTGTAGCCATGATGTAAATATTTTATTACTGTAACCTTGATACTTAAATTCAAAAGTCCATCTTATTTATTTACATTTAGGTTTTCATCTTAGGCACATTATTTTCAATTATTATAATCCGATATTTAACGGTCATTTAACAAAAAGAAAGTATTTACATAGGAAAGTTGATGATCTAATTATAATTGTTAACATCGCGGGGAACACATTAAGTTCTTAATGAAAAGTGTGAGTTAACTGTACAATTAAATTTAAGGAAATAAATCAACTTAGCGATATTTTTTTTTAAGTATAAGGAAGAGTTCTTATTACAAATTTATATGAAATACCCCGAATCCACAAACATTTTTATTTGAAAAATTTTAGTTTTGTGTTAGATTTTAAATATACCACACAAATTTAATATTGTTATTTAATGAAAAGCAATTCGTTGAACATTCAAATATTAATTTTTTGTTTAAAAAGGTGCTTAAAATGGTTTTTAAACATATCTTTGAAATAAGTAATAACTATCATAAAAACGATAAAATCTTCTTGAAACTCATCACCTACTCCAGTTGTTAGAACTCATCAATAATATTATCCGAGATATCTGTGTAGTGGCACTATTAGTTGGCTTAAAACTCTCCCTTTTTTCTGAGGAAACCAGGAAAGCCAATACTTTATAAACATTTAAAACTCTAATAAAAGTGCAAGACTAGGCACGAAGCATGGATAAGCGTACGATGCAGCAATCTTCTTTATAGACGGAGCCGCTGTAAGATTATAAATGACGCACAAAACATTGACATGTCCTTTGTTTTTAAAGAGGAATTTATGGCATTATACTAATTTCGTTTGTTTAAAAATGACTTACCTGTTATTTTCTTTAAACTTATTAGTATACTGTTTCTTTATTATTTAAATGCACTGAAATGTATTTGGGAGAAAGAAACATATTTTTTTTACTTACAATTTACAAAATGTTGTACTGATCAACAATTAAACTGTAATATATTTATTATAATACAGAAAAAAATTAATTTTATTTAGATTTATGCAAAAGCTATGACAGGCCTCCATTAAATAACATTACAACCATTACTATTTTTCATTAGGGCATTCTTAAATTATTATAATTTTTTATCAACCATTTTCTTAAACGCCGTCTGGTTTTATGTATTGTCTGTTCCATTTTATTGACATTATCGGCGGACTTAAAAAATTGTCAATTAACAAATGCATTATTTTCTGAATAATATAAGAATATATTTGTTATCATATATGCATTACTTGTTCGACCGGTAAGCCTTTCAATGCCTTTAACCGATAGCGATGACTAATTCCTTCTTATCTTATCTTATCTTATCTTATCTTATTTTATCTTATCTTATCTTATCTTATCTTATCTATACAGACGCTCCTTCTATGCAGAAGATAATTGCGTCAACAGACCATGACAGATGATCTGTTGGCAAGTGATGCAGCGTTCACAGACCACAGCTTTGTGGTTTCCACGCATTACCCAGCCGCCTAACTAGTGTTAGGTACCCATTCGGAGCTGGGTGACTCAGGGACGCCCTAGGCCCCTGGAGCAAATCCTTGCCTTGCCACCACGCCCCCACGCTCCTTGTATGTTGACCGACTGATGTTAATTACCATTCCCCCCACACACTAACAAAGAAAATAAAGTCTTACTCCAATTGTTATGTGTTTTCATTTCTTTTGGGAACGTTTGCTTTGAATAGAGATCGAGTTTTTTTGGTGTCTAGATGATGAATGAAATTTTGCTGACTTTTTTTTTGATGTCGCAATTAATTTGTTACTTTTGTAATACATGTGTATCCGTTTATAGAAATGCGGATGTCTCCGTGTTACTACGGTTGTTTATTTTATTGTCAAACAAATGCATGTATATTTTCTGTTTTCACGTGATATCCTATAGTTTAGTGAATTTTAATAGTTTGCGAGAATGTTACATGCGTATAACTTAGGAGCTAGGGAAAAGTTATAATCACGCACGATCAATACTACTAGTGCAGAAAAGAGATCACAGTTATTTTTAAATAAATTTAAAAAGTTACCTGTTTTGATTCAATAGAAGTCCGATTCGAGCAACATAAGCAGCAGTACAACATGTATTCGATTCACTCAACGAATTAATTATATAGTTTATGACATTGCCAAACATTCTAACTGATGAGAAAAAAAGTTATAGTTGGAGAGCATAAAACAATTTCCGGGCGATAGAAAAGACAGCACAATTCACCAACAAACGAAGAAATGTCCATACTTTCAGTGGGCGTGTTATAATTCCTGAACTATAGTCAATCGTAATATCGACGGATTTTTGAAATATACGATAGTGTGTTCAGTAAGTTGAAGAGGTTATGATGTTTGAACATACAGATAAGTCTTCAGTTATGTTTAAGAAGAATCTTTAAATCAAGTAAATACAAATCAAGGTTATTCTTGTAAACGCTAAAAGTGATTTCTTGAAATATCCATTATTGTGTTATCCATTCATAGTAGATGTTTATGCAAAAGTTGAAACCGACGGACTTATCTACATTACACTGAATGAATCAAACTTACGTTCTTGTGAGTACTTTCATTAACTTTAAACTAAAACAACAACAAAAAAACAAAAAAAAACAAACAAACAAAGAAACAAACACAATAATAATAGCTGAGAAAAAACTAAAAATATAGAACAGATGCATTCATTGTTACAAAGTAAATGCATTAAAATTATAATATATATATAATTTTTAATAACACACCGTTCAAACTTTATATTTACACTAGGCCGTAAGTAAACTATAAAGCCTCATACAACTTTATGGTTTAGTCTAGAATGTTGTGCATATAAACAAAATTCATTGCCTAAAACTCGTCTTTTTATGATTAAAATTACTATTACTCGATTAGTTAAATCATTAACCATTAAAACACAAGAGTTTAGAGGAACCAAGAGTAAAGAAGCAATAATATATAAGACAATTTATTCTAATTTGGAAATACAACACAAAGATAACTTAACACAACCCTCAGGTAGCCATAAGGATAAAAACACTATTCTTATTTTCAATGTAAGAAGAAACACATACATATTCTCGCTCTTCCCATCCGGAATTCTAAAAAAAAATTGCAGGATTAGAAACAAACAATTCATAAGCGTAGGACGTAATAATCTTCTGCATAAAAGGAGCGTTTGTAACAGATAAGATAGATAAGATGAGACAACCTTAATAACTGTCAAAGAAGACTAAAGATTTGATTTCATAGACAAGGGGGAATAACTGATTTTTAAAAGAGTAAAATATTTTAATTTTTTATGCTAAATATAAAGTTAACTTAAAGAAATAACGAATTTAGAGTTGGATACAATATTATTTTGCAAAGTTTTTAAAGTACTCTTAGCTAAGAACACTGAAAAGGGAACACATTATTATATTGTTTTTGGTATTTTGTGACTATCCAAATATACGTATTTTGCTCTATCCCAAAACTGAAGCCGATATTAAAATCACTATCTACCATCACCAGCATTGCCACACCAAATTGTTGTAACGTTTAAAAAAAATGTTATCGTACTTATGAGTATGTATTTCGGCCATACAAAATTATAAAATATATTTGCAGCGCATACACATTAACTGGCGGCTCGATAGCGAACTCGATAGTGCGCTCGCCTGTTGATGAACGACTATCGCTAAAAAAAAGTCCTCTGCTGACCTGGAGAGGAGATGGGCGCCGCCAATGTCTACCAAGCCCAGAAAAAGTTCTAATGGAAACGACCACGAGGTTATGGGACCAAAAAAAACAAAAAAAAACAACACATTAATAGACCGTGTTAATAGATGAATGGATTTATCACAACACACTATCCAATTTTAGTTGCGACCTACGATCTGATAAGAATGAACAGTCTTTTGGCAAGTGCCGCAGCGTTCGCAGACAGAGGCTTTAGCGGATGTTAGCTGATTGTCTGTTTCCCTAACTATTCTCGGATACCAATCGGTGCTGGGTGGACTCAGGGACATCCTTAGCCCCGGTGTAACAGGCCAGATTAAACCCCTGACCAGAATATACCCCCTCAGGCCAGAATATACCCCTTTGACAACATGGGGATATATAGTAAAAAATTGATGAATGACTTTTTAGACTTTCTCTTCATGTTTTAGCTCTGTCAGAGAAATTAAACTCTTTTCTTAAGTAGCAAAATTGTTTTAATTAAAATAAAATTAATTAAAATAAAATAATAATTATAAAATATTTTACGATGATTGAAAGGATCATTACATTTTATTTGAAAATGATGATGTCGCTGTCTCGTTTTTTAAATATGAAATCTTATATAATTTCGACGATTCAAGATCAAAAGTTACAGTCTATGCAAATATACATGTATATGAAATCAGCATTTTTCTATTTTTTTAAAATTAACATTAACTTAATCAAGCACTACACGATTATTTTAAAACAATACTTTAAGAGTGGTTATATTTGTTGCTTTTCAAAGGCATGCAAACACTTTGGATTCCTTACCCTTATCTTATATTATCATTTTATAGACGCTCCTTTCTATACAGAAGATTATTACGTCCTACGCTTATCATTGGTTTATGTCTAGTCTTGCATTTTTTTATTTTGAGTTTTAAATGTTTGAAAGTTGGTTTTCCTGGTTTCCTCAGGCAAACTATTCCAAATTTTGATTCAAGTAGTAATCATGTAGTTGTTATGTAGTTGTAATGTAGTTGTTATGTAGTTGTTATGTAGTTGTTATGTAGTTATGTAGTTGTTATGTAGTTGTTATGTAGTAGTTATGTAGTTGTCATGTAGTTGTTATGTAGTTATGTAATTGTTATGTAGTTGTTATGTACTTGTCATGTAGTTGTTATGTATTCCCAGTGTTCACGTGTTGAATTACTTTATCTCTGAGGAGGATGTGGTTGTCCTCTGTTCCTGTCAGAATGTAGCTTACGGGCCAAAAGAAGTAACCGCCCCCACCCCTGTTATTTCCTTTAATATGTACGTCAGGGTTGTTCAAAATCTCGATTGCGGCCATAATATACAATATTGTCAAAAGTAAGGCCATATTTGTTCAAAGAAGGTTTATTCTTGAAATTTTTAGTGGGTTAAAAGTCCTAATCTGCATGTGTTTCTAGACAGGTTTTATCACAATGATGTATGCTTCTTAACCTGTGCTTTCCTGTTCCTTTTGTTGTAGGCTCCCATTGAAAGTACTTTAACAGAATCATCAGGGAACTGATTGGGTGAAGGACCCTGTTTATTGCTGTAAACTTTTAAATTACTGACATTGTAGGTGCTTCTGATTATTTTGATATATTCTTTAGCTTAACTCTTGTTCAGTGATTCTAACACGAAGTAGCGACCAATCCATCAGGGCTCCATTTCCATGCGATGAATGCGGCGATGATTCTTCATATCATCGTCATCAGCATCCTTAATGGTAAAACTTTTCCATCTTCTGCAGGCCTGAGATACCTAGGTAGCTTGGCTTTTCGTCCATACATAATTTCAAAAGGAGTGCACCTGGTTGCAGCATGTACAGATGTGGTATGCACTGGTATAATTGTTCAGTGGTGTCTTCTTGCTGGTTTTTGGCTTTGGACAAAACATTTTTGACTTTGATATATTTGTGAACGTCATTCTTCATTCTTTTCCAATAACAACGTTCAGAGATTGTGGCTATCTTATCTCTGCCAAAATTGCCACCAAAATTCGGGTTGACATTCCAACATTTACGAAATCCAATAAGCATGACCGTACTGTTTTAAGGGTAACACAGGTAGAAATGAATTGCACTGATTTAAACATTAAAAATAATTTCCTCTACTGGAGCACATGTTTCTTTTGAATGTCTTAAGACTCCGAGAAGGCAATGTTTACCACACTTTTAGCCATCCTTTTCTTTAATATATTTTGCATGTCAGCGTATATTCATAGAGATTAAAGAAAGGGAAAGGTGCCATGATATGTTTATTTCAAAAATAAAATGAAGATATGCCTAAAACGTTGTTCTAGTAACATTTAAAATGTATGAGAGGAGGGAAAAAAACATAAAAAGAAAAAAAAATCAATTCATGTATTGCTTGAATTAGTCAACTTAAAATTAAAAAGTTTTTAATTTTAAAAAAAACGCTGATTCCATCTATACTTGAGCAGACTGTAACTTTAGATAAAAAGTCACCGTCATATCAGACATCGTAATAAAAGAAATTATTTTATTATTATTGTTTTACTGTAAATAAAACATCTTTCCTTCTTAAGAAATGAGTTTAACATCTCTGACAAAGTTAAACTCATAAAAATGTCTTAATAGTCACTCATTAATTTTTTACTATATATCCTCATGTTGTCAAAGGGGTATATTCTGGTCTGGAGGGGTATATTCTGGCCTAGGCCAGATTATACCCGGGTATATTCTGGTCGGGGGTTTAATCTGTCCTGTTAGCCCGGGAACAAATCCCTGCGTTTCAAGAGATTCATTCGCACCTGTAACTCTCGGTACGATGCACGGGGGGGGGGTGGGGGTGGCTTTACGCTCGAACACCGTTATTGTACATAATCAAGACCATTCATTATAAAATAATAATAATAATCATAATAATAAAAATAATCCACTCCTAGAACTATAATTTTTATTAAAAAAATTTGAGAAAAAGTATCTATACATATACAAAGGTAAAATATGTTTACTCTTTCAATAATATGTGACGTTGAAAATTTAAAAATAAATGTAACTTCTAAACAGTTACGTTAAAGTTAAAGTGATACTATAACAAAATATCAGTGCAGACGCTCCTTTTTAAAAAGGACTATAGTGATTGCATCCTACAATTATCCATGGTTAAGGTCTAGTCATGCATTTTATTATTATTTCTCATTACTTTTTGCTTTTCAATAGATTTTAACGAATTTAAATAAGACAAATCAAGACATGTACATGATTAAAACTTAAACAAAACAACACTGGAGCACGCTACTTGCATTTTAGGTTTAATTATAATTTGCTACAAGTCTTTATTTGAATTTAAGGAAAACAATTGGTTTTAAAAAATCGTAATTCAAAGAACTTTTACCATGTACTTTGGTCCCTAGGGAATGCTTAGAGAAAAAACAAAAAACCAATAATATGTTTAAGTCCCTAAAATATGTATTTAAAATATATATTTCACTAATGAGTGGCATCGAACTTTTAGCGTCCTCATAAACAAATGTCCATAAATCTTCTTTGTTCCACAAAACAGAAAGTTAAAACGAATATATTATTGTAATCTTTAGTGGCATATCTGGAATTTATAATTTAGCATGAAATCATGATTTGCAGTAAATGGGATTAAGCAAAGGGGGGCAACTTATAGGAACAGTCATGTACTAAGAATTTCCGATTGAGCGGAGATATCCGAATTTATTTATTTAACTCTGTACGTGGCGATGGAGACTCAATACTCAATACACCATATTATGTATATGTTTGAATTTTTTTTTGAAGTCTGTGTTTTTTGTTCCGTTTGGCTAAAATATATCACGATTTCATATGTGCTTTTTATCTTACAATTTTAATTGTGAATGATCTTTTAATAGGATGATCTGCTATTTTTTTAATCTTTTAACGACATATTCTGTTATTTTTAATATTGAGGCCTCACAATTCCTGGTAAATATAATAAGGCAACTTAAAATTAATAAATTGTTTCTCGTTCAATTACCGTATCTGTTAGTGTAAACTTAAATGTCACATGCTAATCATCAATGGGATTAATTTGCCTTGGATGGCCCCAGTGGTACATGCGTTTGGTCAACATTTAGTTGAATTTTGTTTTCCAAATATTTATAAGAAACGGTGAAGATATATCTGTTTAATCTTTTAAATTGTATTATTATTTATTTTTTTCAATTGTTTAATTTTTTGTATATAAATAAGATTTCACTAAAATTATAATAATTATTATTTTAAATGTGTGTGTCAATGGGAGGAATTAGTTTTTAGTCCGCACATTTCGAAAATACAGTCACTGGAAGTCTACAATTAAGTTTCGTTAAAGAACAAAACTGGAGAATGTGTTCAATATAATAATAATAATTACAAAGAAACATTTTTTTAGTATATAATTGATGAAGATGATTTAGCTCAGGTTCAAATAAAAATTAGTATTATATTTTGCCTAATTATATTTTTTGGGGGGGTCGACAGTGAGCACCAGATTTTGATCCCGATTACTTTCAAAACTTAAAGGTAAGCAGTCTACATGGCGATACTATGTGGTATTGAATATAGAAAACATAATTGTGATTATTAGTTTATATTTAAAACATTACACACCTAATAATGTATTTTATGTTCAAAGACGGCATAAACCAAAGACAATCTTTGTATTAATTATTTGTTAAAATCTTTAACTCCAAATTATGTTCTTTGTGTATACGTTTTCTTGTGTCAACTTAAAAAACATGTGTGAATTTTAGCTACAGCACGTGTGTTCAAAATGTTGATTTGTAAATAGTATTATTTTAAGTGTAATCGAAACATATCTAAGATGGCCAGCAAGGTCCTTGAGGTTAAGAGATTTACACAGATTATCAACCAGCAGATGGAGATACTCAGGGAAGAGACGGACTCCCCTAAAGATGGTGTAGACGAGGCTTTCAGTAGGGTAACTCTTCTTTAGACTACGTACCTTTGAAAATATTATTCAGGCGCCTTTCGGTTAGTTTAAATTACAAAAAAATAATATAACTATTTTGAAAAATAGACTTTAAAAAAAAAGTTATCCCCCTTTTAACATCAACGTTATTTTGTATTTTTTTTTGGGGGGGGAGACTCTCCATTTAAGAAACTACATAATACTAAAATTTTTTGTACCAACAGTTTTGAAAATTTTGACTTTGAAAATATTTATTTTCAAGCATTAAAATTATTTGTATAATATGAATGTTAAATCTCTATTCTAGTAAAGGAGCCAAAAAGAATCACAATATTCATAGAGAGCCCTTAAAAAATAGAAGAAGAAGAAGTACATATTAGTGCTATTTTCCTAGTATGCTGCTTAAATGAAGCCATTGAACGAATAATTACTCTTTAACTTATCTTCAACGTTCAGGTACAAAGGGAAGTAGATACTTGGCTCAATGGTGGACACGTCAATCAAACAACTTGTGCCGAGATGAGTAACACAATTCAGCAACATATAAAATTTCTAATCGCCAAGTCCTTTGAAATATCAGGTTGTTTTATGTTTCCTTTGTTTAAAATGATACATACGGTAGTTGTTCTTTGATAAGCATATATTTTTAACATTAATCACTTATACCCTTTCACTTAATTTTAATGTATTGCCAAGTGCTACTCTGCAGAACGAATACTTTACAAGACATTGTTGTATTCTGTGAGTATAAATACCTATCATCAACATACATAATTCCCGTAATGGATGTGATGCTTCTTCGATGTAATGCTGATTTGTTCTATAGTGCGCACCAAAAATTACTGCATCAAAAATAACTCTTTTTGAACGTTCCGCATACAGCTGTTCAATATGATAATAAATGGATCAAATACAAATAAATACAATAAATTAAAGTTCTGTATCACGTTATTTTTTAATCTGATGTGTATTTATTTTGAAAACTTCCGTCATTATTGACGGGTGATACGCTAGTACTAAAAATATTGCTTAATTATTTTTTTAACGAATTCTGGAATCACATAGTGTTACGAAAGAACTCTTCAATGCCATAATATTTTAGGGTAAATAACAAGTAGGGACCTTGTCAGCTAAGTCAGTCTCTTCAATTCGAATACGATCCGCAGATTTTCACCTAAATGCCGAAACCTCAGCAGACGTAAGTCTTTCTCAACTGCATCCAACCATCTCAATCTCGGTCGACACTTTCATGAACTTTCTACGGCCTGGCTTTATTTCCAGATGACCTGCAGATAATCTAAGGATATTTTTTGTTTTTAAAATTTAAATCTCCAGATCGTTTATTAAGAACACAAGATCAATTAATATATATGGGTTAGAACAAACTCTATTGCGGGTTGTCAAGAAACCATTATGACAACAATTAAGAGACGTAAGCTGGTATGGTTCGTTATGTGCTGCGACATGACACCCTGACAAAAATCATCCTTCAAGGCAATGTAGAAAGTGGGCCAGGGAAGAGGTCAACAGCGAAAAAGTTTGCTCGACAACATAAATGAATGGACAGGGATGAGGTTGAATAAATTACTGGCCACCGCTCAAGATAGGCAAATGTGGAGATCGTTGTCTGTTGATGTGTCCATGCGCTCCCCCCCCACCCGCCCCCAACGAAAGCAACGGTCACTGGATTAATGAAGATGATGATTTGCTCGGACGCCTTCAAGACTCTTCATCCGTTTAAATCAGAAACGAAATTAAAAGATTCCTCTAAACCCCCACAAACGCTCTACCACAGAGACTCACTTTTTTCTATTGTAAACGACCCCTAACACCTCCAACACAATCCAAATTATATTTAAACTTTAAATAAAAGAAAAATCATTTTTAAAGCTCTAACGCTACCTGTAAACTTTTCAGGTTTGTGTATTTTTTCGAAACTTATCACTTGCAAATTTGAAAATAAATTAATTGTAAACAGGATTGGTGTAAGATAAAGTTAATTTATAAATTGCATTTTTGGAGTCTTATAATTGTGTAATGGCCAAGACATGAACTGTTAATTTAATTTACAAGAATCCTATCACTCCTATCATTGATAAAAATGCCATGAATGATAATCCATCTTAAATGTTTACATATAAAGTCTCATCTGTAGGGCCTGTGAGTATTGGCAACAATGAGCAGCAAGCTTCATTGACTGGTAAATCCACTGAGGAAAGTTCAAGAGTTTTAACACATTGCTCTACTCAAACTGACGCCATGCATTGTTGTGACGGGGATGGAGTTAAACCAGGTAATGTTTTATCATTAGTTAAAAAATCAAACATTTTCTTTAGCTCTTTTTTAAAAAAACATTTAATACATTAAAAATTTAAAAAAAGTATTATTAAGTTAAAAATTGACATGTGTGTTGCTATATTTACTTTCCGGTATTTCAGCAGGAGATATCTCTTCACCAATTGTAACTATGAGACTAGCCCTGTTAGAAGAAGCTGTATTCTCACTTCAAAATACAACAGATCAAGTTCAAACAGCTCAAGAAAAAAATGATTCTAGTTTAAAATATTTCTCAACTCAGCAAGAACCCGTGAACAGAACATTTAAAAAATTATCAGATTCTACTTCAAAATGTCAAAACATATTGCAAGAAAAAGTTAAAGAAAGTGAAAAAATCAACCAGGCCAATTCTTTGAATATTGAAACATTGAAAGAATCTGTTAAAAAGCATGATTTGAAGTTAAATGGATTCGAGTATGCGAGAAAAGCTATCGATATATCAATAAATGAACTCAATAAACAGCTAGGCGCGGTTAAAACCTTAAGTCTTGGAGGACTGGTATCCCTACACGAATTGTCAAAGAAAGTTGAGAGTACGAATGAGCAGAATAATGAGGCGTCTGACAAAATGAATAAAATAGAAAACTCTATCAATATGATGTCATCTCAGTACACAGAACAGTTTGAAAAGATGAGAAGTCTCAATGATGATAAATTTGAGGAATTGGTAAGTTGCAAATACGTTTCATTATTATTGTACACACAAAAATTAAATATATGTTATTTAAATTATTGTATTTATAGAAGAGAAATCAAAAAGAGTGATGGAAAATTAATAGTTAAGTCATGGGAAATTGCCAAACTATCACATTGCAAAAAATTTAAAAGTTAAGCAAATAAAAAAAAATAGTAACAGAAACAAACGGAAAACAAGTATCAAGCTGGTTTCCTTAATACGCCTCATCCATTTACTAGATGTTTTAGTTTCTTAGATGTAAATGTATTGCTAAATGAAATTTCTTTTAGATAAGATATATTATTGTTTTGTATTTAATGAAGTCGTAGCTTTTTTTAACATATTCACATATTTTACCAAGCGTGTAAATATACATATTTTATAATAATCCATTTAAGGCTCGATGCCCAATAAACATGACATTTTTATTTAAAGGTTATGTTAGCAAAATAATTATAATAAAATACAGACAGTTTGCATTTTGATAACTGTTGAATTCCGTTAAAACAACTGACATGGGATGTAAACGTAAAAGGTCATTTTAACCGCACAGCCTAGCTTACCAATTGTACTGTTAAAAACTACTGATTTAAAGATTCTATAAAATTATTTTATTTTGATTTTAATTATAAGCTTATCCTAAAAAACCCACGCTTCGACTTAAAAAAATACCACATCAAAACGGGTCTGAATAAATTGAAAATGATTCTTTCCTGTAAGGCTAATACACATTTTTGCATTTAGATTTCCTTTCGATCGTAATTTATTTTTTCGTACTAGGTGGGTTGTAAATGGTTTGTCAACTCTTAGCAAAGTTTACTCGTAGTCTCCATTTTCACACTTTAACCAAGAGGTTAAACTTAATGAACATTGAGAGAGCGAAGGTGCAGATTGTAAAAGTGTCGTTATATAATTGGGGGGGAGGCAGTTTACTCGATGTGTGTTTTTAAAAAAAGCTAAGTGGCAACAAAGGGAAAAGAAACCCTGACAACCAAATAAAAGTGATCTACCATTAGACATTAAATTTAGTCTTTATACTTCTTTTTTTAAATTCCTTTTTTTTTAAAATAAAAGGAAAGCATCCAACTTGCATAAAGTCGTTTTAGAGCTAAATGGTTTTCTGTGTCAAAGCCAAGGCCGATTATTACTATCAGTTATATAAGCTATTATTTAGAGTCTTTTCCTTTTAAGTGATTATTAACATATTTGTTTGTTTTTTCCTCTTTGATTCTAAGATTCAGTTTTGATTACAATTGATTTTATAGTTGTCTGTTAATTTAATAAAATTTCTATTAAAGATATGTTTATGAAATTTTGAGGAGAAGCTTTGAAAGCTGGGCGCATAATTTTGCAGTTAAAAACAAATGAATTTCAGATATTAACATAAAAGTTAAAATTAGTTTTATATTATAATTTTTGTTTCCCAAAATCTACAGAAAAAATCAACTGATAGTCGCGTGCAAGAATGTGCAAAAAAAGTTTCACAAATCGGTAGGAAATATGTATACCTTTATTTTAAATTGTACACAATCACTTTACTGTACCAATGAGGAAAGCAATTTTTAAACTTGTCCATAAATTATTATTAATGTCTGCGAAATGTAAATATTTACTATGTATGAATTGATAGCAATTGTTTATACTACAAATCTTTATTAATTTTATTTTGATATACATAGACATGCATTTGTATCAGATATATAGTGAACGGGATAGAAGAGATAAAGTGAAACATATTTTGACAGGGTTAGAGAGAAGTAGAAAGAAACTGTGTGAGCCTGATTGTTTGTGTCATCTGTGCCAAATGACCCAACTGAGAGTGAAAAGGTGGATCCAGTCCATACCCGGGATAGGCGGCTGAAGGTACCAAATACGCTTTACCAGAACTTGACACGACCAAGCAAGAAAGATCCTTCGTGGAAAGTACCTCACAGCTGCCAGTCTCTCGTCTCGCTCATTAGGACAAACAGCTAACTGCACAAGCTAAACCTATATAAAAACCCCGGCTGCCGCACATGGGGCATGGCTGAGGAGACGGTGACAAATCTGCTGACCGAATGCTCAGAAGGGATTTGGGATGCCGACATGCCAGGCATCCAAGGAATTGCGGACGAATACCTGTATGGCTCTATGGCTGTATGGTGATGCCCTTATGTTGAGGCTCGCAGCAGTAATTGTAATCCGGGTTATAAGAGCCAAAGCTTTGATTCACAAAAAGGGAATGACATGCGGTATTTGGCATGTCTTACAGTAATAAAATTTGTTGACGTCCATCCATTTAAAAAACCCAAGGAAACACGTAATCATACACTGTAAACAAAGTCCTTATGGGCTAAATACTAGCAAATTGGACAGCGTTGTAAGCTTCGTCTATCTAAAAATCTTTGAAAACGAAAAAAAATAATAAAAATTAATAAATAACATGAGTATGTATTGTTTGAATTAAATTCTCCTTCGCATGCTCTCAAAAAAAAATTGTTTCCAATTGTTTCCTAAAAATGCTCTGCGTTTCAATGTTTATATTTTATTGCGCTCTGATTTTCTTATATTTACAGATCTTAAGTCCATTCAACCATTTGTCGGATTTTATGCCTGGAAATCTTTCAATGCAACAGGAGACGTTAGGGACATAAAATTGTTTGATTCTGTGGAGTGCAACTACGGAGGATATTTTGACCAAAAGTTGGGGACCTTCACAGCTACTCTGAATGGCTTATATTTAATTAGCATTACTATAGGAAGTCCAGGCGATAACAAATCTCTTACTATTGTATGCAAACAAAGAAGTTTGTAGAGTCGGTAAATCTATGCGATATATCCGGGAATAAATCTATAACAAGATGTACTGCATTGAAAGTAAAGGACAAGATAGCATTGGAAATGGTGTTTAACAACTGTGAAAATAATTGGGTGTGGGTTCATTTTTCCTGCTGTTTAATCACTGGTAAAAGATGAAAATGTCGTCATTAAGATTGTGTTTTAGTGCTGCCTGCCTAAACTTTGATTTTTCACATATAAATCTAGTCAACATTTTCAACGACATTAATTTAATAGTGTTACTATTAAAAATGTAATATTTCCTTTAAAAAAAAATTATACATATTTTGAAACACAAATTGTATCTCCAAGCGTGCAATATTTGATGATACTGTTGACCAGTGCTTCTCAAACATTTAAGCATGGGGGACAGGCAGGAATTTTTCAGTTGCCCCAGGGACCGGTGCACTATTTTACTTGTACCGACCTGTTAGCAAAATGTAATTTTAAAAAATTAATTTGTACATTTTTGCCGAAAAGTTTATAATATTATATAGAGTTACTTTTAATTTTTGCTAAAGGAGGATTATAATTAAATTCTCTGTATTTTCTTGATAACTTCTGCGGATCGGCGGTGGATAGTCTACAGGCCGGCACCAATCCACGGACCACCACTTCGAGTAGCACTCCTGTAGACTATATTCTGTAACAGAGTAAAATAATTTTCTTGCGTGCAAATATTTTTTCCAATATTTTATTTTAAAAAATACGCAATCGTATATTTAAATAATGTAACCAAATATTTTGAACGTAAAAACTATGGTGGTGTTCCAATGATATCAGCAGTTGATATCGATTGTATTAATGGCTTAAGTTTTTGGATAGAACAAAACACGTGCATGTGATAGTTACTGTAATATCAACAAGATAAAAATGTGTGGGCTACACTTTTCAGTGTTCTTATCATTCACTTGATCTAATGAATGAGATATTCGAACCATCCATGCAAATAAATTGTAAATAAGTGTTTCGGTAAAAACAAATAAAATGGTTATAATACTTTCATCAAATAAATGTGTTTTTTTGTTAGTATTTGAAATTTGCCATGAAATTTTAATGTATCATCTTTTGTTTGGGGATTATGTATGTATATTATTTATTATTATAATTATTATTATTTGTTCACTTATTTAGAGCAGTACCACAGCCTACAGCTGGGCTCACAGCGCTTTACAAACATGTTCAACAACTGCAGATAACACATTGCACTCTAAATCTTCCTAAACATAGTTACACACACAAAATTTCATATAAATGTTCAGAAATGGGCGCATCACCGTCATAGAGTGTTAATTTGATGGAGCAAGAATGTCCTTAGCGAAACAGGAATCCATGATGAAGATCCTGATCCAGAAATAATAACAAGAAATAATAACTGTATGAAGACGAAGTATTCAAGAAGATTAAAAGAATGAACGAGTATTCTCTAAAATTTCAAATAAATAAAACAAGTTTTCTTTATCTCGTATGTTCCATCGCATTGGCATAAATACGGGTGCGCACTCTTGTTGAAAGCTCTTTTGTTATTGTAAAATTTTTGCCATGAGTTGTCTATTTACAGCATTGTGACAACTTCATAATGCATATAGTTTGACTTGTATCAATTTTTTTTCAAGTTTGCGAATTAAATTATTTTTAAACGTCAACCCGTGCTTTAACTCGATTTTTTCAAATAAACCCTACCCCGAGGTTGCAGCAATACTTTTGCATATTCCGTAATTTAAAAACAAAAATCTAGTTAATTAAGCGTATAAGAATGATACATTACACTTTTAAAATATATAATGGGGAAATATTTTAATTACGTCAAAACACTTACATATCATTTTTTAATCTTAGTTGATGCACACCACAAATAACCCAAGAAACAAGGGATTGGGTGGACTTCTATTATTTATTTATTTATTTTTTATTTCTTAATCACATGATTTTACCGTTTTGATAATAGTCCGCTCAAATGCTTTGAAATGGTTCTCTGCTTTTCAGGTAAAGGACAAAGCCTCACTTGTGTATACTACAGTTAATCATTCGACAATATTTTTTTTTCTGCTTGACAGATGTTTGCTTCTTTGTTGCCCGGTAGGTTAAGAAAAGAAAGGAAGCCATTCTGGCACTTGAAACCATGCACACGATGAATGCGCACAGATAAGTCCGCAAGGACTGCGCACAGGAAAAGACTAACACCAACAGCTGAGCACACGGAAGATTGCGCACACTGAGAAATGCAAACCGAAATAATCGGTCTAATAGATGAATGAACTATAATGTAAATGGTAAATCTTGCATCGTTAATATGTGTGAGATTTGAAATTATAAAGTTTTTAATCACCATAGCCAAAGCATTATGAAACCTTAGCTAAAGAATTTAATACCATATTTAAAAAAAGCGAAATCATTTCATGTTAGATTTATATATAGCAACAAAAAAAAATATATATTAAAAAAATTAATTTGATTTAAAAAATCAAAATGGATATTTATTCTTTTTTCCATGCAAGAGAGATGTTCAACACGTTCATCGTCTGTGACAATAACTGATATTGTAACATAAATTAATTAACTACAATTTTAAAATGAAATATGAGGACGTGAGAAAATAAAAACGGTTGTATTTTCTTGTACTAGACGATACAATATATTATTCTGAAATTTCTTATTTGACTTGGGGCCTATGTAAAATATACTTTGCTTCCTTGAAAATATAATTCTTTTATAATGTAAGTCCTTTTAGACCAATAATACATTTGTTGTACATTTTTGCTGTTATGCTATTATTTTATACTAGCAACAAAGCCCGTCCAACGACGGAATAAATGTAGGGTGACCTGTGAAGTTCATGGTAGGAAAACACAACATGACCCTATCCCCCTCCCCCACACCGCGGTCTGTTCAGAGTTATAATAAATAACCAGTAATAAAACAACCCCCTAAAACAAAGTTTTTGACTACAAATCCCTTATATATGAGATATAACTAAAAGTATTGATTATGTTCCAAACGTGACAAACATTTACAGAATGACACCGAGTGATGTCACCTGTCTTTAATAACGGGGGATGGGACGTGAGGGGGTGTCGGCACGACGGTCGACGTCAAAGCGTCAACTCAAACTCTCACGTGGAAAAAAAACAATAACAAACCGTGAATTTGAATTACATACGTTATATTAGGATAAACTAAAAATGCATTA
This sequence comes from Ampullaceana balthica, assembly GCA_944989445.1. Lineage (NCBI taxonomy): Eukaryota > Metazoa > Mollusca > Gastropoda > Lymnaeidae > Ampullaceana > Ampullaceana balthica. The sequence goes on along the minus strand of CALYLW010000131.1, from coordinate 135,660 downwards.
ATTTAATTACGGTACGTTCGATCGATCTGAAATTTTGAGACGCTCCATCGTTAGGTGAGACAGGTCCATGTGCCAAATTTCAGCTCGATCGGAGTACGGAAAGTGGGTCATTTTTTACTTTTGTTTTTCCGCCCGCCCAAGACAGAGATGACGACAGAGACGGCGGTGAAGTTAATATAAGCGATTTAATAAAACAAACCCGTAAAAACAACGTTTTTGACTATAAATCCCTTATATGTGAGACATAACTAACAGTATTGATTATTTTCAAACGCTACAAACATTTACTGACTGAATCTGTCTTAACTCAACATTGCTTCATAACCCTGGGTGGGGGGTGGGGGTGGTTAGTGGGAGAGGGAAAAAGTCTGGTCTTCGATCGCTTGACCGAGCTCAGCGTGACACGTAAAATGTAAACAAAAGCACGCCGGTGCTTCGATGGGTCGCCTCAACGCGTCAACTCAAACTTTCACGTGGACAAAAAACAATAACAAACAGTGAGTTTGAATTACATACGTTATATAAGGATAAACTAAAAATGCATTGGTTTTATTACTGTACGTTAGATTGATCTGAAATTTTGATACAATGCATTGATAGGTTAGACGGGTTTGTGTTCCAAATTTAAGCTCGATCGGATCACGGAAAGTGGGTCATTATTGACTTTTGTTTTTCCGCCCGCCCAAGACAGAGATGACGACAGACAGAGAGAGAGAGAGAGAGAGAGAGAGAGATGATGACAGAGACGGCTGCGAAGTTAATATAAGGGATTTAAAAACAACGTTTTTAACTACCATTCCCAACGGACACCACTCAAAATAAACTCTTGGAAAAAAAAGTGCACAAAACATAACTCGTTTTGAACGTCGTTCAATATGTAAATGAGATTTAATTTTTCTCCACCAGTGATTGGCTGTAGGAGTATGTAGGAGTTAGAGAGACCTATTGCTATCGATGACCGAACAGAAAATTGTCTTTTATTATATATGATTATATAATGTTTTGAAAATACTAAAAATTTTAGTATTTACATAAGTGCAAGAAATAATACTTCTTTAACATAGATTAATATAAGATTATTAAACCGAGGCGAAACGTGTGACCATTCCCGTTATATTTTTGGTTTGCCTTTGTCATCATTATTAGATGAATCACGTAATGAAGGCACTAATTAAAATGCAGCGACAGGCACTTGAAGACAAATGCATGAGAAAAATCCTCCAGATCTCTTATACAGAAATAAAAAACCAGGGAGTATTTCTGGGACAGAATAACCTCCTTTGCGGTCCGCCAAGAAACCATTATAGCGACCATTAAGAGAAGCAAGCTGACATTGTTCGGTCATGTACTGCGACATGATAGCCTGAAAAAATACATCGAAAGGCACTGTAGAAGCAGGCAAGTGAAGTGGTCGACAGGGGACAATTTGTTTTGACAATATAATACATTGTATATTAGAGAGGGCTGATTGCTGAAAGTGTAATGTTTGACGCTCAAAATAGGTGAATGTGAAGATCGGTGTCTGTTGATGTGTCAATGCACTTCTCCAACGACCGCAACGGTCATGAGACTGATGATGATGATTAGAACGCAAGTTGATTTGGTTCGATCGACTGTAGGAGGAGGCGTTCAGCTTGAAATCAACAAGACAAATTGTCATTGAATGGATAAAACAATTTTGAATATTCCCAGAAATAATGTTCAGCGTTATTTGCGAATGGTGAATAACTTATATAGTAATTATTTGAATACATTTTTCTGCATAGGTCTGCGGATTTCGTAACTGGATGCTCAAACAACATCAAACTTTTCCTTCCTAAAAATAATATCATGTATTTCGCAGACCATCGTATGATCGATGAGTTCCTGACAATCCGTGAACATCTCCATCTTGCATGATGATTTATATAACAATTAAAACGATTGTCACTCATCACGTTTTGTGGTGAATTTTGCTGTCTTTTTTTGTTCCCCAACGTGTTTTCTGCACTGTAACTGAAACTTTTTTCATCATTTTGAATTTGTGCAAAGTCTTAAACTATTGAAATAAATAAAGCTGTCGTTCTAATGCATTTTTAGTGCAGCTTTAATTACTGGAATTGGGCCCCTATTGCATCTAAAAAGTATGTAGATTTTTTAATAGCATTCCACTATTAAATAACTTTGAAGAAATGTGGCATTTTTGATTGGCAGTAGTAGAAATGATCATGCGAGATGATAAATTTCCCTTGAACTAAATATAATGTCATGTAATTCTCTCGAAAAATATTTATTTCACAATAGGAAATCATATGGAAACACGAAATATGCTTGAATGATTTTACTATACAATGAAGTAAATAAATAAGTTAAGGAAAATTATCATCTTGAAAAACAGATCTGCATTTATTTCTAAATCAACTAAATTATTGCGTCATCAAAATCTACTATAGCAGAAATACCCCCTCCCCCCACCTTGTAGACACACAATTCAGCCCCTATTCAAAGCAAATGCCTCAAGTTGGCAGGAAAACAAGTTACAGTTATTAACAAGTTTTATTACACTCGTCTAATGGGTTTACAAAAAAGTATTTTTCGTTTGTCTATTAGTTGGGAGTGGGGGTGGGGTTGCAGTTAAAGAGGTTGGTTGTTGTAAAGGGCGTACAACAAATGTCCATGATATTTTTCATCCTATTTGGTGAAGGGCATCACCACTCTTAGTGAACAAATTGGATTAGCCGAGTGACACATTTAATGCAATAACACAAAAAAAAATGGCGTAAGGGCTGGGCATCTGGAAGCACGGCCAGAAAAGTTTACCCGTTTTTGCCGCAACAGAGCAAGAGTGACCCCTGGTGGGGAATCGGACGTAGCAATCTGATGCTGATAACACGAATGAGGACTGAACACTGTCACACACGGAGTTACTGGTACAAGTTTAACACTAGAAGGGAACTGGCCAGCCGTTTATGTGGCAAGTCAGATGAAACGGTAGAACACGTGCTTGAAGAGTGCCCCGAGCTTTCGGGAATATGGAAGGAGAAGTTCCGTTACTTACGGAAAAGTACCTTTATGGCGATGCCCGGTTGATGAGGCGCGCCTGTGATTTAATGAGCCGCGTCCTAAGAGTCTTGTGATTCAACCCAAGAGAAAATGAATATTCGATGCAATACAACAACAAAACAACAGAAACGAAATTTATTTAACAAGACTAAGAAATTAAATTTATTAAAAAATAAATAAATAAATGAGAAAAAAATAAGAAGAGATTTTAAAAAGTAAGGACATTTTTAGAAATGTTTTTTTAAGCCAATGCCAGATTAAATATTAATTATAATTTTGAAAAAAACTAATTTTTTAAATTTTATTTTAATAAATATATTCCTGAGAAATTGTTAATCAGCAAAAAAATATATATATAAAATATAATATATTTTAAAAAAACTGCACTTCAATGCATAAAAACAATATTAGACTTTTATAGTCAAGTTTAAAGGGGAAAAAATGATTAAGTCATTTAAAAGCAACTGAAATGGTTATGAATCCCTGTTTGCCATTTAAAATCAAAGGATATGAAATCATTTTGCCCGTCATATAAAATTGGGAGTTTATTTAACCAACGTATTAGTGCTTTCTCAAAACCATTTAAGATACGTTTATTTTTCAGATGTTAGGTATAAAGTTTCTAGAGGATGTTATCGCATTGTTTATAGTTATAACTTCCTTTAAATGTATGTTGAAAACAAAAGAAAATAACATTTTTTTAAAAATAATATTTTCATATTATCAATGAAATAAGTTTTATAATATTATATTTTTTCCTGAATATATGTTTTTTTTAATAATTGTCATTGCTTATTGTATACGTATATTCTTTTGAATTTTTATCCCATGCTATAGTAGTATTTTAGTAATTAACTATTTATGTGCCTAAAATGAATAAAAAAAAGTCTCAAATAAATAGCATAGTTTTAGTACCTTTCAAAAATTTGATATTTCATGGATGTGATCTTGATATTTCATGGATGCGATCTTGATATTTCATGGATGTGATCTTGATATTTCATGGATGTGATCTCTTTATTTCATGGATGTGATATTGATATTTCATGGATGTGATCTTGATATTTCATTGATGTGATCTTGATATTTCATTGAAATGATCTTAATTTTTTTAGAAATCTTTAACACGACAAAGCGTGCATGTTTCATTTTTTTAAAATATGTAATTCCCTACATGTACATTATGATAATCGTGTCATGATATGATTCTAAGTATAGGCCAACGTAATTTAATATTCCTAGCGTTTGCAAGTGAGTTGATTATTATTTGTTAAATGTACAGTTTATTACTATCAATTAAACCCATTTTTATGTCAGTTATGTAAGAGCCATTCAGTAATTTTTAAAGACTATTTTTTAAACTATTTCAGCGTGGTTCTTTGTAAACTAAAATTTGTGGTAAAATGCAAACCACCAACTTTGCTAGCTGTTCAATAATATTTTAACGTTGACAAAACTAGACGTTATGTTAGCGAAAAAGAGTATAAAATTAAAAATTAAAAAATAAAAACACTAATATGGTTTGTCCAAGGTAATATCGCTAGACCTTTATTACAAATAATTTTTGTAATATACCCAAACAAATATTTTTAAAAGTAAGCAATATTTCTAAATTCTTAATATATTTTTTTTTATTTAACCAACGAGTTGCGTAGTATCTAAAGCTTCCTCTCATACAAACTTCATACACCTTCTGTGTTCAATAAATATTAAAAAGTATAACAAATACATAATTATGATTTTTAAACATGTCAAGAATGTGTGATTTTACATGAAATCAAAATGTATAGTATCTGAAATTTAATAAGGGGGAACAACTTAAAAAATCAGTCCTGTATTAAGAATTTCCGATTAGGTGGGGATACCCGAAATAATTTGTTCACATTGTGTACGTAGCTAAGTTTAGCGTAAAACATCATAGTATGCATATGTTTAAATTTTTTAAAGGTCTGTCTTTTATTTTCTGTTTGGCTAAAAACTTCACAATATCGTCTGCTTTTTATCTTACATTTGTGAGTGTTAAGGATTTTTCAATGAAACGTTATGTTTTTTGTTATACTAATATCTAGGCTTCCAACTTAAGGGTCAATATAATAATGCTAACTAAATAATATGTATAGTTCTTTCTCGTTCAATCCGGGTGTTACTTAGTACATTACTTAGATGCCACAGGCTAACCATCATTTCAATGTATTTGTCTTGGTTGGCCTCAGCGATACATTCGAAGGTTTACATCTGTGTCAACGTTTTTTTTCCTTTCTAAATGATGATATCAGTGAAGATATATCTATTTAATGTCTAAGTTTGTATTATTTCATTTGCTTTAAGTTTATTTTAATTTGACAATTATAATTGCAAGTATGGGTTTCGATTGACTGAATTTAATATTTCAATTTGTATTGTTTCATTTTTTAATTTTTTTTTATATTTTAAATTACGATTTAATTAAAATTATTATAATAATTAATGTAAGTATCTGTGTCAATGGACTGACATCTTTTTAAGCCACTAGATCGAAAGTAAGATCGCAGTAAGTCTACAATTAAGTTTATCGTAAAAATTGAAACTAGAGAATATAGCAATAAAACAATTCATGAAGACAATTTTAAAGAAATATTTTCTAAGGTACCTAATGGGTGAAAATGTTTATAGTGAGGCGTTATACGGAGATATCTCCGAATAATGCCAGGCGTTATACGGAGATTTCTCCCAATAACTCCCGGCGTTATAAGTATAAGGAGATTTCTTTAAATTCCGCTCTAATTTAATATATATTAATTATATGTACCTATCATAGCTTAAAATTTATTTCAAAAAGATTTATGATTTTAAAATTAATTTTGTAAAAGCAAAGAGAACGGTGCGCTCTGTAATATATTAAGCTCTATTCTTGGGGGAGCTCACTCTCTGTTATTAGTATTAGTCTTATAATGTTTGAGTGATGTCCCTTACATGTTGAGTTCCGTTTTAAGATGACAGAAATAAACAAGGTACTACTGTAAGATGGCTTCTTCGTCTGTTGTATCATTATAACATCGGCTAAATCTACTTCATTGGCGACGAGGATTAATCAATCCACTAAAAAGAGCACATGCTTACTTAAAAAGAAGCTTGCTAGAGCATATTTGCTAAGTATTTATTGGATAATGGCTCTGTATGGCCAGATACATGAATTTAATTCTAATGAAGAAAACATTCATGATTATTTAGATAGGTTAAGATTCTACCTTGAAGCTAACGACGTGACGATAGAAGCCAAGAAGAGAGCTGTTTTGTTGACAGTCATAGGGGCTCAACAATTTAGGCTATTAAAGGACTTATGTGCACCATCTAGTCCAGCTACCAAGAGCTTTAACGAGCTGAGCAAACTCCTCACAGATCACCATGCGCCGGCACCACCAAAGTTCCTGTGTCGAGCCAGATTTGACGGTAGGACTCGTCAACCAAACGAGTCTATATCGGAATATGTTGCAGCACTACGTCATCTAAGTGAATTCTGTGAATTTGGCGACACCCTGTCTGACAGACTATGTGAAAAGTTTGTCACCGGTGTGAACAGTCCTGATATGCAGAGAAAGTTGCTTCTCGAGACAGATCTGACATTGGAAAAAGCAATACAACTTGCAACTTCATTCCAGCAGTCATCCGATGCGGCCAGATCTCTGACGCCTTCAGCGATCCATGCAGTAGACAGCAGGTCAGTCAACAAATACCAACCCCATCAGAGCAGTACAACTTATGCTAAACAGCCTGCTAGTTCAAAACCTAGATCTAAATCTAGTAGTAATTATCAAAAATGTCATCGATGCAACGGTCCCCATGCATCTCATCAGTGCAAATTCAAGTCAGCAACTTGCTATAAGTGCGGTAAGCAAGGTCACATTGCCAAGGCCTGCTTTGCAAAGTCTTCGTCTGTTGCTAGATCTAGCCAGTCAAGACAGTACCGCAACCAAAGGCAGCACTATGTTAACTGTCACCATCACCAAGACAGCCTAACCCAACCAATGAACCACTCTACCAGTGAAAATGATCGAAACTGATCAGCAGCCGGAGTTCAACCTGTTCTCTGTGTATTCAACAAGTCATGCTCCCATCAACGTACCAGTTGGTATCAACGGTAAGAGCATCATCTTCCAGCTAGACACGGGAGCATCTCTAACCGTCATCACAAAGAAGGACTTTGACGCTGTCACAGGAGGATCAGTGCCTCTACAACCAAGTCACAAGTGCCTAACAACATACACAGGTGACAATGTTCCAGTGATAGGAGAGTGTATAGTTCATACAAGCTATAATGGTAAAAGTGTTAAACTTCCTCTTCTTGTAGTTGAAGGGAATGGACCACCATTACTAGGTAGGAACTGGTTAGTTGATCTTAGGTTAGATTGGGAGAGTATATTTTCAGTGAACGAAACAAGAGAATCTAGTTTTACTTCAATAGATAAAGTTTTATCTGAAAATGAAGGTGTCTTTGGTAGTACAGGATTACTAAATGATAGGACAGTGAAGATAAGCATTAAAGATGCAAATCCAAGATACTGCAAAGCTAGAGTTCCACCTTATGCAATGAGGGATAAAATTGAAAAGGAGCTAAGCAGATTAGAAGCTAATGGCATCATAAAGAAGGTAGACTATTCCGATTGGGCAACGCCCATTGTACCAGTGTTAAAGAAGGATGGTTCTGTAAGAATTTGTGGAGACTATAAAGCTACACTGAATAAGCAAATAGAGCTAAATAGGTACCCTATTCCTAACATTGAGGATATTTCTTTGAAGTTAGCAGGAGGAGACAAATTCACTGAATTAGACTTTAGTCATGCTTACACTCAACTAGAACTTCATCCAGATTCAAAAGTCTATACGACAATAAACACACATAAGGGACTATACCAATATGAAAGACTATGTTTTGGGATATCATCCAGCCCTGGAATTTTCCAAGCTGTCATGGACAGTATTTTTCAGGACATTCCAAATGTTTGTGTTTACTTTGACAATTTATACATAACTGGTAAGAATGACACTGAACATCTTCAAACACTTGATAAAGTCTTGAAAATAGTCGGTGAAAAAGGTTTAAAAATAAACAAAGATAAATGTCAATTTATGCTGACAGATATTAGTTTTCTGGGTTATAAATTGAGCAAGCAAGGTCTCAGACCTCAACCTGAGAAAACAAAAGCCATTAAAGAAGCACCCAAACCTAAAAATACCCAACAGCTAAGAGCTTTTTTGGGCTTGATAAATTACTATGCAAAGTTCATAGGGAATATGTCTGATAAACTATCACCACTGTACAAGCTGCTGCAGAAAAATGCAACTTGGCACTGGGGTAAACAACAAGATGCTGCTTTTAATGCAGCAAAAGAAGCTTTGTCTTCCGACACCTTGCTAACTCACTATGACCCAGGGAAAAGACTTATCTTAACATGTGATGCTTCACCAGATGGGTGTAGGAGCAGTTTTATCTCACATAGATGAAAATTGTGACAGACCCATTGCTTTTGCCAGTAGATCTTTGAACCAGGCTGAGAAAAATTATTCTCAGTTAGATAGGGAAGGCTTAGGCATCATTTTTGGTGTTAAGAAATTTCACAAGTTTCTGTTTGGTAGGGAGTTCACTATCTTTACAGATCATAAGCCATTACTAGGTTTGTTTGGGGAAAACAAACCCCTGCCTGAGCATGCCTCACCAAGGGTGCAAAGGTGGGCTATCACACTAGCCGCATACAATTATGAATTGAAATACAAACCTGGATCTGAGAATAGTGCAGATGGTCTTAGTCGTTTACCTTTAAAAAACCAAAGCCTTAGCTATGTACCAGAAGATGTATTTGTTCTTTTCACTATCATGGATAACTCCAATATAAATGTGAATGATGTTAAGAGAGAAACACAAAAAGATGAGTGCTTGATAAAAGTATATGAGTACTGTAAGAATGGTTGGCCTGAAGAGTCAGTGAATGATGATTTAAGGCCATATAAAATAAGAAAAATAGAGTTAAGTCTAGAAGATGGATGTGTGCTATGGAGGTCAAGGGTTATTATACCCTAAAATGTTACAAAAAGAAGTTTTAAGAACTTTACATGATACACATCTTGGTTCTTCCAAAACGAATAACCTTCTAACATATCATCAACTTTCAGGTAGAAAGGGAAGTGGATTCTTGGCTTAATGGTGGACATGTCAATCAAACGACTTGGGCCGAGATGAGTAGCACAATTCAACAACATATAACATTTCTAATCGCCAAGTCCGTTGAATTATCAGGTTAATTTATGATTTTGTTTCAAATGATACAATGTTGCTAGGTTATCATTTATATTTAATAAAGCATAAAACATTTACTCTCTTTCCCCCCAGTTTGAAAGTATTTCACTGTGATTCTCTCTATATCTATATTAAAATTATTGCTCAAATTTTTGCGGTTTCTGAAATCACACAGTGTACGGAAAGAAATCATCATCGTGGTGATCCTTTGGTGTAAATAACATATAGGGCCCTGGCCTTCTAAGTCACACTTTTCAATTTCAAACCCATCCGCCGCCTTTCACCTCTTTACCCGGACCCACTGCATCTGTAGGTCTTTCTCAACCGCATCCAACCATTTCATTCTCAGTAGGGCTGTTAGCTTCCTACCTCCATGTTTCTGTATGGGCACTGTCTTTGCCGTACTACGGCTTGTTATTATTTCCTGATGAACTTCAAGTACCGAATTAATTTTTTTTATGGTCTCCTCGGGGACATCTTCGTGACCCTGCACACGTTCACCACAGCGTCGAAATTCTTTTACATTAAACGAATCTTCGGATTTCTCACAAATTGTAATCTATTGCTATCTATTTATTTCTTTAGTGTGAGTCTTTTATGGACGATATACACCTAAAATTAAAAGAATGGAGCAAAATATGCGTGAATATGAATTTAAAAAGAGAGGGCTGATCCTTAAACACGGCGTTTTGCAAGACTGTCAAGAAAAACATAAAATATGATACATTAAATGAAAAAAAAATAATTTAAAACAAACTTTTAATACAATACAATCTCAAGGCTGTCAAAAAGAATCATTGTCAATTTTGTAAAAACGCCTTGGCACAACATTCATGTTCATTTTATTGTTATTAATAGGGGACTTCAATGTAACTTGAACAAACTCTAAATGTCAAAGTTCAACCATTGAGGGAATGTTTATATTGGCTACGGTGAAACTTTTTTATGTTGCCGCTTACTTTCATACAATAACACTAGTCACTTTGGAATGGGAGAAGACCTGTTTATTTGAACTTGAAATATTTATTTTAATGCTCACAATTAAGTGAATGTTACTCACGTATTATTTATTTAAGCCTCTGGAATTATAAACAATTAGGTAGAAATTAAATGGAAATCTTTTTATATTAAAAAAAACAAGAACTTAGGATTACGGGTAAATTATCTTTTTAACGCAATTTCCCATGGGATAAATTGCGTTTATATATTTGAAATATCTGTAGAGTTAGCACATACAACTCCTCCTGATCCATTCCAGATAGAGGGTTCGGGTCTTTTGTAAATATGCTAAGGAGGTCCCAAAGATGTGCAAAGGTAAAAAAAAATACTAAAAAGGTTTACTGGATTTCCTGGAAAATCCTAAAACCCGAAAAAAATATGAGTAATGTGTAAATTTGTCGCCAACTCTAACATCTATCGGGTTGAAATAAGCGCCAAACGTTAGCTAATAATATTTAGATCAATGTTGAAGACGGAATTTCTGAAAAATGACTGTTAGTTCGTCTCCCGTAATTTTAGCTGCAAATTATGAAAGCAATTGTTTTGTTTAGTTTCTGGATTATTGATTTGAAATGACTTTTAAATTAATCTAGAATGGTAGTTAATGGGGTTTTCCCGCTTTGAGAATGCTTATGTTAGATTGTTGCGTGGTGCGCATTATATTGACACATTCTTGGTGTGATTTAGCCTGAGGGGATATGACGTCATATTGTGTTTACTTTCAAAATTACTTATTTGAATCGACTTTAATGTAATCTAGAATGATTTCACTTGAATATGAATAAAAAAAATGGAAATTCTTTTTGGAAATTGCGTTTAAATACTCATTCGAGTTTTTATTACTTTTTATTATATTGTTCGAAACTTATCACTTTCAATTTATACATTACATTGTAAACAGGCTTGATGTAAGATTTTAATCTCATTTAAAATTTATAAAAAAGTATAAGCAAAGATTTAATATGTATATGTAATGTTTCATACGTAGGACCTGTAAGTAATGAGAGCGTTGAGCTGAATGCTTCATTAACTGCTGAACCCAATGAGAAAAGGTCAAAAGTTTTTACACATTGCTCTTCTCAAACTGAATCGATGGATTGTTGTGAAGAGGACGAAGTTAAACCAGGTGACGAGGCTGTCATTAACAATCATGCATGTTCTTCAATAATATTTGTTTAGATTTTATGTAAGACGTGTTTTTATTTAATTAGTAACTTAAACATCGAGTTGAATTAAGTCGTGTTTTATATTAAATTTATTTTCAGGTGTTTCAGCAGTAGACAACTCTTCACAAATATTAACTATGAGACTAGCTATATTAGAAGAGGCTGTATTCTCACTCAAAAGGACAACAGAAAAAGTCCAAGAAGACCAAGAAAAAGTTGATAGGATTTTAAAAGATATCTCATCTCAACAAGAAGAAGTAAACAGAAAAAATCAAATATTATCAGATTCTATTTCAAAGTCTCAACAATTAATGCAAGACAAAATCACAAAAGCTGAAAAAATCAACCAGGCTAATTCTTCACAAATTGACACTTTAAAAGAATCTGTTAAAAAACACGATTCGAAGTTAAAAGGATTAGAGGATGCAGGAAAAGCTATTGATATGTCAATAAATGAACAAAACAAACAGCTCGGCATGGTTAAAAAATTAAGTGATCGTACGTCTGTTTCCCTGCAAGAATTGTCAAAGAAGGTTACGAGTGCGAATGAGCGGACGTCTAATAAAATAAATAAAATAGAAAACTCTATCAGTATGATTTCGTTTCGGTACACCGAACAGTTTGAAAAGATGAGAAGTCTCAATCATGATAAATTTGAGGATTTGGTAGGTAACAAATATGTTTCATTATTTATGAATTTCGGTACACAAAAAAAAATTCAATTAAATTATTGTATTAAAAAAAAGAAATTTAGAAAATAATAATACAAAATTTTTGTACAGTCTTTCGAAATTATCAAACTATCAGACATCTATTAAAAATAAAGCTTAAGTAAATATACGAAGAAAAAAAAAGAAAGTGAACGGAATACACCCAGATAACAGAGTATCGCTCTTGTTTTCTAATTATACCTCATCAATTTTTATATGACTTTGATTTCGTGGGTATGTATGTATGAGAATATGCCATTTTGAATATATTACAGTACATATTGGTTAGTATGCCAAATAATTGTAGTATTTAAACAGTTACATATCATAAACACTTGATAAAAATATTCTCATGTTATACAGATTGGAATGGTTTGTCAACTCTTAGCAAAGAGACTGGCCCGATTGGAAACGTTAAACAGAAGTTTAAACTTGACCAACATTGAGAGAACGAAGGAGCAGCTGGTAAAGGTATCCTCGCGTGCCTGTTAGAAATTATTTCGATTGGAGGAATTTGGTATAGATTTGTGTTTTAAATAAGTTAATTGACGAAAAGGAAATGACAGAAAAGCAAACAAATACATTTGTGAACTACCTTTAAAACAATAAAGTCAGTTGTAATAATTTTATCTTTTAAATTTCATTAAAATAAAACTGTTGGCTAAACATCACAGTTGCTTTAAATAATTTTTTAAACTATATGGTTATGTGTCTAAGCGACTTCTATCAAGATATAAATTAGATATGCTACTATTTAAAATGTAATCCCTTTAAGTGAGTATTAAAATATTATGGGTATTTTTACGTAATTTTTTACGTTTTGTTTTAATTAATTGATTTATTTTTAAATTATTTTTAAAAAAATCTTTTGGTAATATTTTCTGAAAATAAAAGAAATTGTATGTTAAACTATGTTTATGACGCATTGGTTGGAGCATCTTTTAGTGAAGAAAGGGAAGGGACATACATTTGCAGTTTTAAAAAAAACAAACTAATTTTCTTCTCTTCACATAAACGTTGATAGTGTGTATCATATAATTTGTTTTTCTCCATTTACAGAAAAAATCAACCGAAAGTCATGTGGAAGAAATGTCCAAAACAATTTTAATAATCGGTAGGAAAATTGTATGAATTTATTTTGGATTTTAAAATTCAATGCATTTCTCAAAAATCGAAAATGAAGAAAGCCATTTTTCAAACTGAACATCAATAATAAGGAATGTCTTCGATATGTAAATATTTGCAACGTATTAATTGAGAGCAAATGTTTATACTATAATTGATGATTATTTATAATTTGACATGTATCGTAAATAAAATATTTTAAAAAACCTACCCACTGCACATAAAAGCGTGGGACACTCATCACAACTCTCTATCATGTACAAGGCTGCGAAACATAAATACAGATTTGTATGAATATTAATAACATTACATTTTTAAAACATTGATCATATACATGCTACTATCATATTAATAAGAAATATTTATCTTTGGTAGCAAAGAGAAATGAGTTGTAATGTCCAACGCTTTTATGTGCAGTAGATAGGTTCACGGATTTCACATGAAATCATAGAAAATTTTTATTTTCTTCTTTTTAGTGCACCCTCTTTATGTAAATAAAAGCGTGTCCTTTAAAAAAAAAGATTTTTTAAAATATTTTATTTTCTACTTTTTAGTATAAAAAATTTTAAAATTGATTATTCGACCTTATGAATTCAATTTAATTATTTAAACTTCATCGTCAATAATTTAAATGTGATAGTGGTAAAAAGATAAATAATTAATTACAAATTTATGTACTTAAAAAAAAACAAATTACTCAACTGAAAATTGAACCCGCACATCCAGGTCGCCAAATCGATCACACTAAGCATTCGACCAGCAGGGCTTGAAAAATTTCGTTCTTTTTAAATTTATAGTAAACACACTCTACATTCCACTTCTGACGTCAACAATTGAAATTACTTGTATCCCTCTAGGGCAAATTGAGGTGTGGTTCATTGATGTTAGTGATAAAACACAACCACACATCAAGATAAACTTTAAAAAATGAATCAATTACATTATGGTACATTCGATCGATCTGACATTTTGAGACAATGCATTGGCATCCACGATCTATCTGTGGTAATTTTTTTAAATCTCTAGGACCATCAGAAGTGGTTTAATTTTAAATCACAAGATTTGACGGATACAAACAGTGTGACTTAAATAAAAGCGTGTAATAATAATAAAATAGAGAGGGGCTTAGAAAAGAGAAAAGTAACAAATTGTGACAGTGTGAGAGAGAAGTAGAAAAAAAACTGTGAAAGACTTATTAATATTCTATATGCTAGCTGTTATAACACAATGACTCAAATCAGAGTAAAAATGTGGCTTACAGATCATTTCTGGATAGTTTGCTCATGGCAGGGCTGATGGTCCCATCTTAAGAACGATTTATTTGTGTACCCGGCAAGATTCAGCCCCTGTCCAGAATATATCCCGGGAGTTAAACCGGCCGAGGCCAGAATATACTCCCAAGGCCACGTTTTACACCTTTGTTAACAGCAGCATATAGTAATAAATCGGGAAATGATTATTTGGACATTATATTGATATTTCAGGGTTGTTAGAGAAATGTAAACTCATTTCTTGAATAAAAATGTGTTTTATTTACAATAAAATTACGACATACTTTATTATTACGATGTATGATAGGACGTTCACTTTTTATTGAAAGTTACAGAATGTGCAAATATAGTAAAGAGTCAGCGTTTATTTTTTCTTTGTATTAAAAAAATAACTTATTTACTACATGAATTTATTCTATTAAAAAATATACAATATTTCATGATTTTCAAACGATTGCAAACACTATGATCTCTTAACCTGGCTCATTAATCGAATCATTCGTTATAATAATTTTGTGTTTGGAATCAAATATTTCAAAAAATTAATGTATACAAAATGCATGAATATTTGTTGTTATTGCAGGTTTTTCTCCCTTACACATGTTACATTTTACAGGCCACAAATGCAAAGGTCTGTTGTGGCGACACATGTTGGGTCTACGTGCCTAAAATTTAACCATAAACCCACTTATATATGGCAAAATGCCAAAACTAATTAACTCCAATTAAACACGAAAATGTGGGTCCAGCTTAGCAAAGCGACACATACTTGTGTTAAGACTTAAATAAATTAAAGAAGTTGAACGTTTTCAACGACAAAAATAACTTTTTATAACAGGAAATAGATTGGTTTGCTTATTTAGTAGGAATTTTGCTGTTTTAAACATACAGACAATTATTCAAAACTTGGCTCGTGCTTTGTTAATTTTAGCGCAATATATGCAGCACTCTGTCAGTCTTTTTCTCGTCAACCATGCTGAAATTTGCCAATGATTGATTGTCCGCATTCTATGGCTTCATCTATTGCTAGTGAAGAACGTTTCTTCTACATTTACACGGTGTCTCATCTTCAATTCAATAAAACTTCTGACCTCGTCACGCCCATCATTTTATTTTAAACATGCCATTTTGCATTTGAACAGCGTTAATCTGAAAGTGTAGCACAGCATGGCGAATCGTGGCTACTTTGTTTGAAGAGGTAAAGTCCTGCTAAAGTCGTAGAATCGTATGTCTAAAACTTTTTGAACGTTCTTATGCATAAATACTAAGAAACTTAGAAAGCTTTTTACACTGTTACCCTCGAATACATAGGGGATATTAAAGGGAAGTGAAGTGGTGGTCGAGTGCCAGAGCGCTCGACTGTCGTACCGATGGTCATGGGTTAAAATCCATGTGGAGGCAATGATTTGTTACCGGGGCCTAGGGCGTCCCTGGGTCACCCAGCTCTGAATGGGTACCTAACACTAGTTAGACGGCTTGGTAATGCGTGAAACACACAAAGCCATGGCCTGTGAACGCTGCATCACTTGCAAACAGATCATCTGTCATGGTCTGTGGACGCAATTATCTTCTGCATAGAAGGAGCGTCTGTATAGATAAGATAAGATGTGAGTTAACACGGGCTGCTGATCACGGGATCCGTGACGGTTAACTTAATTAAGTGGATGAGATGAGGTTAGAATGGGAGGGGGGGGATATAGAGAGAATACACGGGGTAGAGAGATAGCGTGAGGACGAAGGAAGAGAAAGTTGTAAATATCCAGATATCTGTTATGACTTTAGGGAATTGATAATCATGATGGTATCCTGTTTATATGATTAAAATGTTGAACTGAAGCGATCTAAATTCAAGTGTTTGTTTATTACGTAATCAAGTAAAAGCTCTATCAGGGCTGTTACCACTTTGTTAATATCTGTGTCAAAGTCAAAATGGAGGACCAAGATTCCCCTTAGGCATCGTATCTGAAACATACGCTTCGCCTATATAACATTGGTTGTCCCGAAAAAGAAACACAAAAAGTAATATTTTAGGTAATATTCTATTCATTTTCCTTTGATGCCAATTTAATATTATTTTTCTATTTTGATCCAAATTTACACACTGCGGGGAATGTATATATTTTATTGTCCTCTGATTTTCTTAATTTTACAGAGCAGAAGATCAACAAACCCATTGTCGGATTCTGTGCCAGGTTATCTTTAGAGTAAACAACGGAAGTTCGTGACATAAACTCGTTCAGTTCTGTTGATTGAAACTATGGAGGGTATTTTGACCAAAAGACGGGAATCTTCACCGCACCTCTGAATGGCTTTTATTTAATTAGCATCGGTATAGGAAATTCAGATGAAAACAAAGTTTTTACTATTAGATGTAAGCAGACCAATGTTGTAGAGTCGGTAAAACTTTGCGTTGTATCCGGAAAAAGACCTATAACAAGAGGTGCCACGTTGAAGGAAAATGATAAAATATCATTGGAGTTGTTGTTTACAAAAAAAATGTAACAATAATTGGATTTGGATTTGTTTTTCATGCTGTTTAATTACATAGTGAAGATGAAAATGTTGTAACTGATATTTTGTTATAGTATTGCTTTAACTGAGAACATTTTTAAAATTTAAAAGTATGTTTACATTTTCAACAGAACAAATTATTAAAAAAGCGAACATTTTAAAACAAATATTGCAAATAAAAGAAAGCATTTTAAAAATCCTTTATATTAACTTGTGGCGTCTGCTTGATTGTTTCCCGAAAAAAACTTTGCATCCATTTTTTTACACACTTCCTAGTATGCTAGCGAGCTGAAATTTTGCAGGCAGACTCATGCCAACAATAAAAATGATCTATCAAAATTTCAAATGAATCGAATATACTGTAATTAAATTAATGAATTTTTAGATTATTATCTATGTAACCTCTATGTAGCATGTTAATTTTTGTTGCTATTTTGAACAACCTTTTTAATATTTTCATGTAGCGTGGTGCAGTGCATATTATATTGACGATACTTTAAAAAAAAATATATTCCCGATCTGAAAATGCTTATGCTAAAAAATCGCGCTGTGCGCATCATATTAAACATGTTTTTATAACCATTTTCCCCGTGATCAAATCAAGCTGAAATTTAGCATGCAGACAGTAATTTTTTTTTAAAGATTAATCATTTATATATGAACCATAACTAAATGTTTGGATTTTTTTATCCTGCGATATGTATTATAATCAACATTATTTTATTTATGGCTCGTAAAGAAAAGGATTTACAGTCAAAAACGTTGTTTTTAATTATTTTTTTAAATTTAATAATAAAATGTTGCGATTATTTAGTATAAGAGGGTTTAATTTTGATGCGCAACTTATATATATTTTAAAAATCTTTTTATTTAAACAAAATATGCAATCATACTTATAATCACGTTTAATTTTTAAAAAATTTCCAATGTGCTATTGATTGATATCGATTGTATTAATGACTATAGTTTTTGGCCAGGGCAAAAATCATACTTTGTAGTCACTTAATATCAACGAGAATAAAATTAGTTTCCTTTTCAATGTTCTTAATACCATTGACTTAATATATGGATAAGATTTTTGCGTGTGTAAGCAAATAAATTATAATTAGGGCTTTCTGTAACAACAGAGGGAACTGTTATAATACATCTTGCAAATTCTGATAAGTATACGTTTTAAAATATGTTGTCTTATTTCTTTTTAATTTTAAGGGGCGTGAAATTTTAATGACATATTCTTTTTGTGGTAGAGATTATGATTGTAATTTCATGGCCAAGACGAAGTCTTCTATAAGTTTTCTAGAATGCGCAAGTATTCAACAAATTCCCTAATAAATAAAAAAAAATGTCTTTATCTTTATTTGATATCGCATTGACATTAATACAGGCATAACTTATTTAAAAAGCTTTCTTGTTATTGTGAAATGTTTGTGATGAGTTTGACTATGTTCTGCATTGTGTTTATTTCTTATAGCCATGTAGACCTTCAAACCGTATCTTCAGTAGAGTTTACTCAAGAGAATCTCAGCTCTAGTTTATAAAAGTACTGTGACAACTTCAACTACTACAGTACAATACAAATATAATTTTCCATAAGTAACAATTTTCTAACAATTAAGTTTGTTATATAATGCACCATGAAATTATCTCATTACAATACAATTAAATGAATTCAAAAAGAATTATATCATTAGTTAATTTAACCTAAAATTATACACACCAGATATAATCAACCAAATAATGCATCGGAATGACATGGGCATCCTTCCAGCCTTCTATTGTAATGTTTAAGCATGGTGGTTTATCATTCTGAATAATGTTTTCTCCCATTCCTTGTACTGGTTCTCTGCTTTTCTCGTAAAGGACAAAGCTTCACGTTTGTATATTGCAACAAGGCTTATGACACTAGTTTATATGACATAATATGTTCTTACTTACATATTTTTTATTAATTGCAGCTTGGAAGTTTGAATTTAAAACAGGAAGCCTTTCCCTATATATTAAACCAGAGGCGTCACCAGAGTTTCTTTTACCCAAGGCAATAGATTATGGAGTCACGCCCAGAAGATATAACTATAGGGCACCCCTGAGGTTGCAACCCAAAAATAACAGGAACACACGGGATTTTACATTTTTGTGATCTTCACCAGGTACGTTCCGGTCCTTAAAATATACTAAAAGTCAACGACATATAATAAAAATATAGAAACATGGATTTTGATTTATGTTTGTGTTTTTATTAAGGACATCGTCACAAAAATAGCCGTAAATATATTTTCTGAAAATATTAAAAATATTACTAGTTTTCAGTACCTAGAGAATTTATGTTTGACAACAGGGATAGTGATTTTGAAATTATTTTATCTATTGCACACGCTTCTTCTTTAAAACAGGACAATTACTTCCTACGCTTATCCATAATTGAAGTCTTATCTTATCTTATCTGTTTACAGACGCTCCTTCTATACAGAAGATTATTGCGTCCTACGCTTATCTTGCATCTTTAAAAATATATTTAAAAAAATTAAAAAACTAGCAAATTTCATTACTGTTTGTTGTCCAAATATGTTAACTAATTTAAATAGTAGAAATCAAGGCACATTCATTATTAAAATGTATTCAAAACAAAAATAAGTTGAAATAAAGAACAATGGAACAAAATATGTGCATTTTACATTTAATATCAATGTTCTATAAGTTTTTAATTGAATCTAGTGGAACATTGTTTAAAAAAAAAGCTTTATTCAAAGAATTTAATTATTTACGGTTTCCCCCCACCGCCATAAAAAATCAATCTTTTTAATTCCTCAAAATGTATGCTTTTAATTTTTTCACTAACGAATTGCGCAATATTCGTAGATTACTCGCATTTAAATTCCCCGATACCTTCTATGTTCCACAAAACTGAAAGTTACAACGAATATATATATACATGTAATTATAATTTGTAGAATTTATAATTCACCATAATATCATGATCTGCTATATCTTGGACTAAATAAAAGGGCGAACAAATTAAAGGTACAGTCCTGTACTAAGAAATTCCGATTGAGGGGATTTTCGGGTAAAAAAAAATTTATGAAATCGCTTGCAATCGAGTAAACTGTATGTGTAATTTAAGAATATAAATTGCAATTTGATTTTTTTTTAAGTTCCCCCCACATGTTCGGGAGAAAAAAGTGAAAAAAATATTTTATTTTAAAAAAAATGAAAATGTTTTTAAAGCTTTATTCAAAAGAGTAATGGTAATAACTAAGCACATTTTATTAAAAAATAAGATACACAGCAGTTAGTAGTTTGTACAAAATGTACAAGAAATGTTTTTCATAAAAGTTCCTATGAACATCAGACTCCAAAATTATTTTTTTTTAACGATTTCGAATGAAGTTCCTTCAACAGTTTTACTGCACGTTCAGCAATTTGCTTAGATCTGGGAATGTCAATTAATTAATCCTCGACTGACCAATGCTTCTTGAAACACTTAATTGCCTTCTTGCATTTTATCTTGATAAGAGAGGTAACAGTTCATTGAAGGACGCTTTATTGTAGTGTTGCGAGATGGAGTCGCATGCTGGAGCAAGGATGCTGAGCCACTATGGTTTCAGACATAATGATATAACAACATTTTGCCTGGTGTAAATTTTGAAGTTTCTTCAAGCTGATTCTAGGCCAACATGAAGTTGTTTTGTAATGACGATAAGCCTGACATAGTTCATATAAGTATTTAAAATCATCTCGCCATCCAGGGTCTCGCCTGTGTTAACATCATCTGTCGCAACGCGGCGGTAGTCAGCCTGAAGAGAGACATAGTTTTCTGTTAATTTGTCAATGAGGGAATAGCTGAGTTCTTGTCGAGTCGCTGGTCATCATGCAAAGATTTTCACAAGCATCGTATTCATCAATTGCTGATGTAGTTCCTTTGGGAATGGCCTCGGCAGAACCACTCTCACATTTAAGAATACCGAATTTGAATTCGGTTGTCATATTTTTAGCAGAAAATTCGGGGGTGCCGTGACATGAGTTTTCTTGTGAAAGGGCGGGAAATTCAAATATTTATTTGTGTGTGGAGCTTAAGGGGAAATAATCGTGTATTTAATAAAGTATTAAACTGAATTTTGTTATGTTCCTTTTTTTTCTAAAAAGTGTCATATTATTAGTTTGTTGTTATTTTATTATTTTTTTGTGTTTATTATTTTTGAATTCAAAGTTACGACAACACAAGGTAAAACATAAACAGGTATACAATTGTACAATTTATTTTCATAAAAAGCCATTTCCCACTTTAGTGGCCAAGGTCTTTTCTTTTCATCACCAGATATTTCTTTAGTTGTTATTTAAATATGTACCATGTATAAACCGAGACCTGCTTGAGCATAAAAATGTGGCTTAAGGGAATGCTGGATAGAATGCACAAAGGCTTGCTTGGCAGAGGGTACCAATGAAAGAACGCTTTACAGGGTCATGTCAGCAAGAGGGATTCTTGGTGGGAATCACCTCTTAGGTGCTTCCCTCGTTACTCAAATTAGGACTGGACACTTTCAACAACCAGCTACCTGAAACGGCTAAGACCAAAAAAGGACCCCGTTTTCCGCATATGTGGCAGCGCTGAGGAGACTGTGACACACCTACTGGCAGGATGCGGATAGGTCAGGCAGCGCCAGAACTGTGGACGAATACCTGTATGGCTGTATTGTTGTATGTCGATGTCATTATGTTAAGGCTCATTGCAAGCATTGCATGCCCAGTTATAAGAACTAAAGGCTCAAACCTCTAACGAGAATGTCAAAGACGATATTTGGCATGACTTGCCGTGGTAAAATTCGTTTACTATTAAGTTTAAAAAAAAATTGAAAAATAAAAATAAAACACCAGCTTTACACATTTTCATATTCTGTAAATAAGGTTTTCACAGCTTTAGTACAAAGAAATGTAGACAGTGCAGTACGCTTCGACTATCTAAGTGTGGTTTAACAGAAAAAAATTAAAATAAATGAAATATTATAATAATATATATTTTTTTAGGGCTGCGGAAATTAACAATTAATTTCTCGATTTATCGTTAAATTTCTTAAAGATTAATTTTTTTTAAACGATTAATCGACCTACCACTTATAAATGTACTGGAAGTCAAAAAGTAAATATTTCGGCCGATAAATATAAACTAATTTCCGGACCATTACTCAAACATTTTGGTTTTTAAACTATTGAATGACGTGAATGTTCAAAATGATGATAAAGTTTATCGTGTCAATTGAGAGAAAACGTTTGCCTACCATGCAATGTTCCCTCTAAGTCTAAGCTTCGTCGGTCCGTGTGCAAAGTAAAAAAACAACAACTCCTGGGCAAAGTTGCACAACATCCATTTTTGTGTGTGCAATATTTTACAAAACATGCTGCGAGGTGATTCTAAACTCCTGCGTGGCGTCGGTCAAATATCTGCGCAGCCGCCCTCCTTAAAAAGGAATATTGCTACCATGGTTCTAACAATTCGCTTACATATCCCCTGCAAAACAAACATCAACTACAGCAGAGGTTCTTAACCCCGTGCCCACGGGCACCATGGCGCCCGCGGAACGGTTCGTATGTGCCCGCCACTATTCCACAGAGACAGAATGTTTTCATAAACATTAATTAAAGATGTGAATTATTTGTATTTATGTGTTAGAGTTTTAATTTTTTTTGAGTGCATAGGTTTATTAAATACGTTTGTTTGTTTGCGATATTCCTTCTGAAAATTTTTAACGGGCTAAAAGCGAGGTGCGTAATCTATTTTCTTAATAATCGATAATCTATTACGATTGTGGGGATAGTTATAGTCCTTGTTATAATATGTTTTATGCATATGATGTAGAACAAATTTGCGCTATAACTTTGATATTATATTGTATATTTGAATTACTATTTATTTATTTTTTTAGCCCTAAAATGAGTGGACCGATTAAAAGGCGACGAACTTATAATTTTAACAATGACGGGGAGGAATCATATTATTATTGTTTCGTTAATTTGAAAAAATAAATGCGTTTGTTTGTTTTGTGATAGTAGCATTGCAGTGCCGAAAAAACATAATGTTGAACAACACTTTCAGACAATTAATGCCACTTTTGATGTGAATTATCCACTTAAATCTGAAGTAAGAAAGAAAAAAAAATATGTTAAATAAAATCAAGTCTAACTGCACAACAGACTGTTTTCACTAGACATTTGGAAAATTCTAAATAGGCCACCATTGCCTCTTTCAAAATTTCTCACATGCACGCAAAAAAGAAGAAACCTTTCATTGATGGTGAGTTGTTTAAGAAACTATTTTTGACTGGTGCCGATTGTTTGTTTGATGGACTTTCTAACAAACGTGAGATTGTCTCAGCAATACAAGACTTACAGTTGTCAAATAACAACGTCAAAAGAAGAATACATGCATTTTCAAAAAACATACAAACTCAGTTAAAGACTAACTTGGAAATATGTGACTGGTTCTCGCGCGCTACAATTTGACGAGTAAAGAGATATATCAGATATCGCACAGTTAGCAGTTATGGTGAGAATGGTATGTGTAACTTCACAGTAAAAGAGGATATGTTGCAAATAGTACATATGACAGGACCGACAAAGGGGAGGATATTTATAATGCATTCAGAACACATGCCAAGTCAATAAATATGCATTTGCATAAGCTGTCTAAGATAACCACCGATGGGACACCAGATGGTAGGTAGTAACAAATGATTTATTGGAAGAAAGATGAAACATTTTCAAACTTTAAATTTTACCAACAAGAAGCTCTGTGTTGTAAAATATTGACATTTGAAAACTTTATGAAAATAGTTACAAAAATAATCAATTTTATTCGAGCAGCTCCTTTGCAACACCGACTTTTCAAGGCCCTGTTAGAAGATACTGAATATAAATAGCATGATCTTATTCTTCATACTGAAGTAAGTTCGCTTCATAAACGATAAAAAGGAAAATTATAATGAACTAGTTGACTCTCGCTGGATGATTGAATTGGGTTTTCTCACAGACGTAATGGAAAATTGAATCCTTTAAATTTGTAGTTTCAGGGGAAAGACAAAAAATAGCTGAAATGATAAGCTCTGTAGAGTCATTTAAAGTTAAATTGGATTTGCTGATATCACATCTGCAGATTGATTCTCACGTGCATTTGCCACATATGAAGAAATTGCTAGGTAACAATGCATTAAACGGGTAATTATTTATTAAGCATCTCCAAGTGTTAAAAAAACAGTTTGAAGAGAGATTTTTGCAGTTTACACATATCGAGCCAATTGTTTCCTTCTGTATCAATCCTTTTACTTGCCAAAAAATGTAATGGAAATGGCCGCATGTATTGCAGATTTTGTTTAAGGTAAAACAGAAGAATTAGAGTTAGAAATTGTGGACCTTAAGAATTATATTTTGCTAAAATCCTTAATATCAGAGGACATTTGGAATACAGTTGACATATACAAGTTTCAATTTTTGAAAAAAGCTGCATATAAAATTGAATCCTTTTCGGTTCGACATATTTATGCGAATTGTTGTTTTCAAAGATGAACTTAATAAAATCAAGATATAGATCTCGACTCACCGATGAGCTTCTTTATAATTTTTTGCTAACAGGATTATCGTCATATTCTCACTGGCCAATGACATGCAATGCCAAGGATGACATTGACATATTGATATTATATGTTTTAAAGAAATTTTTTCTTTGTATTTGTGTTTTTGTTTACTTTGTTTACGTTTTTTAAATGCATTTCTCTGTGTGTAGGCAATTTGAATAATAATTTTATTATTTTGAAACATTTTTTTTATTATTTATTAATAAATTATGAATATAAGAAAATAAATTATGGGAAAATAAGAAGTTATGGAAGGAGTTTGTGGATAAAGAATAGGTGGTGCCCGCCACCATACCGATATTTTAGAATGTGCTCTAGAGTACAAAAATGTTGGGAACCCCTGCACTACAGTATCAGAAACTTCAGCTGAGACAATCTAAAGCTATGTGAACGATTGTTCAGCTCGGCTGGTTATATTGTCAATAAGACCCGCTCATCACTTGAACCGAATAATGTCATTACACTTGTCTGTTTGCGTTGTTGGTTAAAAGATGTCATATAAAGAAGACATTCCAGTGTTATTTCAATTTTCGACAAGTACGTTTAATAAATGTTACTTATGCCACAATTAATTTCATTTTTTGGCTTTAATCGAAATTAACGATTAATTAATCGTTAATTTTTCAAAAGCTAACGATTGAATTTAAATTAATCGTTAACAGCCCTAATATTTTATATTTATTTTTCCAATTTACACACTGCATGCGTGATATGTATATATTTAATTGTGCTCTGATTACTTACATTTACAGAAGTGAAGTTCAACCAACCCATTGTCGGATTCTATGCCTGGAAATAGTTAAATGTAACAAGGAAAGTGTGTGCCATAACAACATTTAATTCTATTGAATGCAACTATGGACGATATTTTGACAAAAATACTGTGATCTTTACAGTTCCTCCGAATGGCTTATATTTGATTAGCATTAGTATATGAAGTAAAGAATGTAAAAGAAATCCTGATTTTTTATGTAAGCTGAAAAATGATGATAAGTCGATAGATATTTGCTATGTATCTGTGTTTAAAACTGTTACAAGAGGCATTGCAATGAAAACAGATGATAAAATATCATTGGAAATGAAGTTAAGCAATGGTGAGGTTAATATTTGGCTTCATTTTTCATGCTGTTAAATTACATGTTAAATATGGAAATGTTGTCATTGATATTTTGTTATAGTATTGCTTTAAATTAACATTTTTAAATTTGAAATTTATGTCTACATTTTCAACTGCACACATTCTTGAAAAAGTGAACATGTTTTCATATGATATGTATTGCTTACTATTCTCGAATTTTAATACGATAATTGCAATTAAAAGCGTGGATTATTAAACCCTGTTATTGTTTTAAAAAAATAATTCTTTACAATAACAGGGTTTAATAATTTTGATGTGCAATTTGTATGGATAAAATTTGTTGCTTGTATCAGCAAATCAATTATAATTACGGCCTTTTGTATCAACTGAGGGAACAGATACAATTCTTTCATCTTGTCAATTCTATTACGTGTAAGTTATACTTTTTTTTATTGCGTTTGAAGGAGCCCGGAAATTTTAATTACATCCTCATATATGTGTGTACTTTCTTTGTCATGACGAAGACGTATAGAAGTTAATAGAATGCGCAAGTATCCTCCGAGATTCCAAATAAATAAAGAATTGTTTTATTTTATCTCCTAAATTGTATAGCGCTGACGTAAATGCGCGCGTACAATATTTTTAAAGCACTCTTGTTACTATAAAATGGTAGTGATGAGTTTGACCCTTTTCGGCGTTGTTTTTATTTCTTGTATGCTTGTAGACCAGCTTGTTACATATTTATATTTTCAAGGTAAATAATAAAATTACTTTTAAACTTCAACCCGTATCTTGGGTAGAGTTTATTCAAATTGGATTTTCTATGGCGAGTTAAATGATGGGCTTAGAGCATGAGGAGGTCCAGGGAAGAGCTGTAAGAGGCGTTTTTGTTGTTTTTGAAAATTGCATGAGCATGCGAGTTGACTTGAATGAGTCTGGAGCTGGTGACGTGTCTTGTTAGGTGAACTCGTGCGTTGTTGTGAACTCAGAGAGAGTTGCTATAAATGTACTGTTAAGGCTAGTAAAGAACTAGTTATTATTCAGACCACAAGCTGCTGTCTTCATTTTTGCAGTATTGATGTGCAGTGAGACTATTACATGATACACCATTACATAAAGTGAGAAGTGCCTCCAGAGTATTACATCGTGTCAGAAGTTTCCCAATGATCAAGACTACTACTATTACAGCGCTACAAATATACGCTTAAGACAGCATCGAAGGCATATGAATTTGGAAATGACCCCTAAGAGGCAGCAGCTAGCGATTGAACTTCATAGCACCTCATGATACAGAATGGACCAGAAGTCTGTTGCACAAACTGACAAGAGGCTGGCAAGTCCAGACGACAAGCGTTGAAGGGTCGTGATCGAAACCCTCCTGAATCCATTCCAAACATCTCTCGTCTGACATGTGGATGCAACGTTTTAAAATACAAATGTCTAAAGAGGAACCAAATGCCACCTAATGTGTCAAAGCAATGAATAAATTAATAAGAATGATCCTGCTCAATAATACAATACTGTGACATCTTGAGCGACTTCCATGCAATGGAAACATATTTTCCATACCTAACATATTTCTAGTAATTAATCTTATTATTATCCAAACATATATCATTAGTTAATGTAGTATCAGTTAATGAACACCAGAAATAATTAATCCACGAAACAAAGCTGTGGGATGGCGTCAACTACCTTACGAACTTTGTTTCCCCTCACGGTTGAATATAGTCCAGCATAATTTCCACTCGCACAAATTGAATGAGTGTTGTTTTTTTTGTCCGTAAGGGACAAAACCTCACATGTGTTTATTATGACATGTCTTAATGACATGTGTATATACAACGTAATTTTTTCTACTTTATGTATTTTGCTACCGTGTAGCTTGGCAGGCTTGATTAATACAGGATGCCTTCCCCTACACGTGAAACCAGTGGCGTCACTAGGGTTTGTGTCGACCAGTTAAAAATCAAATAACGTTGAGGATTTTTAAAAAGTTTTTTTTTAAAATATATATTTTTTTGTTCTCTGAATGTATTACGAAACGATGATAAAACATAAATTCGGGTGTTAAATTTTATAAAAATCACATCAATGCAAACAGCACGAAATAAATTTTAATACACGCTCCGGATCATCAAGTCTATTCAACACCTACCATTTAAACTACCGAGTGATCACAATCATAGTTTTGTTAAATTTGTCTCAACATTTGTTGCCATCACATAGTCGATTTTTTAAATAAATGTTTTAAAAAATATTTAAATTTTGTTAGGTTTCCTATTATGTAATGTTAGCTGGAACATACATTATAATAACATGTGAAAAATGCGCCATATTTGTTTAAACTATCCAAAATACTACTAACTCAACATATTTTTTTTCCAAAGAATTCCCGTCACAGAATCGGCTGGTTTATTGCGTGACGCCGCAGCTCACAGCATTGGATTAGGAATTTTCTGCTTAAACGTTTGAGATTACAATATTAATTATAATTTGTAATAAAACCTAAATTGGTTTTTAAAAAAAGTGTACGGGACCGACCGACTGCAGTTTTGGACCATCAAAGGCTTCTTTAGTAGGCCTTTTCATTAAAAGGCATACATGTGTTAATAGAACATTCGGATATTTTATTGATTTTTTAAAAATGAAATATTAATTTATATTTATGGATATTTATAACATAATCATAACTTTGTTAATTTTACATTAATTAGAATTAGCCTTACGGATGTTGAAGCATCCTTTTCAACTTTTAAAAAAAAAGAATGTTAGTTTATTTTCAACTAATTTTGCAACATGCAAATCTATAAATATTTTAAGATACTGATACACTCGAAACTTTGACTGAATAAATACAATTTTTGGCTTTATGAGGTTGAAGTATGTCAGCGTAATTTGTATTATTTTCAGTGGCTTATTTTTTGCACACGTGATTTGAAAACTAGAAAGATATAAATTAAAATAGTTTTCTGTTAAGTTGTTTTAAACTTTATCGTTATTGCTTTTGTTTGTATTCACTGAGCACCATTTGGTAATTTTTGTTTGTTAGTTATTCATTGTCTATGCATTTTCTCCTCTCATTTCTGTATGACGATGTTTATTTTACAAATAATCTAAATAATTTGTACAAAGGAATCATTATAACAACATTTAAATAAACAATTGCAAATAACTTAAAGGAAATGAAGATCAATAGAAAGCGCACTTTTTGAAACCCTCTGAATTACCTACATTTTAATAAGGCCTGTCAGAATTTCAGATACATTGTTCGCGTGATAATTCATAATGGCATCTATGATACGTTATACAGAAAAACGAAGGTTCTATGTGAAAGCTGACACATAATTTAAGTCTTAAATTGCGTAGATTGATATGGAGATGGCGACAAGAGTGTGAAAGTTTTTGTAAAATAAATTTTTCATTATCCCGAATTACAAAGTCATATTTGGAATTCCCCGTTTTATGCTAACGGCTGTGTTGTGCCAGTTCTGTTTACATTGTTAATTTTCATATAATAAGTAAGTATTTTAGAGTATTTTTCTAGAAGAATACTTTTAAGGCAATTGTTAAAATAATGCATACATTTTATTTAGCTTAAAAATGATTGATAATGTATTGAATATATTTTTCATTATTTACAGTTATGTTAGACCAGCTTCCATATTATATATCCTTTTTTTTAAATGAATTTGGTTGCTTTTTTAACGACTTACTTACCTTATATATATATATATATATATATATATATTATTATATATATATATATATACTAGAAATGTACCCGCGCTTTTGAAGCGGGAGTGCACTGCCCTATTAAGTTAAATACGTAGTCGAAAATAAGCCAATAACTATATGTTAAGTATATATGTTTATGCGACGATTTAAGTTCGGCCTTCTGGTTATAATATAACTAAATGTTGCGCTTGCTCTTTGGAATGCAACTTTCAGTTGGTCAGAAATATACTTATGACAAATGTAATTATCTAGTTCTGAGACAATTTTACCTAATAATAAAAGGAGCTTTGAAAGGTAACAAACGATTATAAAAGGGCATTAATTTGATTTAAAATCCTGCAAACAACTATTCCTCATTGCTATGGATTCAACGTATCAAGAGATTACATTCGCAATGAAACTCATATAGTCTTTATTACGCTGATAGAACTTAAAGGAAGAAGGTAAAATGAATCAATAAAAATCCAAATTAAAATCATCAAAGCCTATTTTTATAACTTTTTTCAATGTTGTACCTTTCCTCAAAACGGTCCCTTTTAGCGCTGGATTCCAAAATCTTATATGTTGCTGTTTCACCAAGGGATTTAATTCCTTGTTGATTCCCGTTTTCAGATAAGACATTATATTTTGTAAATTATATCATTAAGCCCACTTTTTCTCTATCCAGGCTCCCTTTATTTTCTGTTTTTGTTTCTGGAAATTGGATCATTTATTTGCCAAGTATATTTAAGATTGATCCATTCGCTTAAAAACGTATGTGAAACGAAGATACAAATTTAAAAAAAAATTATTTTGGTATCCTGGAAAGAAAGGAGTGGACATATTCAATTCCCATTGAGGTAAAAATTCAAATTAGTTATCAGGTTCGTGTTAAATTTAGTTTAGTATAGATGTATCTATTGATCCAGCAGTAAAATATTATACTGTAATAATTTAGCTGATATAAGAAAAGGCGATTTTTACTCAATATTACTTTTAGTTCAGAGCTCAGTCGTGCTTAATTTTTTTAGTATGAGTCTGAAAATTTACAGACTTTTATTCCAAAAGGGAAGTTGGACCATTAGTGAGAGGGGGCTTAGGCTTTTATTAGTATAAAAAAGGGACACTAAATGAAGTTAATCAAGAGAAATAGAAAAAAAATTATTAAGAAAGTATCTAATGTTTTATAAACTTTAAACATATTGTTTAGAGTGGATATATTTTTATAATTGTATGTATATATATAAGAAATTAAAAAAAATATTATAAGAGAAACAAAATTCATCTTCTAATTTTCATTACTAATGAGTTTATTTCACTTAGAGAATTGCTTTTCTCATGAAACTCACTTACAATTTTAAGGGTACTAAATAAAGTTAACTGCCAGATTTTAAAAATTTGACAACAACTGACGTCACGTAAAAAACTTATTTTATTTATGACCAAATTGTTAAACTATTCAAAGTAATAAAATATTTGTAACAGCAGCTGTAAGTTAAGGAACTACGCTCCCACTTTCTCTCTAAAAGGCAATAGCTGCTTATACTAAAGAACTAATAAAGTAAATTATAAATGTTGTAAAGTTAATGAAATTTCCAAAAGAATTTAAAGAAACTAATTCAGTCCTATTTAAAAAGCTTGCAATATAATTTGCGCACCGTTTTTAGTCAATGAAAGTTAATTCAAAGGCGGGCGCTTAAAATAAATGCTTGTAATAAAGTACTGCTCCTAAAAATAAATTATATAATTTTTGTTAGTCTTTATTAATTAGTGTTTTAATATGGAAATGATATATAATTATTTTATATATTTGTCTCTATGTTATA
The DNA here is from genome assembly GCA_944989445.1 of Ampullaceana balthica. Lineage (NCBI taxonomy): Eukaryota > Metazoa > Mollusca > Gastropoda > Lymnaeidae > Ampullaceana > Ampullaceana balthica. The sequence continues at coordinate 104,325 of CALYLW010000131.1, read as the reverse complement.
CGATTTAAATTTACCACTTTTATTTAATAGGTATATTTTTAAATAGGGATTCAATTATGTTTTGGATCATGTTTCCCGATGAGACATCATATTTTTAAAATGATATTTCAAACACCAGATTTAGTTTCTGAAAAATAAATAAATTATTTACCAAATAAAAAAAAGATGATCTGTTTGACTAAAAATTATACTTTTAAAATGGCTTTTGTTATTCCGCTACAGCGTAATGACTATGGCATATATAATTCGCAGCCCAACTTAATTAAGTGCTTTTAGGTTCACTTGTATTGAGTTTAATATACTTCTGTTTATAAGTCCGGTAACCAAGTTTAAATTGTAAATTTATTTAGCTTAGGTAAAAGGAAATCACAGCATTGGTCCTAGGCTTTTATATGTATTTTATGTTCATTGATGATTAACTTTAATAAGTAAATTTAAAGGAATGAGCCAGTAAAATGGGAAACAAAAATTAATAAAGAACACGCAACAAATTTTAAGAAAAACTAAACGTATAAGTCCTCTAAATTACGATTAAGCTTTTTTGACTTGAGCAATTTCTTTCCACATAAAATTCCCTCACATAATTAGTATTTGTTTAAATTCAAATTTGAGTTATTAGAAACAACATAAACCAACTCTTAATTTGAAAATAAATACCATACATCGTGTGACAAATGTAATAAAATAATCCTAACTCATCTATAATATAAAGAAAGTATTTGTATAAAAGGCCACCGTTTTGTACCGCAAGGCTAAAGCAAATATGAATGTTATTATTATAAAATTAGATTTTTGAAAGCGCACAGCTCTAAATAAAGTTTTGAAAAAAAAATACCGCACCAAAATGAACTCGTTTTAAATGTCCGCATGAAGCTGTTCAATATCGAAATGATAATTTATTTTGTCTTTATTTGGCTCTACATTTTCTGATTCTGGACCCCTTACCCGAGGGGTGGTCACCTGGGGTTGAAACATAGCCTATGACCTGTCCCGGGTCAAATGAGGTCCATGCAAAATTTCAGCACCCTGGGTCCAACGGTGTGGAATTCCATGGGTAACAAAGACACAAACAAACTTTCATCTTTATATATTAGATATATATATATATATATATATATATATATATATATATATATATATATATATATAAATGTTTGTTTGTATGTATGTATGTTTGTATTTTGTATATTAATATGCATTAATTGTTTAATTATTTCAAATATTATTTTGTTTAATGCTTTATATATTGTATTTTCATTGATATTCTTAACTATTTTTTAGAATTCAATTATATAAAACGATTTTCTTTTGAAATAGATATGATACTGGATTCAAATGAGATGAAACCTATGATCTGCTGCAAAATTTTGAATAAGAATTTTATTTTATTTTATGTGTTTTTAAAAATTATTATAATTATTTTATTTTTTTAAATTTTTTTTTGGGGGGATGGGGGGATTGGTTCACTTCGGAGACAAACTTTTTTTCAAGGGTCGCTAAACTCAAAATTGGCTTTTACAAAAAACTGGTCCATAGCCTTTCCCGAAATGGTAACATTGTCTAAAAAAAGAACTTGTATTATGCACATGGTATTTTTGGGCTAAAAATGCTTAAAATGAACTAAATAATTAGAATGGACAGGTTTTCTGATATGTAAGCGCTGCTCTAAGGGACTGCTGAATCTTAAAACTTCGGATCCCTTTATTAATTGCATATTAACTCAAAATTCCTTTTATTTTTTTATTTATTTATTTTTTTAAATGCTGCTGGAATCGTAAACTTTATAATTAGGCATATTTTTCATTCTCTTACTTTTGCTTTTGGGTAAAGACTTTATAAGTGTGTGGAATTTCACTAACGAACCACTAGGCGTATCTAAAAGATTTGTTCAAATGTGTATGTTTCTTGTAAGTGCGTTGGAGACTTTTTCATAATTGCAGAAATGTCTAGCACAAGCTTTACGGCTGACAGATTTTTAAAAATAATCAACCAACATTTCGAATTGCTCAAAGAAGTCAAGAATGCCGTAAACGAGGATCTTGATAATTGTATCAAGCCGGTCAGTCTGTTTTTGACCCAGTTAAGTATCCGTGTCTGAATATCTGAAATTATATAATGTCTGAAGCAAACACAACCATCAAACTTGATATTGAAAACTTAGGTCAAAAAAAACACACAGACACTTAAGTCTATGGCGGATTAAGGGGGGAGGGGTTGAACGGGCTGAAGCCAGGGGCCCCCGAATTTAATATATTTTATAATAAAGGTGGATAAATGTTTGCATGAATCCCTAAAAATATCATAAATTAAATGAATTATTAAAATCTTATCTATTAATCTGATCGCTATTCGGGCCCGATAGCCTGAGTTTCGAAAAACTTTATTTTATTGGCTCAAAAAGTTTTTAAAAAATTAATGAATACAATTTATATCTTTTAAATATTTAATGTTTGACAGGATCTTGTGGTCTTGTGTTAGTGTGTTGGCTTGTAGCGTAAGCGATAGCGGGTTCAATTCCAAACGGAGACATACTTTTTTTTAAAATTTGTCTTTTTTTTAAAATTATCTTTTTAGACTCAATTTTAGTTTCCCGGAAATATTTATTTCTCTGTGTTTGGTTTTTTTACAGAAAAATTAAGAGCAAGGAACCAATGGACTATTTAGTTGCAAGTTACAGTACAGTCTTATATAAGCTGCTAACATTATTTTTATTTAAAGGGACGCTAGCTGGATAGGGCCCAAGTTTGAATTGCAGCCAGGGGCCCCATGCAGTCTTAATCCACCCCTGACTACAGTATACACACAAATTATGTTTTTGTGAAAACCAGAACTATTTCCAAGAAATTAAATTAATAAAAGTTTAATGGTTAAAGATTTAATACCGACTACAAGCTCCATTAAACTTATAATTAATTTTAAATATTTCATTATAAATAACGTTTAAAGTAACTTTTTTATTGAATTCATTTTTATCGGTAAAATAAAGTATAATGTTTTACAAAGTAATAAATAAGAATGCCAACTACAGAATCAAACCCTATCCATGTTTAGGTACAAAGTGAGGTAGACGCTTGGGTTAATGATGGAGATATCGATAAAAAAACTTGTGTCGAGATGAGTAACATAATTCAACAAGTGACAACTGTTTTTATCGAAAAATCCTTTGAACTTTCAGGTATTTAGTTTACTTAAAATTCTTATTATATATATATATGTTTTTAATTTAACTTGCTTTTTACGTCTATCTTTTTATTTCTCCGTCTTTCAGTCTAAGTCTATGTTAAAAAACTGTGATCAATATTACTCCACTTCCAAAGATCCAAATGAGCAAAAATGTTGCTTGCATACGAATTTCTGTTAATAATACACTTTGAGACAAAAGCAATTACCGGTAATACTAATCAACTATTTTTCTTAAAAAATTAAGTCATTTACCTATTTTACAATAATATACCATTTCTTTCTCCGTTAATTTTATAATACCCTCACCTAATCAATCAATGTTTACCTAGAGCATTTGCAATAAGGACAAGTTACACAAATAATATTGTACAATGAAAACACTTGTTTACAATCTATTATTAAAAGCAAGTATTTATATGTTGTTGTTTTTTTTTAAAACTTCAAATGGCTGAAGCATAAAGAGAGTAGAGCAGGGGTGCGCAACCTTTGGGCTATTGACGGCCGCACAACTAAAAATTACTTTTGCCACGGCCGCCAAAATTTTTCACTGAAAAGCGAAACGGTAACTATCAAAAGTTTACCTCTCGTAATAGTCAATGCGAGATAATTATGACATAATCATAATGTATTGTAGCTAAACACAGTGCTTAATTACAAACAAAAACATCGCCATCGATATTTTCTTATATTTCTTGAAAATTATTGAACATTGTCATGTAAACCTAACATCATGTCACACACGTACAGAATGAATATATTTTTAAGTAGCTTTCTTACACTGGGAACACAATAACTGAATAAGTAATAAGCTGCTTCACTAGCACTGTCCATGCAACTTAGCAGTCCAGTGTCCAGAAATTAGTGGCTGTCTTGCTCTGGGATGTTTGCCGAGAGTCGCCCAAAGTCCTGCCCTCGCTGGAGATCATCAGATTGGTGTCAACCAGTCGGGTTCGATATTTGTTCTTGATATATTTCATACGTGAAAATAACGCTTCGCACATGTAAGTGCTTCCAAACAGCATTAGAGTGTTCCTTGATATTTCGCGAAGCTTGGGATACTCCACAGCTACTTTCCATGTCTCAAGTGGATAGTTTTTTTCCTCGAATTTCTTCACAAGCTGAGCGTTACTTTTTAGTTCGATCAGTTCAATTTGGACATCCAACAGCGCACTCTGTCTCAACCAAATGTGGAGAAGCAACGAGTCCCAAATTTTCTGAGATCTTGTCGAAATCCTGAAAACGTTCTGCGAATTCCAACAACAGCGCTTCGAGGACGCCTGAAAAGGACGCAGCCGGAATTTCATCTTTTCTATTTCGTGGCTCTCGATGAGAGCGGTGAGTTGCGGGAAATAATGGAGATTGAGCTGTTGGATATGAATTTGTATCAGACAATTGTCACAGAAATCCTGTACTCTTCTGTGCATGAGGTAAACTGTTGTTCCTTTGCCTTGCAGAGACTCGTTGAGGCAGTTGATTTAAAATAATATAAATGAACCAATCAACAAAGAAGGCCAGAGATGTTACGAAGGCCTGGTTCTACAGTGGGCAGTCCTTGTTTTTAGTGGCATAAAATTCAAGTATTTCTTTTCGTAGCAGCAGCAGAACACGGCGAGATTTTTCTCCCCGAGACAACCAACAAACGCTGGTGTGGTACACAATATTTTCAGCCAAAGAATCATTTGCGTGAAGAATTTTTATGAATTGGCGATGGTGAAGAGCATTCGCGCGAATGAAAAGGATAATACGAGTCACATTCTTCAGAATGTTATCCAAATAAACACAGTGCCTCTTGGTGAATAATGAAGTGCGGATTTATGAGCTTGTCATTACCGTGATCCTTCAACACATAATCGGAAAATCTAGCAACGAAGCCATTTTGCTTACCAACCATGGCAGGCGCGCCGTCTGCACAGATGCCTCGCAGGCTCTACAGATCAACGTGCGAGTCTATGCAAGTTTTTTTAACTATCAAAAATATATCTTCTCCTCGAGTTTGAGTAACGAGTGTCTCCATGGAGAGCAGATCCTTGCAGAATGCAAATGTTGGGGATAGTGAGCGAATGAATATGAGTAACTGTGCTGAATCTGAAATGCCCGTAGATTCATCAACAGCCAGAGCAAACTGCTGCCCTCCTTGTTAATCTTTGCCTGCATGGAGAGCTTCAGCTGCTCGGCAATATTAATTTGACGGCATTGCAAGGTATATCGCGACAGAGGCGCGCTTCAATATTAGGCGGCTGAAATTCAAAGGCCTGCCCTCATTAGCTACAGCTGCAGCCTAACACCAATGCGGCTAGAGCTATTTCAATGTCTGAGCGCTAAACACTACAGCTAATGCTACAGCTGCCGGAGTCGTAGTTTGTTTCACAATAACAAGTGCTTAAGAGTGTATATGAATATTCGATATTTCGTTTACAACTTTACATAATATATTGCCAAATTGCAAATATTTGACGGCCGCATGTTATTATAATTTAAACAGATTTCCACGGCCGCACATTTTCGTGCCAACGGCCGCATGCGGCCGTACGGCCGCAGGTTGCGCACCCCTGCAATAGGTATAAAAATTAAAAGTTTAGTTTTTATTGGCCGAAATATGCATGTTGCATGTCTTAGACTTGAAATGTTTTAACTGTAGATGGATGTTTGTGGGTGAATTTAACGCGTGGGCTATGAAATGTATTGTTAAGACAAATGATCCCTCTATTGTTCCTTGGTCGGTGTGCTATATAACAAACTAATGCGCTAAGTTGCACAGGATCAATTGCACGTTAAAAATGTTACACCCCACAAACACAGATTATATTTTATCCTCATCAAAATTTACTGCTCGGGTATTATAAACTGCTGCACGGTGTTGATCAGATATTTTCTTGGACATGCATCAGCGCAGCTCAAAGGAAACATTGGTTGAGACTGTAAAAATTAAATTCCAACGATTTCTTGATTAGCTTCACACACGTTGAGAACACTCCAAGAATGTAAGGAAATATTATAATTTATGTTTGTCTAAATGTATACTAATCTGGTTTGGTGGGAATATTCTGGACCAGTGGGGTAATTTTCCTCGCGATGTATAGTTTTACCCAATCACAGAAACCACGCATATAATCTGGACAATGGGTCAATCTGGTGTGTTATAACAGGATAGCGTTTGGACAAAAATTAAATTTTCAAAAAAATGGAAATTTCCAAAAAATAAAGCTCGCCCACATTTAAGAAGTAAACAACATGTTTTCCTTAAAGCGTCCTCTTTTTTCAAACATGACTCCATACTCATACACAAAACAGACACACACACACACACATACACAACACACATGTATATGTATGTTCGTTGGTATCTATGTATGTATGTATGTATGTATGTATGTATGCATGTGTGTATGTATGTATGTATGTATGTATGTATGTATGTATGTATGTATGTATGTATGTATGTATGTATGTATGTATGTATGTATGTATGTATGTATGTATGTATGTATGTATGTATGTATGTATGTATGTATGTATGTATGTATGTATGTATGTATGTATGTATGTATGTATGTATGTATGTATGTATGTATGTATGTATGTATGTGTGTATGTATGTATGAATGTATTTATGTATGTGTGTGTATATATATGTATGTCTGAATTCATGTATGTATGTTTGTATGTAAGTATGCATGTGAGTATGTTTATGTTTATGTATGTATGTATAACTTCATTATTATGATTAAATTACAAACATGTTTTGTGACATTTTTCATTTTATAATGATCTAACAGTATCAAAGTATTTGTTAACAATATTTGTGTACCGAAAATTATGTTACATTTGATAATTATTTAATAACTCTAATTATTCGCAACAATTTCATCGTTGTTCACTTAGCTTTCCTTTGAACGTGTGTCGCAACATTGGGTTTAAATGTTAAATATTCACAATGGTCAAGAGACGGAACGGCGTCGTCATTGTAAAATTGTAATCTCAATGAGACATCTGTTCACAAGCCTTAAACATGTGCAGTCATTACATGCTAACATGTAGCTTTGTGAACGTGCGAACTCTTTGGATTTCAAAATAGGTTTAATGGAATTATCTTATTATATTATTAAGAAATCAGAAGTATAGGGCTAATTTTACTGTATTTTTAGGCTTAGTATTACTATAGTATTTATTGTCTATAGAACAACTGTGGCCAACCGGCGGCTCAAGAACCACATATGGCTCTTATGTGTTCGCTTTGCGTGTCGCAGAAAATTTATGAAAAAAATATGTTACAGGGATTACTGGGAAATTACCAAACTAGGTTTAATGACTCATGGTGTTTCAATGCAAATCTCAACTTATTTTAAAATGCTAAATGGCCCTCATTTTCTACAGGTCTAGCCATCCCTGCTATAAACTAAACTTTGACGTTATGCATTAAGAAATATATTGTTTTAATTAAAAAATATATTTTCAAATATGTATGTAGTAATCAAATTCTAAAACTAAAATAAATAGCATACACGTATATCGCCAGTGACAGTGCTACTCACTACTACCGCGAATACAGGTCAAACTTATAGTCAAGGTAAATTTGATTCTATAACTGTGACTTAAATTAAACGTTCAATAGCTAGGGATTAAACTAGGCATAGAAACATAAATTTTGCCTTATTTAATGAAAATTTACATCGCAAGGGATTTCTTTCTTTCATTCATCACTAATTTTTAAACTTCCAAAGTAGCTAGAAACATGAAACTTCGGGCATTTGTTCAACAAAATCTCGCGATGTTTTAACGGCCGATGTAAAAAAAAATTTAGTACTCGCTTGGTGCCAGGGCCATAATGTAGTTTTTGTTTCTTAATATGAACTGTATACACATTTAAAAAAAATTAATTACTGTACATTCGATTGAACTGAAATTTTGTTAGATCATTTTTATCGTCGGGATGAGTCTGTTTGCAAAATTTCAGCTCACTAGCATATAGGGCAGTGGGTTAAAAATTGATCCAAAGTGTTTTCGGCAAGCAAACAATCAAACAATCTAGAAGACATCACGAGTTAATATAAAGAATTTAAAAATGATGTGCGCTACTGGAGCAAATGTTTCTTTTGAATGTCTTAAGACACCGCAAAGGCAAACCGAGCTACAGATGAAGGTTCGGAAATACGACAAGCAACATTGGGGAAGTCAAACGATGTTTCCCAAACTTTTAGTCTTGTCCTATTCGTTTAACTTTTTTGCAGATCAGCGTATATTCAGATAGATTTTTAAAAGGGAAAGGCGCCATGATATGTTTATTTCAAAAACAAAATGAAGATAGGCCTAAACCGTGGTTGACAGTAAAATTTAAAATGTATGCGAGGAAAAAACAAACATTCCTGCGGAATTTAATTCAATAATTAAAAAAAAATCTTTATTGTCAAACTCAAAATAATTAAACATAATGATTTGATTAATAAGTGAGGTCCACGAAATAAATGTTCACAAGCGTTTTAAAAGCTATAACTATAGTCCCTATCGCGCTTAAATTATTTTTAAAAATAAAAAATAATCAATTCACGTATTGCTTGAAGTATTCAACTTTAACATTTAATTTAAAAAAAGGTGATTCCATATAAACTTGTGTAGACTGTAACTTAAGATAAAACGTTACCGTCCTACCAGACATCGTAATAAAAGAAATTATTTTAATATTTGTTTTTATTTTGTTGTAAATAAAACATCGTTCCTACTTAATAAATGATTTGAACAACTCTGACAAAGCTAAAAGACCAATAAAATGTCTAAATAGTCATTCGTTCTTTTTTTTATTACTATATAACCTCATGTTGTCAAAGGGGTATATTCTGACCTGGAGGAGATTATACCCGGGTATATTCTGGCCTTGACCACATTATACCGGGGTATATTCTGGTCAGTGGTTTAATCTGGCCTGTTACACCGGGTACCCGTTCAAAATTTGGGCGGGTACCCGGGCAGATATTTTAAACACTATTGCCAGCCCTAGTCCCTACAACTAGTAAAATGTTAAAGAAAGTGCATATTAACTGTGTCTTTATCATTAAAATAAATACATAATGTTTCAATAATTTTAGGCTTTTCTAAGGTAAAAACAAATTCGTCTTTCTAGTTAATAAAATATTGTTAAGTTCTTTCAGTTTTTGTTATTTTACTTATCAATATCATATTTTGGATAACTTTCTTTTTTAAAAATAATATTAGGTTTGTAAATTATATCTTGCTTTGCAAAATTTCAATGTCAACTATTAACATTTCTTAATTTGTATGTATTATTAAAATGTTTGAAAAAAAGCTAAATTTAGTTTTTAATGTTTGCGAATGATAATATTATTCAAATATATAAGTTTTAGAATTAAATTTGGCAACTAAATGTCTGTTCTATAGAGGAGAATATAAAGTTGTTATTATTGTTTCATAACAAAGCCCTCAAAATATAAAGATACATATGTTATAAGTTCGTAGTCTAATGTAATCTTAACTTTAATGGAAAACTGGAACATCGTATATAGTGTCTTAATTAAAGAACGCTTTAAAATAAATATATAATAAAATATATTCAAATTTTATTAAAAGCTGCTATTTCAAAGGGATCCATTTTAATAACGCTGTGACTTCAATAACACAGACTTGAAAGCTGATGCGTACATAGTTTAATTTTATGTTCACCATGGCTAAAAATATTAAATTTTATAAGCTAACACATTTACAAAAAAATAATCAGATTCATTAGTAATATAAGGTAAAAATAATCTTTTTTTATTTTTTTTAATTTTTTTTTATTATTTTATTTTTATTTATTTATTTTTTTAATATTTTTTTTTAGACATAAGTAACTGTCTACGTGTGCTTCTTCACTACTTTAAGGTTATATCACATGCAGTATTTTAATATTACTATATTCCTGTTAAAAAAAGGACCAGTTTATCAGTATTATATTTGAAAAGATTTTCACTTAACGATTCAAGTGAAGAGAAATTTAGAACTTGCAGATTTGATTTACGAAACTTCTAGCGGAAAATTGTTAACTAGCACTGCAGTATTAAAGCGTTACTGAAGCAGAAAAATCAAACTGCAGAGCATCATTAAAATTAGTCTTGTTGTATATTTTCTCTACTACGCCTATCGTTTTTAATGAAGAAGACATTTCTGTACGTTATTCGCTATCTTGATATCGCGAATCGAGTATACACATCTATAAAGATAAATTTGAAGATTGAGACCGAATTTGCAAAATACTGTTATATTTTTATTGTGCTTACCCAAAGCAAAAGAGGTGTTTTAAGATTGAAAATTAATATTTTTATAGTATTAAAATGTGTTTTTTGTATGTGTGTTTGTGTGCGCGTTTTAGTTTCAAATTTTAATGAATTGTTCATGAAAAAAGTAGAATTAATAACTAACATCTTCACACTACTACACGTTATCAAAATAAACATAAATATTACAAAATATTTGAGCTATACGGATTCACCAATATATACTTATTTGTATGTAAGGAACAAGAGCATTTCATTATATTAAAATACTAGGTTGTGCTGGGACACCGTGGCGCCTGCGGCGCCAACATTTTTAAAAAGCCGAACTAACTTGTCCTTGTTTTATAAATACGAAATATTAAACTTTCTGAAATGTACACAAAGTACTTTATAATAGGGTTTGTAGGGCACCTGCAGCGTCAACTTTTTTTGTTCAAAAGCCCAAGTAACTTATCATTGTTTGATAAATATGAAATATTAAACTTCCTGAATTGTACAAAAAAGTATTGTATAATTAACAATCCTCAAATACTCTTCTTAACATCATTCCTTTTTCCAAAATTAAAATATGAGCTAGAACAATGACGTCATATATTTTTTTACAGCAAGAATCTTTAATTTATAATAATTTGCGCATCTCCCGAGGCACACCTTGCGTTAAAATATAAGATCAAACAATGTCGTCGTAGCTTTCCACATCCAATGAGCCAGTGAGTTACTTGGGTTTTTATTTTATTCATATAATTTGATTGTACTATATGATGTGCAGAAATTGTTATTGCAAGTCAGCGCTGCACACCAAAGCACAGGTACAAACACATTTAAAATCGCGCTGTTCTTGGCAAAATTTAAATGGGAAAAACGAAGCTTCAAGTGTTAATACATTTTTTAAAAAAAATGTAATTTAAAATATTCTGAGACAAAGTATAAATAACTTGTGTTACAAACATTTTTAAGCTTAATTATCTTAAAATAAACTAGACGCCCCGTGGCGTAGAATAAGCCGTAGACTTGCTCATGGAGTGTGCAAAGAAAGTTGAGAAAGAACGGACGCAAACTACAGCACGAAGAAATCAAAACAACGCGAGTGAACTTTGGTTTGAGATGTGAACTGCCAAACCAATTTTTATTTTCAAGACATTTGCAGGGGAAATTCGGTACACCCCTAACTGCTATGAAGTCAGCTGTAAAACGATAATCGTTTTAAAATCGGAGCTACATAATCGATAATCGGTTTACCAAAATTAACAACCTTAAATATGGCTCACCCTCGCTAGAATCGGCCAAACAAACTTTATGGTAAAGGGATCGTAGCAATAAATAGTAAGCGGGTAACAACAACTTAAGTGTGTAATGTCTTCACTTATGCTCGCTATATTTTTATTTACTTTGTGCTGCTTTTTGTGTCTGTACTCTCACCCCCCCCCCAACCGTTCTTTGTACTGTCTATGATGAGCCAGTCTGAGGCGTCTGCTATGCAATAAAGAGGTAAAAGAACGGGCACAAACAGACATTTAAAATGTATATATATATATATATATATATATATATATATATATATATATATATATATATATATTCGCCGGGGCTTGAACCCAAGACATTCCTCGCATGAGGCGGACGTGTTAACCAGTACACTACAAATATCATGTTTTCTGTGAAGGAAGAACGCAAGTGAAACGCAAGAGCCATTGTTGGTCACTCTTCCACTACCTTCGCTTGTCAACCGTTAACTGTGTTTAGTTGACACGAGCGAAGGTAATTCGTCATGCTCTGTTGTACATACTTGCAGCTTCTTGCCTCGCATGTACCGACCATGAAGAGAATTATATATACTAGACGCCCCGCGGCGTAGCATACGCCGCAGACTTGCTCATGGAGAGTGCAAAGAAAGTGACGTATTAACGGACACAAACTACAGCATAAAGAAATCAAAACAACGCGAGTGAACGTCGGGTATGGGGGGGGGGAACTGCCAACTCATTGTTGGTTTCTAGACGTTTGCAGGAGAAAGTCTGTACACCCCTTACTTCTCTGATGTCAGGTATAAAACGATAATCATTTTAAAATCAGAGTTACATAATCGATAATCAGTTTTAAAAAAACAACAGAAAGCAACAACACGCAATTAACAACCCTAAACATGACTAACCCTCGCTGGGGTCGGCCAATCACACTTTATGTTTAAGGGATGTCCGTATTAAATGGGAGGCGGGTAACAATAACCTCAGTATGCTTGTATCCATGCTTACTCGCTATTTTTTACTTACTTTGTGCTGCTTTTTGTGTCAGTACTCTAACCCCCATCCGTTCTGTGCACTGTCTATTATGAGCAAATCTGCGGCATATGCTACGCCGAGGGTCTCTCCAGAATGTATTCTTTTCATTCAATCACAGTCGTTTGCCCAAACCCATCCCATTTTGACAACTGTGTTATTCAGGAACTCTTCACCCGTAACTAAATCAGCTAGTGTTGGCAATAAAGGGGTAAAAGAACGGGCACAAACAGAAATTTTTAAAAATAAAAAAAACAAACAATGTTTACGCTGGTGCTTGAACCCAGAACCATCGACGTATGAGGCGGACGTGATAACCAGTACACTACGAATTTCACATTTACTGTGAAGGAACAATGCAAGTGAACGCAAGTGCATTGTTGCCAGCCACTCCCACCCCTCCCCCTTTTTTTCATTTCACACCCCCCCTCCACGCTTGCCAACAGTGTTTAGTTGACCCGAGCGAGGATCATTCATCACGCTCTGTTGCACATGCAGGATCTTGTTGCCTAGCAGGGTCCGACCACGAAGAGAGTTATATATATAGATAGATTTTCACTAATTAAATAAAAAATTCAAATTAAATTAAAATTATTAAATTTATGAAACATTTATAAACTGCAGAACTGGCTTAAAAGTTATCTAAATGCACCCCGTTTGTCTTGGATTTTTACATCAACCTTGGATTATAATCATTATGGCGATTCCCGGTGGATGAATCTTGCCAGTAAAAAATCGGACTAGTCATTTTCTTATAAGAGCATTAGGTTGTTACGCATTGCTTATTCTTTCTGTCCCCAGGCCAATAAAACATGAAACATACATAGTCATATAAATGCCAATTCTATGCCGTTAGCTTATTTTGAAGATCTGTGTACATTATCATCTATCTATACTAATAAAAGGCAAAGCCCTGACTGACTGACTGACTGACTCATTCATCACTAATTCTCCAACTTCCCATGTAGGTAGAAGCATGAAACTTTGAGAAGTTGTTGAGTAGCCTCTCGCGACGAAAATTGGCGAAAAAGAATGTTAAAATTCCCGCTATTGTGGGGCCGGGGGCCCAAAACATATTTTTTTCCTAATATGGCCTATATAAAATATGAAAATCACTAATTCCCCTATTTAACGTGTAGGCAGAAGCATGAAACTTTAGGAAGTTGTTGAGTACAATCCCGCGATGGTAATGGGAGAAACAATATTTAAATTATCACTTCTCGAGGGCCGGGAGCCCAAATGAAGTTTTTCCCCAATGTAAGCTATATAAAAACTGAAAATCACAAATACTCATGTTTCCCGTGTAGGTAGAAGTGTGAAACACTGGGTAGTTGATAAAAACACTTCCGCAATGGTAACAAGCGAAAAAAATATTTTAATTATCACTTAATGGGGGCCGGGGGCCCAAATGTAGTTTTTTCTTATATAAAAAAACTGACTCATCACTAATTCTCCAACTTCCCGTGTAGGTAGAAGCATGAAACTTTGGGAACTTGCTGAGTACACTTTCTCGACGATAATTGGCCAATAAGAATTTTAAAATTCACACTTTTGTTGGCCAGGGACCCAAAAACGCCTTTTTTCCTTATATGGGCAATATAAAATATAAAAATAACTAATTCACCTATTTTCCGAGTAGGCAGAAGCATGAAACTTTGGGAAGTTGTTGAGTACAAACCAGCGATGGTAACGAGCGAAATAAAAATTAAATTATCAATTCCTAGGGGCCGGGGGCCCAAATGAAGGTTTTTACTAATTAGAGCTATATAAAAACTTAAAATAACAAATTATCAAAATTTCCCGTGTAGGTAGAAGCATGGAAAACTGGGTAGTTAATAAGTACACTTCTGAGATGTTAACAAGCGAAAAAAAGATTAAAGTTATCACTACTGGAGGCCGGGGGCCCAAATGTAGTTTTATTTTCTTATATAAAAAACTGACTCATCACCTAATTCTCCAACTTTCCATGTAGGTAGAAGCATGAAACATTAGGGAGTTGTTAAGTTAGCCTCTTGCGACGATTTTTAAATTCACACTCATGGGGGCCGGGGGCCCAAAACAATTATTTTCCTTATATGGGCTTTATTAAAATGAAAAATAACTAATTCTCATATTTTGCGAGTAGGCAGAAGCATGAAACTTTGGGAAGTTGTTGAGTACACTTCCGCGATGTTAACAGGCAAAACAATATTTAAATTATCAAAGACTGGGGGCCGGGGGCCCAAATGAAGTTTTTCCTATATACCTTTTTCTCCACTTTCCCGTATAGTTAGAAACATGAAACTTTTGGAATTTGTTGAGTCCACTCTCTCGATGGTAGCGTGCAAAAAAAAATAATTAAATTATCACTCACAAATACGGAAAAACAAAAATATCAATCATGATTCAGACTGAAATCTATTGGTGTTTTGAGTTGGTGTGAAACGGGTTTTCAACGCTTACTAAAATTCTAACTTCCGCAGCGGAGCGCGGGGATTTTGCTAGTATTACATAAGACTTACCGTGGGCACGGGTTATGTAATACTGTAAACAATACTCTTATTTTAAAGAAGATGATCTTTCATAACCCATGCACTTGGCATGGACGTCTTGAGGCTACCTGGATGGCGACTCACATGGTCATTGGAGGGCAAGAGGAAACAAGGCCCAATAAGAACACCTTTAGAAGCAAAATCAAGCCCCACCCCCCCCCTAAACATGTGTGTGTCTTTACACATTTTAAGATTTTAAACGATCTGAAACATACCGAAAGAACAGCTAAATAAAATTATAACCCCAATGAGCTGTCTGGGAACATAAGGACATTACATGTGGAAGTAAGTCAAACGCCCCAAGCCTACTGCTCTTAATGGGTGTTCCATGAAAACCATCCCAGCCGCCCTGTTCCCTCCCCAAGGTAACCAAACAGATGCCTCCCCCCAAAACAAAAGGTCGCTTCTGAAGCAGCCGCTTGTGCATCAAGGACATGCCACACATTAAAAGTTACCTCACATGCCATGTTCCCTCGAAGGTCTGCCGGTTGTTGTGCAAAATAAAAAAAACCTCGTGTGCAAAGTTTAACAGTGTACTGTTCTTTTGTGTTCAAAATTTTTGACATCCTACAATAACACATGCATCAATTGGACCGATATACTTTGTGTGACAATTTTTTAAATCAAAATAATATAGTAGATTTACAATTAAACAAACAAGAGTTAAAAATGTATATTTCTGTTCAGTGGTATTTATCATGTATAAAGCAATCAAATGCCAACATACCCACATCTAATCTATTCTTGGGGCACTCTGGCGTCTGTCTTTCAACGAGATCCATCTTTTATAGACTTCGTCAAGGTTGATCTGATACCCATCATTCTGACAAGATTTAAGCCTCATTAGCAAGTCTAAATGTAACTCTTCCAACCTATTTCTAGATTTTATTTTAATAGAATTCATTAAGCTGAATTCACTTTCACAATAAGCCCTCCATGCATGAAATGCAAACACAGACATTCAAACAAATTTGAGGATGGGACCCATGTTTTCATTCTTACAGCCTGAAAGCATTTTAGCAACCTCTGCAGAACAATGAACACTTTAACAAAGGTGCTGTAATCTTAGGTTATTGACCCTTCCTTTTACAAACTGGTATGCCTCGATGGTCGTTAGATTTTTCCTTTGTAACAGCTTGCTTCATTCCGCAGGTTCTCCAACTACTTCTTCAATGACACTAAGAACAGTTCGAAACTGTGGATCTCTGAGCTTCTTTAAACAATATTTATTGACATGGTCATTATACAAGCGTACCTGCTCTTTACAGTATTCAGTAAGTACTTGTACGCTTCTCAACAATGCTTGTAAAGCAAAGTGCAGTGAAAGTCATCTGACCTCATTGTCGTTTAAATAAATGTGGGACGCGGTGGTCGAGTGGCAGCGCACTGGACTGTCGTACCGATGGTCACGGGTTCGAATCCTTGTGAAGGCAAGGGTTTGTTCCCGGGGCCTAGGGCGTCCCTGAGTCAACCCGCTCTGAATGGGTACCTAACACTACACGTAGTTAGGCGGCTGGGTAATGCGTGGAACCCACAAAGCCGTGGCCTGTGAACGCTGCATCACTTGCCAACAGATCATCTGTCATGGTCTGTGGACGCAACTATCTTCTGCATAGAAGGAGCGTCTGTATAGATAAGATAAGATAAGATAAATCCTGCTGCAGGTGTCCAAGGCACGCTGAGCTGTTATTTCAAAACCCACCTTTCACCACACTGTCGCCCCCAACACAAATACCATTGTTTTGATTACAAACAATAATCAGTTGGAAGTTTTCTTGAATGTTTTTTTATAGTCAAGTACATATAATAGTAGATTGGGAGGCTCACACATTATGCCTCATACAATACTATACCCTGTACCAATGTTACTATAGGACACTATAGAATGTCTAGGAAAAGTGTGCAACGTTTTTACAAATTTCATACTTTGCCTGAAACCATCAGGCATTACGTACATTGCCTAGGCATTCTGTAGAATGCCATATTTCACACATGTCTGGAAATTATATACGTCGTATGTTCGTAAATAATTTTTTAAAAATTAATTTTAATTAAAACATCACCCCATCTTGTTCGTTACATCAGAGTATTTGTTTTAAGTAGTCGGTGAGTGATATCAAAGTCGTTGTTCTGCTTCCAGGCTAATCACCAGTGTCAATTATTTTTATTTATTACTAGCAGACCCGTCGTGCGTTTCAATGATCTCAGTAAAGATGAATAAATTTAAAGAAACTAATGCGTCGAATGTTTAAAAAAAATTGTGCTAGAAACCTTCGCGGAAATGTTCAAAAAAAAAGGTAAGGTTACATAGCAAACTGATAAATAAATGAATAATTAATATCTTACAAAAGAAGAAACGATATTTAGGACCCCGTCTTAAAATGAGGGATAATTTAATTTTTAAGTGCCATTCTACTCAAGCTATATTTCTCAATATCGTGTAAAATTGAATAGGGAATACAATTATTAACGTGCAGTAAAAAAAAAGACGTTTGGGGCCTCCAGCTCCGAGGGAATGACATCAGGAGTTCAGTGCCCTATAGTAATTTAATATAGCTTCTTAAGTTTTTATATACTAAGTTTGGTCAAAATCTAGTTATTTTCTCATAAGTTAACGCTGAAACTGACATTAAAGGGCCACCGAAGTCTATAAAATATGGATCTCGTTGAAAGACAGACGCCAGAGTGCACCCAGAATAGATTAGATGTGGGTATGTTGGCCACCGGGCCCATTCGGTGCAAGATGTCAATTTCAAAAACTTATTTATTTTAAATCAGTTTCATAATGGATATATTTAATTTTGTCAAGGTCTTTAGAAAGAGAATAGGAAAAAAATATACGAAAAAAAGACATTTGGGGCCCTCGGCCAAGACGAAATTGACATTAGAAGTTCAGTGCCTTTAATAAGTATTTTAAAATGGGCTTCCAAGTTTTTGCATACAAAGTTTGATTAAGAACCATTCATTTACTCAGTATTAAACAGATAAATTAAATTTTATATAGCTCATATTGGCAAAAAACGACATTAAGGGCCCCAGGGCCCATTTTGTGCAAGACATAAAGTTCAAAACACATGATCCTTTCAATATTTATAATAATGTATGCATTTATCATTATTTTTCAATATCGTTAATGAATGAATGGTGAATAAATTATTAAAAGTTTATGAAAAAAGGCATTGTGGGCCCCTAGGTCCGAAGAAATGGACGTTATGAGTTTATTGCCCTATAGTATTTTAATATTGGCTGTCAAGTTTTTATATACAAAGTTTAGTTTAAGATCCATCAATTAACACAGTAGTTAATGCTTAAAATAATTGTATATAGCTAATGTAAGGAAACATGACATTATGGGCTCCCGGCGTTCCATAAGTGTTAAGTTTTGAAAAAAAAAGTTGCCAGTTACCATCCCGAGAGCATACTCAACAGTTTCGAAAAGTTTCATGACGATCGGATGAATAGTTTAGTCAGCTATAAAGGACATGTACACACACGCACACACACACACACACACACACACACACACACACACACACACACACACACACACATACATACTTTGATTTTTATATATATAGATAAATGATCCCGGGACTATCAGTTCAACATGTGACGTTCGAAAATGTGTTCATTTATATTAATTTAATAACAAATATATTTATCTTTATTTCTTAATATTGTGTAAAATTAAATGGGGAATACAATATTAACTTTTCAGAAAAAAGACAGGGCCCCCACAGAAGTGGAGATGGACAATATGAGCTTAGTGCCCAATAATAATTTAATATAGGCTCTTAAATTTCTATATACCACGTTTGATCAAAATCCTGTTATTTTCTCATTATATATCGATTAAACTAATTTTTATATAGCTAATATAAGGAAAAATACAACAAGGTGCCGCGATGCCCATTCGCATCAAGAGGTGCATTTCAAAAACCTCTTCATTTAAATTCAGATTCATCATGGATAGTTTCTCAAGATCGTTCCAAACTGAATGGGAAATAATATCTTAAAGAAAACCAAATAAGAAAAACCCGTAAAAAACCAAGTTTTTGACAATAAATCCTTTATGTACGAGAAGTAATTAAAAGAATGTTCATTATAATACGCAGCGCCAGACCATCCAGAAATAAAAAATTGCAGTTGTGTCGTAAAACATGTTTAATATAATACGCACCGATCAGGAATATGTTTATAAAAAGAGCTGTCAATAAAATACGCACCTTATTGCGCGACAGAAAGGTTGTTCAATATAATACGCACCGCGACGCTCTATCTCAAAAAATAGCATGATACATAGGAATAAAAAAAATAATCTAAAAAATCAATAATTTAATTACGGTACATGCGATCGATCTGAAATTTTGATACATTGTTTTTATCATCGGTACGAAACTGCTTGCAAAATTTGAGCTCGCTATCTTGCGAGCAAAGAGGTTAAAAATCGATCAAAAGTTTTGGCGACAAGCAAGCAAGCAAGCAAGCAAGGTCCGCCGCAGACACCACGAGTTAATATAAAGGATTTAATAAGAAAAACCCGTAAAAAACCAAGTTTTTGACTATAAATCCTTTATGTACGAGAAGTAATTAAAAGAATGTTCATTATAATACGCAGCGCCAGACCATCCAGAAATACAAAATTGAAGTTGTGTCGTAAAACATGTTTAATATAATACGCACCGATCAGGAATATGTTTATAAAAAGAGCTGTCAATAAAATACGCACCTTATTGCGCGACAGAAAGGTTGTTCAATATAATACGCACCGCGACGCTCTATCTCAAAAAATAGCATGATACATAGGAATAAAAAAAATAATCTAAAAAATCAATAATTTAATTACGGTACATGCGATCGATCTGAAATTTTGATACATTGTTTTTATCATCGGTACGAAACTGCTTGCAAAATTTGAGCTCGCTATCTTGCGAGCAAGTGGGTTAAAAATCGATCAAAAGTTTTGGCGACAAGCAAGCAAGCAAGCAAGCAAGCAAGGTCCGCCGCAGACACCACGAGTTAATATAAAGGATTTAATAAGAAAAACCCGTAAAAAACCAAGTTTTTGACTATAAATCCTTTACGTATGACACGTAACTAAAAGAATGTTCATTATAATACGCAGCGCCAGACCATCCAGAAATACAAAATTGAAGTTGTGTCGTAAAACATGTTTAATATAATACGCACCGATCAGGAATATGTTTATAAAAAGAGCTGTCAATAAAATACGCACCTTATTGCGCGACAGAAAGGTTGTTCAATATAATACGCACCGCGACGCTCTATCTCAAAAAATAGCATGATACATAGGAATAAAAAAAATAATCTAAAAAATCAATAATTTAATTACGGTACATGCGATCGATCTGAAATTTTGATACATTGTTTTTATCATCGGTACGAAACTGCCTGCAAAATTTCAGCTCGCTATCTTGCGAGCAAGTGGGTTAAAAATCGATCATAAGTTTTGGCGACAAGCAAGCAAGCAAGCAAGCAAGCAAGCAAGGTCCGCCGCAGACACCACGAGTTAATATAAAGGATTTAAAAAGACATTTGGGGCCCCTGCCCATTCGGTGTAATATGTACATTTTCAAATGCAGTTCATTTTATATCAAGTTCATCTAGGATATATTTCTCTAGATCGTAAAGAACAGAATGGGAAATTAACAGTAAAAGTTCAGTGCCTTTTAGTATTTTAATTTGGACTACCAAGTATTTGTATACAAAATTTTGGTTAAAATCCATCCATTTACTCCCTAGCTAACGCATAAAACTAATTTTTATATATCTCACATTAGCAACAAACTATATCTAGGGCCCCCGGGCCCATTCAATGTAAAAGATTATTCTTTATACCTATTTTCATTTCAATCAATTTCATAAAGTATACATTTATTTTTATTTCTGAAGTTCTTTAAAAAGTATATGGTAAATATGAGTGTTAAATTTTGAACAAAAGTTGCCTATTTACATCCCGGGAGCGTACTCAAAGTCTCCAAAAGTTTCATGGCGATCGGATGAATGGTTTAGTCAGCTATAAAAGACATGCATACATACATACATAAATACATACATACTTTGATTTTTATATATATAGATAAGGAAGTTTTTTTTAAATATTTTTCATGTATTAGCGTTAGACGAATGAGTTGAATGATGTTGTTAAAGTCTGTTTACTATGTGTGAGAGATGGGAGAAACATTCTTGACATTTACACGTGTTTTCTTAATATAATTTTAACAAAAGGTGCGACTGAGTCCCAAGTAAAATACGAAATAAAGTCGCTACTAAATTTTCTGGCAAAGGCGCTGAAATTCCACTTTTTCCCCCTATCGAAATTTGCTGCGCGGTAACTCAACACTGATGCGCGTCATATGCCAAATAGCTGCGCGGCCACGCAGCTTAAAGAGAACATTGCTCACAATGAGGGGTGAAATTTCCTAATTCGACTCGCTACAACTTCGGCGCCAACCTGGCTCAGCATACGTGACGGGGAATCATAAATGACCTACATATAGTGTTACCCTTATTGGAAGGTTTCCTCAGAGTTGGCGTCCGCTAAGATCTGAGCGGCAAATTTTACTAATATGTACTGGCGCTCCTGGTACTATACCGGTAACGCTCACTGGCATTAGCTAGTGGGGGGGGTGCGAAACAGTAGCTTCAGATAACCCGACCTTCAACGGGTAATTTGGTTTTGATTATCGGTATCATTTCTGATGCTCAGTCTAAGATCCGTGCAGCGGCTGTAATCATAGTTGCCTAACACTTAATCGGCCTATGTCATTGCTTGCCAATGTTTGTCGGTGTCGGGCTGTGGTCAGCTCCACTTACCCTACTCGTAGTCCGAGCAACGTAGAGAACACCCCTTCTCGTAAAGGAACTGCTCCTCAACGGAGCGTTCCAAAACTTCACAGAGCGTTCCAAAACTTCACAGAGCGTTCCAAATAATTCACAGAGTGTTCCAACCCCAACAAAAGTGAAATCAATCAATAGTTTTACATATTAATTAATTGAGTAAAATTTCTTACAAATACATCCATCATGATACAGATTGAAATAAACAGCTGCCTTGAACCTTAAATCTTTCACCGATTGGTGAAATATGTAGAGTTCAAAACAAATGTTAGTTTTAATCTGTATCATGGTGGTTGCATTTGTCAGTATTTTAAAAAATCTTTTCAATTCCTTTTTTATAGAGCTCTTGATAAAAAATGACATTTTTGAAAATTATGCCAGAAACAATTTATTTTTTTTAACTTATTTTTTGTATGAGACGCGCATTCAGTAGCCTTCCAAGTTTTTATGCCAAACTGATGAATACAATTATATTTATACAGATTGAATAAGAAAGAAAAACAAGTTTACAATTTTTGTACCCATCCCCAGTGTAAGATGCTAAGAACCCAAAGAGTTCGTACCTTGACAAAGTTCCACGTAAGCATTTAATAAATGTACACGTTTGTGAACAGATGACTCATTGAGATTAGAATTTTTTTTAATGAAGCAGCCGTTCCGTCTCTTGACCATTGTGAATATGTAACATTTAAATCCGATAATGCAACATACGTTCAACGGAAATCTAAGTGAACAACCTTAAAATTGTTAAGAAATATAGCGTTATTAAAATTTTTTCCAATGCCTTATAATTTCGGTACACACATGTTCTGAACAAATACTTTGATACAGTTAGGTCTTTCTAAAATAAATAATGTTTGTTAATTTCATCATAATAATACAGTTACACATACAAACACAAACTTAAACATACTCGCATACATACTTACATGCAAACAGACATACATACATTCATACATACATACATATATAAACATACATATATACATACAAATATACATGCATACATACGTCCCAACGAACATACATTTAAATGTTGGTGTTGTGTGTGCGACCGTGTGTGTGTGTGTGTGTGTGTCTGTTATATGTATCAGTATGGAATCATGTTAAAAAAAGAGGAGGCTTTAAGGAAAATCTGTTGTTTACTCCTTAAATGTGGGCGAGCTTTATATGGAAATAAAAGGGACTAATGTACAAATAGGATTTGAGCTGACCCGCGGCGTATCATATGAAGCTAATTATTTATTGACGGATTGTCTGTATGTATGTATGGAAAAATGCACACACAATATTTTATAATAATTATAAGTCCCCAAATCCTATTTGTACATCGTTCCTTTTCAGAAATTAAAATATAAGCATATAACAATGAGGGCATATACTATTTTTATAAAATCCATACAATGGGAATCAATATACACAATTAACATAAGTAACTTATCCGTGTTAAGTACGTACTATTAAGCTTGCTGAGATGTACACAAAATATTTAATAACAATTATAAATCCTTAAATCCTATTTTTACTACGTTCCCTTTTCAAAAATTATAATATAAGCATAAAACAATGGCGTCATTTTAATATGTTTATACAAAATCGATCTCAGCGCCACGTAACATAACCTAAAAATATTTTATGACGTCATATCCGTTACATCCACAAATACATACATACATACATACATACATACATACATACATACATACATACATACATACATACATACATACATACATACATACATACATACATACATACATACATACATACATACATACATACATACATACATACATACATACATACATACATACATACATACATACATACATACATACATACATACATACAGACGACGGGAATTATGTATATTGATTGTTTTCGTTGTAAGTTGGGTTTGGTCAAGTCACAGTTAAGTCGTCAGCAAGGTTCTAGCTGCAAACTGGCTCGTTGCAAATCCAATCGCACCAATTTTTGTTCTTAAGACATAAATAATATAATAACATTAATTAGTTAGAAGCTGTTTACAATGTAAAATAAACGGTATTCAGTAAAACTTTAACGAGTGTGTAACAGATTGGCGACATTGGCAAATAATTAAATAATTTACTGTTGTGTATATAACACAGCGTTGAGATGGATTGGGCATTATATAGAGTGAAACATCCACTATGGCTACGCTGTTTCATATAGTTGTGTTTGCTGCTGGCCTTTGTATTGTTGGTGCTGAGTTTGGTCCAGGTTCGTACAATTTTAAACTAGTTAATCATTCAATGAAAAGGCAAATAGCCTACTTAATTCATTTTAAATAGAATGCAGAAGCGTGCAATATATTTAACAATAATTTCTCCTTTCTAACAAAACTAAAACTAAATTCAACGTCTGTATATCTGTAAAGAGCGGTTACTGACTAGAACATATATACGTACATAGCTAATTTTAATTTTACTGATAACGAAATAATTTTTGTAAAGTACCACATCAAAACTAACTAGAGTAATATTTGTTAGCATGTATCACAATTAAACCAATTAAAAGCATAGATTCTAGCAAAGCCACTACCAAAACAGATCAAGTCTACAAGAAACTCAATTTAAAGAAATATAAAAAATATATATGAATAATCTGTAGAATAATACGCTGACTACCAGTGGTTGACACCCAAGCCTAAAATTTTACTGTGTACACTTTTATGTCAGAAAAAAAAGAAGACACGTTTTTTTCATCTAGACTAAGAAATACAATGAAATACGTTAAACGCGAAAACCTTGTATTAAAAATTATCAGTTAACTTGCAATAATAAAACAGTTGAAAAACACAAACAACATTAAAAGAAATTAAGAGAAAAAAGAAAAGAAACAATCAAAGAAGAGCGATTTTTAAAAAGGCTGCAAATGAAAGAGTCAGTGTCTTATGTTTTAAATGTTATAAAGCCATTTTGGGCTTGAACACACCGACAAAATTGACGAATCACACCTAACGACTCCCTCCACCTCCTCCACCCTCCCACCTCCAAATAAATAAATTAAAAAATCAAAAGATGGGTTTTCTTTGTTGATGTTTTTCTAGAGGAAACTTAAGAATTCAATGTCTTTCAGTAAGCATTTGGTTTTATTTATATTTATTAAAGGCATCAAAGCAAAGATATGCATTTTTATTTACAGGTAGTCCTCCAATTACGACGGTCCCATCTCGACTTACATTGTTTTTGGGATTACGAACGAGCCCGCTTTCAAAAAAAACTAATATTACGCGTTATTCCATATGTTGAAATATTTTTTTTACCGTTTGTTTTTCATGGGTAACAAATAGTTTTATCTATTTTTTTAAATCAAAAATTTATAGAAAAATATATTTTATTATTATTATTATTATTTCAAAATAAAACTTTCGTTTGCGAATTTTTCTCATGGGGAAGTTTTCAATCAAGTCATTAAAGCTAAGTAGGCAAGTTCCTTTTCAATGCTAATTATACAGAGCATATTCAGTCTTTGTTGTCCCATGCAAATTTTTACTAATTTTATATTCTTTTCAACTTTGAAAAGGATCGCTCTAAGCACCAGTTGGATTTCATCATTTAAAGATACAGTGACGTAACAACGGGTTGGCATCGGGACAGTTGCCAAGGGCACCTGCTCAAAAAGGCACAAATTAATCTCTTTTTATAATAAAAAGTGTATTTCAAAAAATACAGTCGGAACTCTCTAAGTAGAACACAAAAGGACCCCAAAAAATCGACTTTACGGAATGTTTGAGTTAGGGAACATAGCGTAATAGGCGCCGATTTATCAAGGACAATGTAGGTATGGAGAGGTGGGGGGAACAGCCATATCAACTAGTAGGCTTGACAGGAAATAGAGGCGGTGTCTGATGTTTCATATGAAAGGAGCCAACTTGCTTTGACATACCGATATAAGTCAGTGAGAGGAGACACCTTCCCTCCCCTCCCCCACTTTACTCCCTCCACAGTGGGATGGGGGAAGTAAAATGTTTCTTTTTAAAGGGAGTCACAGCATGCAGCAAGGGACGCGAATTAGTTACCATTCCTTTTTCTTGTCCTTTTAATTTTTGGTAATTGCAAGGGTTACTTAAGCCTTCGTGGAATGTACTAAGTAAATATTTTGCGTCCATTTACGTGGCTCTACGGAACACGTGTTCTAAAATGTCACACCCAGAAAAATAACCGAAACGCCTTCGAAAATTCGACTAATAGAGGTTGAAAGCCAACAAATCTTGCAGTTAAGGAGATCTAAAATACGTTAGTCTTATGGAATATGGCCAGGAACTAACAATTAATTCGATATAGGGAGGTTTTGAACTTAGGGAAGTTCGACTTAGCTCTTAGGGAAGTTCGACTTAGCGAGGTCCGACTGTATTTCACTTTTATCCTCGATAACAAAAAAATGAATAATTCATCATTTGTCCTTTGAGTTCCGTGTGGAACATAAGGCCTGTGTCAATCCTTGCCACTCTACACGTCCCTTGCCAGGGCTTCATATCATACAAATGACAATTTGATTTTACAGTCTTTCTTTTGAAAAGAAAAATCTTACTATCCCCCATCACACTGTTGATAGAGTAAAGTGGGGGATGGGAGGGAAGGTGCCTCCTCTCACGGGCTTGTGTTGGTATGTCAAAGCAAGTTGGCTCCTTTCATATGAAACATCTTTCCTGTCAAGCCTTCTAGCCACTATGGCTCACCCCCCCCCCAATATCAACATTGTCTTTGATTAATCTGCGTCCATTGCATCCGTTTCCCAAACTCGAAAACTGAAATAAATAAAGAAAAAAATATAATTGAAATAAAATGCTTTAAACATCAAATGATTGAACTATTGCAAAACAAAAAACCCGATGTCATGTTTTATTTAGATCGTCTAAATGTTCTTGCTACATGGGAATTGTAAGAATCGTTCATACCCAAATATCGAACTAGCTCTGAAAACATTTCTTACAATGCCAACCACAGTAGTCACTTATGAAAGGATTTTCAGCAAACTAAAAATTATGCAAAATTACTCGAGATTGACTTCAGGTCAAAAACTCACATAACCTCTAGATCCTCTTTCCATCGAAAATGAACTTACCAGTCAAATAAACTTCGATGAAATAATCACTAATTTTGCAAACATTAAAGCAAGAAAAGTTAAGCTTTGAAACGTTGATATAGGACATAAAAGTGGATCGGTGGAGTGTTACTTTATTTGTGAATTTCTATCGTTATGTATGAAATAATTATTATGACACATTGACACTATTGTTTTTATTTATAATATATGATACTTCAAGTCTTGCTGCATTCTTTATTAACGCTACAATATCCCGTTTTATCCACCAATTTATTTGGTATTATTTAGTATATAATAAACTGCAAATTAGTATTGTTTCCGTCTTATGCATTTTTTGGAAAGATAGATGCGAAGTGCGATGTGTACATTTGTAAAGGACTGTGTGAAATTTACGTAATTCAAAAGCAGCAAAAATTTTAGCTTTGTGCACGTGTTTTGAGTTTCGTATTGGGCTACTTCCTTTTCCTTACCCAGAGCCTGTTCCTGGACAATCACTTTTTTAAAGAATTTTGAAAATTGGACTAATTCTGAATGTAAGCAGTCTTTGAACTCACTTGGATATTCTTCCATTAACTTGGCTGCTGCCCCTCGGATGGTAAAATTGTTGAGCTCAGTTAGGTTTGTAAGAAAGCCTATTTACTCATGGATGTCTTTGAATTCGCTTAACACAGGAGTGGGCAAACTTTGTCTACGGAGGGTCGCATTCAAAACTTTATTGTAATTGGCGGGCCGCATATATGTTTTTCTACTTCAGTTACAATTTACAACGTATACAAATATAAATTAATGATTATAAGCATGTACTTGGCTTTTTATTTCATATTCACACTTTATTACACATGTACATTTTATTTTAAAATAAGAACTTTAACAGTTTCTAATTTGATAATATGATTTTACTAATCATAATTATTTCAACAAAGGTTTATTGTTACTTGTCATAATGACTATGAAGAAAAAGACATGTAATATACATGTACCTACATGCTGATCATTAGGTACATTTATAATAAATGAGAAGTATGTAACTTTTCACAATTTTGGATACTGTTCTGGATCTGTGGAACCAGTTTACTGGTTGTGATTCGCATGACCTCATTCAACTTGCAGTCAGTCAACATCGATCTGTTCTTACTCTGGGTTTTTTTCATACAAGAAAAGCTTCCTCACAAATCTATGTGGACCCAAAATAGTGAAAAACAGTTTTGCAGCAAAGTTTTTAAGGTGTGGAAATGCTGCTGCTGGCAAACATCCATAAAACATTTAGCAGAAAAACTGACTTGAACTTCTCCTTCGTGTCAAAATCTGCTTGTAGGTCAAGCAGATCTAATTGCATATCCTCTGGGACTGAATCAGCTTCTGCACTAAATGGCGAACTGAGGATATTGAAGGGTGCTACCAGGTTCTTGTAGTCTTGGAACCTCCTTTCAAATTCCACAGCCAAAGCATCCAACTGAGCCATGTACTTATCAGCCATTTCACCAGAAATGGTTTTCTGTTTCAGCAAAGGGAGATGGCCAAATCCATTTTCATCTGCTCACCTATAGAGCTGAAAGAGCTTTGCCTGAAATGATTTATCATGCAAATACATTTCATGTGCAAATTTGAAGTCTTACTTTCACTCCTCATTAACAAGGGTAGTAACAAAGTCACACAAAACCCTTGATCTCCAGGAAAATAACTATTTCTTCCTTGAGATCCCACACTCGCCTCAACATCTTGCCCAGGCTCTGCCAGCGGACTCTGTTGTGGTAGATAATATCATAATATTATGTTTCCAAATCTCCAAGCATTGCCTTGAACTGCTTGGGGTTAAGTGCACTGGCTCTGATGAGGTTTATCGCACTAACAACCTGGTTAATAACATGCTTGATATTTATCACAACTTTACACAGACTTTCCTGATGGATGACACAGTGAAGAGGAACTAATGTTTGGTCAAGAAGATCTTCTTTAATTTTATTTTTCATCAACTTCACCAGACCTACGTTTTTTCGAGTCAAAGCACGCGCTCCATAGGTTGTTACACTTGCTATCTTGTTCCACACTAACCCAGTTCTTTTATCACATTTCTCAACAGGATTAATTAAATCCTGGTTTTTAGTTGTGTCTTAGGGTGGCTCACCACTAATTAAGTCTTAAGTAAGCTCAAAATGAGTGCTTAATCCTATCTTATCTGTTTACATACACTCCTTCTATACAGAAGATTATTGCGTCCTACGCTTATCTATGGTTTGGGTTTAGTCCTGCATTTTTATTAGAGATTTAAATGCTGATAAAGTGTTGGTTTTCCTGGATTCTTCAGGCAACCCATTCCACGCCCGAATTCCGGACGGGAAGAAGGAAAACGTGTATGTGTTTGTTCTTGCATACGGAATAAGGAAGGTGTTTTTATCCTTATGTCTATCTGAGGGTTGTATTAAGTTATCTTTGTGTTGTATTTCTAAATTAGAATTAATTGCTTTATGTATGATTACTACTTTGCTTTTGGTTCTTCTATCCTCTAGTGTTTCAAGGTTTAATGATTTAACTAATGGTGTTATTCTTGTCAGTTTTGAATATTCTCCAGTAATGAATCTGGCAGCTCTTTTTTGAATTTTTTCTAGTTTATCAATATTTTCTTTGGTGGATGGGTCCCATACAGAAGATGCATATTCTAGTACAGGTCTCACCAAAGTGAGGTAGCATTTTAGTTTTAAATCTCTATTACATTTGTTAAAGTTTCTTTTTATAAAGCCTAAGGTTTTGTTTGATTTTTTAATAACTTCATTGACATGGGGATTACATGATAGTTTCTCATTTATAAAGACTCCTAAGTATTTTGCATCTTTAGTTTGGGTCAGTTCTTTTCCATGAATGTAATATTTTAAATTTATTTGTTTCTTTTTCTTTGTTACTCTTAACAGTTGACACTTTTCTGGGTGGAAAGACATACTCCAGTTAGTCTCCCATTTTATCAATTCATCTAAGTCTTTTTGTAAAATTTTGCTGTCTTGTTCTGATTTAATTGTTCTATAGATTATACAATCATCAGCAAATAACCGAACTTTTGTACCTGTTGAGATGTTGTTGGGTAAATCATTTATATAAATTAAAAAGAGTAAGGGACCTAGCACAGTTCCTTGTGGAACTCCTGAGTTAACCTTTATTGGTGCAGATTTAGATCCATTAATTATTACAGTTTGCTCCCTGCCCAAAAGGAAGTCTTGGATCCAGTGATGTAAGGAACCTGAGATTCCAAAGTAGTTAAGTTGTTTAAGTAAACTAAGGTGGTGAACTTTGTCAAATGCTTTTGAGAAGTCTAGTAATATTGTATCTATTTGATCATTTTTGTCTAAGCCTTTTGATAGTTCATCTATTAAACCTATTAATTGTGTTTCACATTATCTGTTTTTTCTAAAGCCGTGTTGATGTGGGCATAGGGCATTATATTTGTCAAGGTGGTTAACTATTCTACTATATATTATGTGTTCTAGTAATTTACAGGTGATACTAGTAAGTGATACAGGCCTGTAATTACCAGGGTCTGATTTATCCCCTTTCTTAAAGAGTGGAGTTACGTTAGCTAATTTCCAATCCTGGGGCACTTTACCCTGGTTTAGAGAGGCTTGAAAGAGAACTACAAGGATTGGGGACAGTTCATTGCTTAGTTCTTTTAATAACCTTGCAGGCAAATCATCTGGGCCAGTAGCTTTGTTTATTTTTAAGTTTTTTAGGAGTGAATGTATACCTATCTCATCTACAATTATGTTACCTATTTCCGCCATTTTATTTAAATTTATTAAAACTTCCTTGTCGCCTGAGGCAGAAAAAGATGATGCAAAATATGTGTTAAGGATATTAGCTTTAGTTTCATTATCATTATAGGTTTTATTATTTGAGCCTTTTAGTGTGGCTATTCCTGAAGGTTCCATTTTTTTAGATTTGATAAAGGACCATAAGTTTTTATTGTTATCTTTGGTAATTACATTGTTTATATATTCATTTTGGAGGTTTCGACTAAGTTTTTGTGTCAAGTGTTTAATCTTTAAGTATTTTTTGTGTATCCTATATGAATAGGTAGCTTTATATTTCTTAAATAAGTTCTCTTTTTGTTTGCATAGCTTTTTCAATCTAGAATTGAACCAGCATTTGTTAATTTTATTTGATCTTAGTTTTGTTGGAACATTCTCATCCATTATAGTTTTTAGATTTGTTTTTATATCTTTCCAAATTTCTTCTACTGGGCTATTTGTGTTAAATTTACTTAGGAAAGTTTGTTGGAAGTTAGCCGCTGATTGGTGTAGTTTTATTGAATTACATTTATTCCAAAGATAGATTATTCTTCTAGGTATCTTATTAATTTTAGTTTTTATTGTATTGGTGACCCTAACAATATCATGGTCGGACAGTCCTGGAATTATTTTATAGTCTAACACTAGTCCTGGTCTATTTGTTAGGAATAAATCTAGTGTTTTATTTTTCCTTGTTGCTGTTTTTACTATCTGTTCTAGGTTTATGTTGTTTATAGTGTCTAAAAATTGTTCATTAATTTCTTTGTTAGTTTGATGGTTATCAATTGTATAATTTTTCCAATTTATATCTGGAAGATTAAAGTCCCCCATAATCCATATAACTGCATTTTTCTTTTTCTCTTTTATTAAAGTTAATTGACTACAAAGACTGTTCCTGTATTCTAGGTTTGTATTCGGAGGTCTATATATACTGCCTACAATAAGTGGGGATGAGTTTGGTGTAATTATTTTACAATAAATAGACTCTATATTAAAATTAATCCCGTATAAATACCAACAATAGTGCTGTGTCCTGGACATCGTTATTTTCATCCAATGCAAGAGAGTACCACAAAAAAATTTTATTGCATCTCAAAGTTGGTGCAGCAAATTGTCACTAATTTTTTCAACACGCTCGACTACCATTTTCTTTGATAAAGAAATGCTATCAAATTTTGTTTCCTGTTCTGGACACATAATGCTTGCTGCATCTGACAAGCATTCCTTGTTGAACTTGCTGTCAGAAAAAGACTTGGACCGTTTTACAATTTTATGAGAAGGCACCAAACTGGTTTTGATTGCAGCATCGTGTATTGAAGACTGTTTTGTGAAAACAGTTTGCTGTTTCTTTAAATTATTAACCGATTCCTGGAAATTCCCTTTTCTCTCTTCGTTTGTGAAATTTTGCCCAAAATTAAATTGTTTAGTTTGGTGTTATCTTTTTTAAGTTGCCCTCCTTCAAGACACTCAAACTCACACGGCTAGGCAAGCAGACTGCTTACCTCCCAACGCTCGTGAACCAATATTTAGCGTTCCTTTTGTCATTAAAACACGAAAATCGTCATTAATCTTTTTTTGCAAGCACTCATGATTTTAAATTACAATTTTTACAAAATCTCTAATATGTAAATCATAAACAAAAACCACTTCCGTTGGGCTAAAATGCAGTTTCGAATAAGGATGTTAACAATTAATGGCTAATGACCACTAATCAATTCTGACGCCATAAAAGACGATTGAATATCCTTAGATTCGATCAAAACACTTGGAATAAAAATTTTAAAATATAGTGAAAATTCTTTAAAAAAGAAAATTAACATAGACATAAGTTTGTAGTATGTACGTCCCAACGGGCCGCACAATATACACTTGCGGGCCGCATGCGCCACGGTGCCGCAGCACAAACTAGTATAATAATAATAATACATTGATAACAAATAAAAGGGTTATCACGCTGAGCACTTTCACACTTATTAAAAATATGTAATTGTATCAAATTCTTTAAAATATTTCAAAATATACAATCTTAACATTAATACTTTGTAATGCAATAATGAAATTTTGACGTGTGACTTTATGTTATAACCTAAATAAATTTCAATTTTTTTTATTGTAAACTGTGGTTTCAGATTGTACAGGAGTCATTGACCTCATTTACGTCTTGGATTCCTCCAGTAGCATCGGAGAAAGCAACTTCAGGGCAATGATCGAGTTAGCAAGAGCTATCGCTTCAAACTTTGATATCACACCTGAATATGTTCTTGTCGGGGCAGTTGTTTTCAGCTTTGATCCAAAGAAATATTTTGACCTGAAAGAATATCCATCTCCTGAAGACCTTCTCAATGTATTTATATTATTTTTTTAAATAATTTGTTTTATATTTACATACCTAGATAAATGCTATTTTTAAATCCCTTATATTAACTTCACAGTCTTGTCTCTCACTCTGTTTGTCATGGTCCAGCTAGTGGGTTTATGGTGTGGTAAAGT
Source organism: Ampullaceana balthica (assembly GCA_944989445.1). Taxonomy (NCBI): domain Eukaryota; kingdom Metazoa; phylum Mollusca; class Gastropoda; family Lymnaeidae; genus Ampullaceana; species Ampullaceana balthica. The sequence goes on along the minus strand of CALYLW010000131.1, from coordinate 70,879 downwards.
AAGTTACGTGCCGTAAACAAATCGAGCTGAAATTTTGCACCTATACTTGTGTCAATTAACAATCCTTTGTATCAAAATTTCAGACTGATCGAATGTACCGTAATTAATGTAATGAATGTTTTGTTTATCTCTATATTGCATGTGTAGCCATCTGCTAAAGTTGACCTCCACGGGTCACTGAAGTTTCAATCCAGCCCTCGACGTCAAAGGGGTCTGACACTGTCCACTGAAAATATTGAAAAAAATGAATACGTTTAGTTATGTCTCATATATATGAGGAATTTATAGTCGTTTTTACGGGTTGATTATTATTAATTATTAAATTAATTTTTGCAGGATCATCATTTAGTCTCTTTTTTAAAAAAAGTTAACTGTGTCGTTGTTAGTCATTTTTGATATTTTTTTTCCGTAATAATATAGGTATATATAAAATACAGTAATTGTTTGTGTCTTTGTGTCACATATATTTATACATCTATTGATGACCAAACTTGGAATGTATATCCATTATCATCTTCAGTGCTTTTTGTAAAAAAAAAGATGCCAGTACTCTGTGATGGATTGCCTATCTTTTGACTACCAGTTCGCACCTCGATGCAAGCTAAATCAAAACTGCAAAGATACTAATAGTCTAAAACAATTTTATTTTATATTTAATCAACTTAAATTGTTTTATTATTACTTTCTTAGTATACCGTATACATTTTTTATGATTTGTTAAATTTAACTAACAAATTATTTAAGTTATTTTTTATTTACATTACAAAATTGTGTCAAGTTTTCTTGTGTTTCAGAGGAAAGAACCCAGTTAAAAATGAAAATGAAATATAAATATTGAATAAATTATTCATAATAAATTCCAAAGTTTGATCAAGTTCTCATCTGACGTATACTCCCGACTGCGTTCTTTGCTGTTGGTATCTGTGGCTGAATGTCTGCCTCTAAGCAACCATGAATCAACGTATCTTGTAAGGGTCAAAACGTACGAGTGGTGGTCCAACTAATCTGATAAATAACCGTGAAGATACAGTTGTTGTCATCAATGAACTTCTTGTCGGGGTGATGATAAGATTCATTTGCGAAAATCCTCTTTCGGCTTCACTTGAAGAAATTTGAATTATATTGAGAGCAATTTGCAAAGGAAGTAGTTTATCCGGAATGTTTTTTTTCGATGAGATTTTCACGAAATCCGCTAATCATTATTCTTTCGTTTAATTGCAATCTTGTTGACAAGTTTCTCATTTCTGTTTCTCCAAATGTCAATTGAGTACCAATGTTGTCCGGCGATTGCTTTGTATCGAGCACTCGAGTCCAATATGCCAACTCAGCATCTTCACCAGAAAGCAGCCTTTGTTTAATTGATTCTTGTAGTTTTTTGTAAAAAGCTTTTGCGTCAATTGGTGGATCACTGGTACAGTTTATGGTGTGAAGTAAAACTCCTTTGAAAAGGTTACTATCTACAGTAGTGGCCACAGGTTACTATCTACAGTAGTGGCCACAGGTTACTATCTACAGCAGTGGCCACATGTTACTGTCTACAGCAGTGGCCACATGTTACTGTCTACAGCAGTGGCCGCAATTTTATAATAAGGGCCTGGAATAAAATGCCTTTCTTCAAAAATCTGTATAACAGCCTTGATTTTTGTTCTTCTCTGTACATGTCTATGTTGCGCTCTTGCAAATCCAAATTTAACTCTGACAATTCTTGGAGCGCATCACACTTCAATCCGAGGTCTAGTACAAATTCAGTAGAAGTAATCTTTCGATGCAAATCTTCATACATGCATTGTTCTTTTTTGTCTCTGGTTGAGTCAAGTTTTGCTTCTTCAAAGTGTTGTACCAAAACTTCATAATCTTCCCAAACTGCTAAAACAGAACGGAAGCTAGATGCCACCCATCGCGTGCTTAACATTCTTCCAATTTTTAACAACTCAGCCTCTAACAAACGAGCACATATTTGCAAATCTCTGCAATTTTTGGGTGAAGAATGATAAACTACATACAGTTTATCTATGAATGCATTAAATCTGTGGATCCCTGAAACTTGTTTTACAACATCACCAATGGAGAGTTCCAGTCGGTGATTTGCACAATGCCAAACCAGAACCGATGGAAACTTTTCTTTTAGCAATGTCTTGACGCCACTTTTGCTTCCCAACATCACAGCTGCTCCATCACATGCAAGAAAAACTAAGTATCTTCTTTGAAAGTCTTCTGTTTACACATAGAAATGAAGGCAGTGTAGTAAAGAATAAAAAACTCCATTTGCGGCTACACTTTCGATTTCTACCAGCTTTTCGAGCTTTGTGTGCCGCAGTTTCTTTATGATCGAATAATTTCTTTCTTAAAGACATAAGCTGTTGTTGTCGATTAGTACCGAAGTAAGTTATTTTATTGTCGGCCCATTCTTTCGATACCTTCATTCCCATCTTTGCCTCGACTCCGAGATTGCAAATTTTTCGGCAAGAGATACAACCAAGTTTTTTATTATGTATAGATAGCCAATCATATTTCACAAGGAAATAATCGCTTTGTTCTAAAGTCCAGCAGGGAGGCCAATCAACATCTGCAGGCTGCAGTTGTTCAAAACTAACAGAGGAACCAAGAACGACATCTTCCGTCATTGGTTCCGATAGTTCCATTAGGGTTTCTTTTGTGACATTTGCTTCTGCCGTTATTTATTCAGTCAGTCTGGTTTTCTTATTTACCGGCAAAGTCCCAGTCGGAACATCGATTGAATGAAAAAAGAAATCAGAAATTTTCTTCATTTCCAAAGTGGGCTAAGAAATAATTATTACTTAAATTATGAACTTCTAACTGCGCTCATTTTAATTTATTTAAGTCTTAATTATTACATTCAAATTTTGAAGCTTTAAAGGCATTACGCTTTAAAAACAAGCATGACCGGAAATGGGTTAATAACCAATGACGTAACATTACGAGTCTGTGCGGAAAGCAGTTTCGCATTTTATATTTTAATTCTTATTGCATGCAATTTTAAAATAATTCAATTCTAACAAATTAATAATATAATAAATTAATAATAAACGTTAAAATACAAGAAAAGTAATCATTTTTTCCCACATTGAAAAAGGTGCCGGTACAACGTACCGGTGCGTACCGTCACAAAAAAAGCCCTGATCATCTTTATTGAAACCTAGAGGAGTTTTAAATTTTACAAAATGTTCCTTCTAGGCTGGAGGCCCATTGCTAGACACCTTACAATAATTTTAAACACTAATATTTGGTTACAGATAAATTAAACTCAAATCAAAATTATACATCATTGCTAATGTGATGTCAACCTGTATTTAAATGTTATTTGATTTAAAAGTAATATTAGTATTTAATTTATTCTGGGATGTTCTTGAAAAATTATAAGGATTTTTTGTTTAATTCTAGAAATCTATTTTAATTGAATATCTTTTAAAACCTTTATCTAATACTTAGCAGACTATTAATTCAAAAGTGTTAAGTAAATATATTTACGTTATTTTAGGTTTATATAAATATTCTAGAAAATTATAGAGTTTATATTTTCAAGATTTTCTTTAACATTAGTATATCTTTTATATGGTGCAAGTTTTGAACACTAAACATTGCCATATTATGAATGTAATATTATCTTTTTATTTATTTGATTCAGGGTTAATCTAAAAAATTCTAGAAAGGTGAATTTATTTTGCGTTGGCTCACCCTTTTTAAGGGGGTTAGGGGGGCACTGTGGTCCAGCGGCAGCGCACTCGGCTGTCGTACCAAGACTGCAAAGAGTCATGGGCTTGAGCCTCGGTGCTGGCACCACTTACAAAAAACAAAAGGGGTTTATCTTTGTGCTAGACACACTATCAAAATGTTTTCTGAATTATTTTTTGTTTAGAAAATCTGAAGAATAGAGTTGGTCACGAAACCTCTTAAAACTTAAATGAATTATTGTTGAGCTTTTTAAATTATTTTTTTAATCGAATATATGTTATGCTTTAGAAAGAGATCCCATGACGATACGGAATCGTACTGTGCGGGGCACGGAATTTGAGCATAAAAACAGGCCAGGTTCAAGCCAATTATATTTGTAAATTTATGTAATATGCAACATGAGAAAATCGATTGATTAAAAATGTAATTTATGAATATGTAAGATTTTCTTATGTTGAATATAATTCAAAGCATCAAATGTAAATTTTTTTTGGGTAGCATCTGGCTGATATTCCATTCATTGGCCACAAAACAAGAACCGACAAAGCTCTGGACTTCATCATTAATGATGAAATGTTTAGTATTGCTGCTGGTTCCCGCAGTAATTCTTCTAAAACTGTTGTCGTATTCACTGACGGCAAATCTGACAACCCGTACAAAAGTAAGTTATTTATAATATGAATAAAATTTCTTCGAGTCAATATGTTGAAGCTATTCTTTTTTTTTAAAGATTCGCTCTTTCTAATAATTATTTTAATATATTTAGTTTTTTCCTAAATTATTAATATTCAGAATTCGGTGCTTTTAACATTACAATGCATTATTGTTATTTGAGGAAAAGAACTGTTTTTTTTTACTTACATCAGTTTATTATTACAGCTTAATATAAATTATTAGGATATGCTCATCTACGAAAATGAAATGTATGCTAAAAGTTAAGAATCAAGGCATTTCTTATGTTTTCATTATCTAAATTAATGTTTTAAAATATTGCCCTGCGTTACTTTAAGGGCCAACTTTCATGCCCAAAGTATGTGTAAAAAAAGCAAACAGGGCTCTTACATAGAGATTGAAGAAAATGAAAATTAGACTAACATTAAAACCTTTTAACAGATAGAATTGATTAAGACAACATATGTTTTTCTTAAATCCTCAGTAAACTACTACAAGAAAATTGATGAGAACAGTTAATATGTTCTGTTAGCTTTCTCTCTAGAGTGCAGACAACATGATTCACACAATAAATTACCTTGATACAGTTGTACTTTTATGCTTCAGCTCCCAACTTTTTGAAATGCGTGTTCCCAGAAAAGGATATATGTTAAACTCTGGAATTAACATAAACTCCATATACTTAAACAAGTAATATGGACACTTTTTGAAGCTTTTTGAAGGAATTGTGTGAAATTTAAATGTAAAGCTTTTCTTCTTGACCTATTTCAATATAAAATGTTTTTATTTGATCTTTTCGAAGATTACATTTTTTTTCGTTTTAATATCTTGTTCTCAGCCAAACAAGCTGCCAATCGTATCAAAGCTCAAGGGATTACCATCTACGCTGTGGGTATTGGGGACGCGTATGGACCTGAGCTCTTGGCTATTTCAAGTGGTGCTGAATATGTATTCAAAACTGACGAAAATGATTTTCTGAGACAACTTTTGGAATCCCTGTTTTACCAAACATGTCCACCACCCCCCTAACCGGTATAAAACAAAGAAAATATATATTGTGTGTGAATGTTTGGGTGCTAAATACGTAATTGTTAAATATAATTCTGCACTCAAGCTCATATCCAACTGCATACTTACCATAAAATGTACACAAAATTTCAGCATCTAAAAAGTAATTCTAACATTTTTCTCACAATTATAACTACCACAGGTTGTGAACAAATAACAGTTTACAAGGGAGGACTTTGCCAAGAAATTGAAATGATATCATTTTTTTACTAATTCTCTGAAATGTTCGATCTTCCTCTTAAAATGAGAAACGCAGTTTATTAAAACAAGTTATCTACTTGGATATTAAATTTTTGAATAAATTGATTAAATGAAAACCACGCATCAGTGTTTTGTGTCTATTATCTATTTAAAGAAATATTTATGACTGCAACATTCTTGGTTGGGGAGCAAGTACGTGATGTAGAACTTATTATTTGTTATGTGAAAGTTCTCTTAAGTCATTGTGTTTTATTATTTGATTCTTGTACTCTTGCATTGTTGTTTGTGTTATATCTCTATCTATATCTTATGTTGAAACATTTTATTTTTATAACGTTTTGAACCCGTACGACTCGACCCCCAACAGTCCGCACATGCCGACTCGAGTAAAGGACGTTTCGACCCGAGCCGATTCGACAACGGACTGTTCCAATACGGACTATTCGATCCCGGACAGTTCGATGACAAAAGCTTTGGACACCGAGTCGTTTTGAACCCGGAAGGTTTCATTTCTACATCTAAATTTTTTATATTATGTTATAATCTTATTATTAATTTCTATTTAAATTTTAATTTTAGTTAAAAATAATTATTTTTTTAAAGTAGGAAAGAGCTATTTTTAACTTAAATCAATGTTAGGACGATAGCAAAAGACTATATACACTGATAACTATTCAACATGAAATGTGATTTCATGATTATGATAAACCAGGTATTCCATGGAAAATTTCCTTTTTACATTATCACATATGTAGTTTCTAAGCAAGTAATGTTGAGTAACTAATGTTATGTTCCTAACGTAAAAGTCGCTAAAAGTGGCGATAGAAAGGCCTACTAAACTAATCCAACCCAACCCCCTACCTTATGTTAATACCAAAGAGTGGAGACTGTATGCATGTTAAATGTTCCATGATGTTTTGATCCCGGCCCTATGTTAATATCATAGAGTGGAGACTGTATGCATGTTAAGGGTTCAATTATGTTTTGATCCCGGCCCTATGATAATACCATATAGTGGAGACTGTGTGCGTGTTAAATGTTACATGATGTTTTGATCCCAGCCCTCTGTTGATACCATAGAGTGGAGACGGTATGCGTGTTAAATGTTACATGATGTTTTGATCCCGGTCCTATGTTAATATCATAGAGTGGAGACTGTATGCATGTTAAATGTTCCATGATGTTTTGATCCCGGCCCTATGTTAATATCATAGAGTGGAGACTGTATGCATGTTGAGGGTTCCATTATGTTTTGATCCCGGCCCTATGATAATACCATATAGTGGAGACTGTATGCGTGTTAAATGTTATATGATGTTTTGATCCCAGACCTATGTTGATACCATAGAGTGGAGACTGTATACATGTTAAGGGTTCCATTATGTTTTGATCCCGGCCCTATGATAATACCATATTGTGGAGACTGTATGCATGTTAAGGGTTCCATGATGTTTTGATCCCGGCTTAATGTTAATACCATAGAGTGGAGACTGTATACACGTTAAGGGTTCCATTATGTTTTGATCCCGGCCATATGATAATACCATATTGTGGAGACTGTATGCATGTTAAGGGTTCCATGATGTTTTGATGCAAGCCCAATGTTAATACCATAGAGTGGAGACTGTATGCCTGTTAAGGGTTCCATGATGTTTTGATCCCGGCCCTATGTTAATACCATAGAGTGGGGACTGTGAGCATGTTAATGATTCCACGATGTTTTGATGCAAGCCCAATGTTAATACCATAGAGTGGAGACTGTATGCATGTTAAAGGTTACATTATGTTTTGATCCCGGTCCTATGTTAATATAATAGTGTGGAGATTGTGTGCATGTTAAAGGCTACATGATGTTTTGATCCCGGCTTAATGTTAATACCATATAGTGGGGACTGAATGCATGTTAAGTGTTCCATGATGCTTTGATCCCGGCCCTATGTTAATACCATAGAGTGGAGACTGAATTCATGTTAAGGGTTCCATGATGTTTTCATCCCAGCCCTATGTTAATACCATAGAGTGGAGACTGAATGTATGCTAAGGGTTCCGTGATGTTTGGATTCCGGCCCTATGTAAATAACATATTGTGGAGTTAGTATACATGTTAAATGTTCCATGATACTTTGTATCCCAGACTTTTCGACACCATATTGGTTCGACCATGCCGATTCGACCACAGGACGTTTCGATCCAACGATTTTCCAATTTTATAACCAATGCTATAGGTTAGTAACCCAAGCATTGTTTTAAACTATTCCTTGAGTATTAAGATTCTTTCCACCATTTAGAGCTTCGTGTCTCTCTTTATTTTAAAAAAGCATTTAAGCATTTAAGCATCTATTGAAAATAAAGAAAAAGCTGAAAAAATTATTGAACCCTGAAAACAGCATTCAACTTGCCCTGACACCCAAGGCACCAATTTCGATGTTATTGTTAAAGTAACGTCGTGTTCATCCCACTTTATCTCATTATAGAATGGCCAGTGCTGTTAAGCCTTTATCTTTTCTAACCATTATATACGACTGTACACTTTATAATTGTTTCAATTAAATTCCTTCTGAAATATGATTCCTCCGTTTCGTTTCGAGTTAAAATATCTACGCATACTAATTTTCAAATTCATATTAAGATACTAAGACTTGTCAGGCTTTTGAAACTCACTAAATTCCATTTCAGCTGGGGCTTAGCCCCAGACAATTTGGTGGTGGTGGGTGGGTGGGGGTGTGGTGCTTAGAACGCTTCCCCAAACCCCGAGTCGTGTGGGCAGGACTTGGTCCTTCAGCGGTAACTTCAACATAAAATTTTATATTTTGGGGTAATGGGAAAAAAGTTCACCGACCCCTGGTATACAATGAATCAAACAAAAACAAGATCATGACGGACCGGGATGCCTGGAGAGTATTTGTTTGTGGCCCATGTCCCAAATTGGACAACAGGCGATGATGATGATGATGATGATAATATGCATTAAAGAATAACTGATCACTTTTTCAGCATTATATTTTAAAAGTTTTTCATGTTATGATTCACGTAGAAAATTAACTACCAATTTTTAGTTTGTAATGAAGTATTAAAGGTTTATTGAAGCAGAAAAATGGAACGGATGGGAATAATTATATTAGTCTTGTTTTATATTTTATCGTTTTTAAAGAAGAAGAAGAAGAAGAGAGTTTCAGTTCGTTATTCTCTATCTTACTTTCGTGACGCGTTTATACACATCTCTAAAATTTAAGTGGAAGATGGAGAACCAAAGTAAAACATACTAAACATTTTTTTTGGGCTTACCAACAGCGAAATGTGTGTCGTTTCAGTGAATATTAGTTTTTTTAGCTTATTCAGATGTGTATATGCCTGTGTGTGTTAGTATGTGTGATTGTGTGTGCGTTTCAATTTGTTAGTAGTTATTCATGAAATAAGTAGTATTTTAATAATTATTAACTTCATATTACTACATGTTATCGAAATGTATACACACCATGTTAAACTCGCACAAATCAATATGAAGAGCTCAAGTGAAGAAACAACTGTCACATTTTCGTAGTTTTGAGATATTTAAGTCTTAAAGTTAAAAAGTATACACATTTCTTATGAATTAACTAAATGGATTTGAATTGTTAATAGGGTCAGATGCATATTGTTTTTCATAAAACCTCATTCAGAACATTCTATTTTTGATCTTCTATCAGATACAGGAGATAACTAAAAGTTTTCAAAAATGTCACATAGCCGTTTCTTCCCTTGAAGTCTTTATTTGGATTTACTAATAGTCTTTTTAGTCTTTAAAAATATGAACATTTAATTACATTAAACGTTTATGTTATTTTATTATATGACTAGGGGCTGTAGGGCGCCAATGGTGCCCACATTTTTCAAAAGCTCAAGTAACTTATCCTTGTTTGATAAATACGAAATTTTAAACTTCCTAAAATGTGCACAAAGTATTTTATAACTAGGGGTTGTAGGGCGCCTACGGCGCCAATTATTATTTTTTTTTCTGGTCAAAAGCCCAAATAAGTTATTCTTGTTTGATAAATACGACATATCAAACTTCCTGAAATGTACACAAAGTATTTTATAATTATAAATCTTCAAATCCTCTTTTTACATCGCTCTCTTTTCAAAGAGAATCTTTAATTTATAATTATTTTGCACACCTCCTGGTGCGCGCCTTGTTTATACATTTAAATATAAGCTAAAAATGACGTCATCGTGTTACGGATACATACTACAACCAACCTGTGACGTGGGCTATTATATTGTTTATTGTTTGGGTAATTGATGTCATATAATATACGAGCACAATGCCCGTGCTTTGCTACGGGGTAAAAACAATTTTAAAAAAACTAAATTTAATTTGTGGGTCTCAAATTTGTCTTAGAAACTTTTAGCTGGGTATACACGCATCAGGAAATTGTGATAGTGATATATCAAACAACTTCTTCATAAAAATCACAATTTTTTGTCGAGAAAAAAGAAAGTATTATAAATTTAGTATTTCTTCTCTATATACTCAAACAGAATAACAAAGGCCCATAACAGTTACAATACTCCAATGGGCAAGGCTCACTTTCTTTTCACATGACTCATACAATTTTTAAAAAATATCATTCCTTATGATTCTTTTGGTTCTAGGAAAAATCCAAAACGGTCGTTCCATTTTATAGTCTAAGCATGAAATTAGTTCAAAACGAATAGTAATTTTTTTCAAGACGGATAGAAAAAATATTTATGTGAATATTGATGCTTAGGTGAGGATGGAAAATAGGGTTTAATTTCAACTACGTTTTATTAACTCGCTTTCATTCCTGCGGCATTGTTGGTTTGTCCAAGATTTTCTCAAATCTGCCAACGTAAAATTGAACCGATTCTGATGGTCCTAGAGATCTGAAAATTTTACCACACATAGATGTTGGATGACAATGCATTTTATTAAAATTTCAGATTGATCTAATGTACCGTTTTTAAATTATTGAACTTTTTAGTATATCTATAGTCTATATATAAGAATATGTACTGTCTACTTTTGTTGACACTAGCGAATGCTCCCCGTGACCGCATCACAATGTTTATAAAACGTCGGGTGGGTGGGCGCTTGTGAGGTGTTTGGTAAAATAAATAGAGGTAAAAAAATATTTAAAAAAACCAGGTTGTTATAAGTGGACTAAAAAGAATAGAATAAATAGAAGTAAAAAAGATTTTAAAAAAAACACGTTTTTATTAGCGGACTAAAAGGAATAAAATAATTTAAAACTTCTAAGTTCAAGTACTCACATTTAATATGACTAAAAACGTGGGGCGAGTGTTTGGTATAAAAATTAAAGATTTCTAATTTAGAAGGCAAAAGAGAGATCTATAAGCGAGAGAAGGAGTGAACCACATATGTAAACCTCATAAGCGCCCGCCCCACGTTTTTAGTCAAATTAAATGAGTGTAATTTAACTTATAAGTTTTAAATTAGTTTCTTCTTTTCAGTCCGCTAATAAAAACGTGGTTTTTAAACATCTTTTTTTTACTTCTATTTATTTAATAATAACATACTTTTTTTTAAAAATGCTGAAAGATTGTTCTTCATATAAATTTTTGTGCCATTATAAATGGCTTTTTGCTCGTTTCTTCTCTTCTAGTTTTAACAAAGCACTAAATTGGCAGATACGTGTTTCATTAAACTAAACAGATTATTTTTCTGTTTTTGTATTTATATTAAAGCTTAATGATTCTTTAAAAAAAAATTTTATTCATTTTTTTGCAGTCTAACTTGTTTTCAGCTTACAAAATGACAGATTCGTTTAGGTCTTAATATATAACGCTTACTTTGAAAGAATTTAATTTTAAATTATAATGGTCAAGCTAAAAAATTTTTCAAAGAAGTTTACATAGTTTAAAATAAAACTGCAATTTAGTTAAACACATGAAATGCCTTTGAAATCAGTCTTGATACAAAACTTTATTCTTGTTCATTAATATTGCTCTAAAAAAATCATAAAATCTAGTCACAATATGAGTTATTGTTGGCGCGCTTTTTGTTCCAATGAACACGCACTTTCTGGAGCTGGATCCTATATATAAGTTGTAATACCCATGATATTTCTTTACACTAAATATATTTACACCTTCAAAACAGCACAGTTTTTACCTTAAGCGTATGCCATTAAACCGCATTGTTATAGAGAGATAACCTTTTTTTTTAATTGAATGTTTCATCGTTAGTTATCTTTAAAATGTCTGTTCTTATGATTACTTTTTTAATGGGAAAAGTCTCCAAAACATTCTTTCTATTTCCAGGCTAAGCCTGACCTTATTCAAACGAATGGGTCATTTTTTTTTAATACGCCATATATTATTTCTGTAAATATTGATGCTAAATTAATGTATGTATGGGTTTATATGTTTTAAAGAAACACTTTGAATCGTTCAGTCTGAGCTTAAAATTTACCCTGCTGGTTTAGTTTAAGTTATGCAAAAAGTATATAACAGTTACTAAGATATAGTGTTTATGCCACCCAGGATATTATTGAATCCTGCCCCCATCAATATAAAAATAACTGTTTCATGTATTAGCTACATTCTTACGCCCGTGCATATAACCCCTATATATAATCCATTTTTGTCTCTAACAGTACCGAACTTTTTTTTCATCAAATATTCATTTGGGGCAGTTTATGGAGCAATCGTTTCAGAAAAAAAAATTAAGTACACTATTTAAGCAACTAAGGTTAAATAATTCTACAACCTAACAAACACTTTTATTATTTCCTTTACTAATCACTTGCTTCATGTATCAATCACCGTTCTGTATGGATTTTCTATTTATAATTTTAATTTAAGGGAATTTAATGTTGTTATGTGCCTGCATAAAGTTGACTGATTTATAAAAAAATCATACCAGCTTCCAATATAATTTTTCTGATGCTAATACTGATAATATATTACAATAAAGAAAACCCCGTTAAGACGTAAATTGAAACATATGAAGAGCTAAGGGGAAGAAACGGCTATTTCACATTTTTGTAGTTTTGAGATATTCAACTTTTAACGTTCAAAATTATATAGATTTCGTATAAATTAACTAAATAGATTTGAATTTTTAATAGGGTCAGAGACATTTTTTTTCCATAAAACCTCTTACTGAGCATTCTATTCTTGATCTTCTAGCAGATACGGTGGATGACTAAAAAATTTCAAAAATTTCACATAGCCCTTGAGGTCTTCATATATGAACGCTTTCAGAAGATAAATACTGGTAGTCTTGTTAGAGGCTCAACATTAGCAGACTTAGAAATAACCAAAACACACGCACGCACCCAAATACCCCCAAATACCCCTTCCCCCACACACACACTTACACCAAAAGACAACTCTACAGTTATTAACCGAAGTACATACCATGTATCGCATTATTCTAGCAATATTCCACAATTAAAAAAAAATTAAAAAATTAAAGGTTAGCTTTATCATTGTTTTACCCATTAATCCACAACATCCATTCTATTACAGATTATGCATGATAATTTATTCAAAACAAATTTGATACGTTGTTTTGGAGCTATATAAAATGTATGTGAATATCAATACCTTGAATTGGGGGGGGGGAGTTTGGGATTAAATTTTATTTGTTTAAAAGACACACGTTGAGTCGCAAGGTTTGGGCTTAAAATTTACTCTGTTGTTTAGCTTAAGCTTTGCAAAAAGGATATTATCAGTGGCTAAGAAATAGTGTTGCCACCCAGGGTTCGGTAAAAGTATTAACTCCTGCCCCTACAAATAAAAAGCACCCTTCAAATAGTTCATAAAGTTGTCCCTCTATATAAAAAAACCCAACTATTCCGCTTATTAGCCTCACTCTAACAAAAAAGTGTATAACTCCTATACATATTCCATTTTCTAATTTACTATCCCTGATCGTTTACTTTCAATACAGCTTTCCTAAATTTCAGTTTATAGAGCAATCGATCCTAAACTCTATATTGTATTATGTAAGCACCTAAGGTAAATAAATCCTACACCTAACAAATATTTTTCCATTGTTTTTATCACAAATCACTTGTTGAATGCAAAAATGCGGTTCTTTATGTGTGGTACGCTTTCAAATTTAATGTTATGCAATTTTGATGTTGTTATAACCCGTATAAAATTAGGTTCCGTCCAATTATATATATAGGTGTATAAAAACATATATTAAAGTGTAAGTGTGATAATTCGTCTAGCAATTAAATCATTTTTTCAAATATATTTCTATAGTTATTTACAGTGGCTAATATAAAATTAGTTTGACCCAGATTTGTGTGATTTTATTATTGAAAAATACCCTTCAAAATTTCTCAAAGGTTCCCTCCCCTTTCTATAAAAATATATGTGCCACCATTTAGCCTAAATCTTACCCAAGTACATATTATAATTATATATAATGCAATTTCTTCTTAAAAAGGGCATGCAAGTTATTTTCAATGTTTATTTTCCATTTTGGCGATCCATGAAAGCGATCGTCCAACTAATGCACAGGGCTCATTTTCTTTTCACATGAAACATAACATAAAACCTTACCTGACTATAAAATGATGAGAAATTGATCATCAACAATTATTTAAGTCATATTCAATGACTTTCTGTGATCTTTCCATCAAGCAGTGACGAAGGACAAATTGGCATATATAAATAAAATTAAAGGATTTTTTCTCTAAGCATTTATAAACATTTGCTTCATGCAACAAACACCGTGTGCATTTTTCTATTTATAAATTTATTCCAACTTGCCATAGTGATTGTTATAATTTTTTCTACAGATGACACACTCTTGCGATGCTAGTTCCGATATTATACCTAGGTCTACACAAACTAATAGTAAATGTTTAAATAGTTTTTCATATATTCCTGCAGTTATATCGCAAAGATAGGACTTTACATTTAAACAAAAAGCTCGGCCTAATTTATGTTATAAGCATGTTAACAGTTGGTAAGATAGTGCTAGTTCCACCCAGGTTTGGATGATGTTATTGAAAGTTATTGACGTCGCCATTACCAAAGAGAAGTAAGAAATAAATGTGCCGCCAATTAGCCACAATCTTAACCCAGTGCATATTGTAGCTATACATAAACCAATATATTATTAGAGAGACCTGATAAGTTCTTTTCAATCTTTATTTTCACTTTTAGCAATCAATGAAATCAATCGTTATTTCACCACAAATACAAACACCACACGCTCTGTTTATCTCAGAACCAAAATCATTTTGTTTTTACGTCTATATTTTCAATTTTTTTTTAAAATCAACAGTTATCGGGCATAGCGGCTTAACACTGACTGATTGACTGACAGACGCGCCTATGCGCAATATATATATGATATATATGTATATATGTATATATATATATATATATATATATATACATATATATATATATATATATATATATACTAGATTGTGCTGCGGCGCCGTGGCGCCTGCAGCGCCCCCTTTTTTTAATGGGCGCCTAGGGCGCCCACCTTTTTCAAAAGCCCCCTTTGTCCTTGTATGATAAATACGTAATATTAAAATTTCTTATGTACACAAAGTATTTTATTTTAAAAAAAAAGTATTTACTTTTTTAAACAATTTTTATGTAAAAAGCTCAGGTAAGTTATCATTGTATGATAAATACGAAATATTCCTGAAATGTGCACAAAGTATGTATATAATATTGGTTGTGCTGAGGTGCCCACTTTTATTTAGGGCGCCTACGGCGCCCACTTTTTTCAAAAGCACAACAAACTTGTCCTTGTATGATAGATACGTAATATTAAACTACCTTAAATGTACACAAAGTAATTTAAAATAGAGGTTGTATTTTTTACAGTGCTAATCACCACACGATTTTTTAACTAATTTTAGAAAGCAGCGCACCAAATTACTGCACCAAAAAATAACTATTTGAGTCATTCAGCACTGCTTACAACACAACATTTTAAAAAAGCAGAGTGATGTCCCTTAGCGTTATGCTACATAATTGAGCGTAAATATATATATAACTAGTTTGTGCTGTGGCGCCGTGGCACCTGCGGAGCCCCCTCTTTTTATGGGCGCCTACGGCACCCACCTTTTTCAAAAGCCCCTTTACTTGTCCTTTTATGATAAATATGTTATATTATAATTTCTTAAATGTACACAAAGTAGTATTTTATTATTTTTTAAAAATTAATTAAAAATTATTTTTTTTTATGTCAAAAGCCCCAGTAACTTATCCTTGTATGATAAATACGAAATATTCCTGAAATGTACAAAAAGTATGATTAACATATAGATTGTGCTGCGGCGCCCACTTTTATTTAGGGCGCCTACGGCACCCACTTTTTCACAAGCCCAACAAACTTGTCCTTGTATGATAGATACGTAATATTAAACTAACTTAAATGTACACAAAGTAATTTAAAATAGTGGTTAAATTTTTACAGTGCTAATCACCACACGATTTTAAAACTAATTTTAGAAAGCAGCGCACCAAATTACTGCACCAAAAAATAACTATTTGAGTCAATCAGCACTGCTTACAACACACATTTTTTTAAAAAGCAGAGTGATGTCCCTTAGCGTTAGGCTACATAATTGAGCGTAAATATATATATGATATCTATATATATATTATACTCGCGTACACCCGTCAAAAATGACGGAAGTTTTCAGCTGAAATCTATTTATTTTATAAAAATGCACTTTTTTTAGGGCACCTAAGGCGCCGACCTTTTTCAAAAGCCCAACTAATTTGTCCTTGTTTGATAAATATGAAACATTAAACTTTCTGAAATGTACATAAAGTATTTTATAATAGGGGTTTATTTTCTTTTATAATTAACCACCATCTCATTCTCTTTTTACAATGTTGCCTTTTCCAAAATTAAAATATGAGCGAAAACATATAATATTTTTTAACAGCGCATTTTAATTTGCACACCTTTTGATGCTTTGGTGCAGTAATTTGGTTTTCCATGTTTCTAAAATTAGTAGCGTCAGGACTGACTGACAGACACTACTGACTTGCGTGACAATTGCAAATTATATTGTTTAATAATATATATATACACATTTCACTGTGCGTAAATAGGATATTAATGCTTCAATGCCTTGTTAGAACATGAAATACATTATTAGGTAAGTAAATTTTCAACATAAATTACTAATAGTTCATATTTTTTGTATTCAATACCCCATAATATCGGGATGTAGATTACTTACACTTGAAAGTCTTGAAAGTAATCGAGGTCAAAATGTTGAGCTTACTGACGTTACAAACGAAAGTTTATGAGAACCTGATCTAAAACATATTCACCCATTAGGTATTTAAGAAAATATTTCTTTATAATTGTTTTCGTTTATTGTGTTATTGATAAATTCTCCAGGTGTTATTCATATGAAACCTAATTGTAGACTTCCAGTTAACCTTTTATTCGACATTTGTTGATTGAAAATTAATTCCTTACAAGGAAACATAAACTTAAAATTATAATAATTATATTTTTAATGAAATCATATTTTAAAATACATAATTTAATTAAAACAAAGGACAAATACAAGCTTAAAATTCAATTAAAAAATCTTAGCTGTTTTATCATTTTTTTATGTGTAGAGAACAAAATGGAAGCAAATGTTGACCAATGAATTTATCACTAAGGCTAACAAAGACAAGTGTATGGCATTCATGGTTAGCCCGTTACACTTAAGTGATGACATAACAGTTATGATGTTTGAACAAGAAACTATTATAAATAAAGATGCTTATAATTTTGACCCAGAAGTAGGAGGCCCACATAATAATAATAATAATAATTATAACATTATGTTTTATTAAAAGATCATTCACAATCGAAATTTTAATACCAAAAGCAAAAGATATTGTGATATAATTTAGCCAAAAATATAATAAAACACAGACTTCAAGAAAATTAAAACATATACCTAATATGGTGTGTTAATATTTACATCGTCACGCACACGGTAAATTATTCGAGTATCTCCACTAAAGCGGAAATTTTTAGTATAGGACTTTTCCTTACAGTTGTTTCCCCTTATTTAATGTCAGATATTGTAAATTTTGATTTCTTGTAAAATTATAAATTCTAGACATGTCACCAAAGATTAACGCTATTCAATATTTATACATTTCAATTTTAAAACATTTATAAAACATAGTATATGAAGGCAGATATATCGCAGAGTATTAGTAGAGTCATGTTTTACTAATTTATGTAACATAAAATATATTTTAAGGATATTTTCTTTTTAAATAGTTTCCTTTTTGGGATCAAGGAACGTAAAGACGGTTATCTGGATTTAGATTAGAAAAACGATTTTTACCTCAATTCAAATAAACACTTATAGCAATTACCTTAAGATAAAAACTGCAAGTAACTTGTTCAAAAATACGTTATTTTAAATATATTGAGTCTTTACATTTCAATCAAGTAATTACATTGGTAACAATCTCTAGGGTAGCATTAAAGTAATGATGATTTCAAGCAAACTATTACCGTATATACTTGTTCTAAAGCCGAACTTTTTGGACATAATCTAGGGGAAAAGGGGGGGGGAGAGTTGGGGGATCGGCTTACGAGTGGGTCATAGGTGATTGCTCGACCCATCTCTCCAAGATCTTCTCTTTGTCTGTGATTAGAGTGTTACCGTCTGCGCTGAGGAGGGGGCTTGATCCTGAGGGCGTGGGGCCATATACTTCTTTCAAGGCGTCGTAGAAGTTTTTATAGTCACGCCTGTCTGCATAGCCTTGGTCTGTCAATCAACACCAAGAAGACTGAGGTCCTCCATCAGCCTGCGCCTGGAAGACCCTACGTAGAGCCCAACATCACTGTCAACGGCCAGAGACTCAATACAGTGCACCGGTTCACATACCTAGGCAGCACACTGTCTCAAAATGTCACCATCGATGACGAAGTGAACGTCAGAATTGCCAGAGCCAGCTCCACTTTTGGCAGGTTGTACCCTAATGTCTGGAACAGAAGAGGCATTACCATCCAGACCAAGCTGAAAGTGTACAGGGCAGTGGTGCTCCCCACACTGCTTTATGCTTGTGAAACTTGGACTGTTTATCAGCGCCATGCAAGAAAGCTGAACCACTTTCATATAACAAGCCTCAGGAAGATTCTCGGCATAAAGTGGCAGAACAAAATTCCAGACACAGTGGTACTGACCAAGGCAGGTCTCCCCAGCATCTTCACCCTCCTGATGCAGTCCCAGCTTCGCTGGGCAGGGCACGTTGTCCGAATGCCAGACGAGAGACTGCCAAAGAGAATCTTCTATGGTGAGCTCCAGTATGGCCAGCGGTCCCACGGTGGGCAAAAGAAACGCTTCAAAGACACACTGAAAGCCTCAATGAAAGCGTTTGCCATAAATCCAGACACGTGGGAACGAGCTGCAATGGACCGATCCACCTGGCGCTCTTCCATCCACGAAGGTGCCAGGTCATGCGAGGCAAACCGGATTACCGCCGCAGAAAAGAAGAGGCAAGCCCGAAAGGCCCATGCTGTCAACCCTCCAGGAGATGTCGCACTCGCCCCCTGTCCCTTCTGTTCCCGAACCTTTCGTGCAAGGATCGGCCTAATCAGCCATCTGCGCACGCACAGAAAACCCTCGGATGACTAGAGTGGTCCTCGTCGTATCGACGGACGAACGAATAGGTGATTGCTGCATGTACATTGAATATCGGTGTTGTTATTGTAGATCATCAAGGTCTTTTCTACATTCTATAAGAATTCGACTGCCCTACCAGAAGCTATAATATAGAATTAAACATCTACACTTACCTTATTTAATCATGAATGTTTTAATAAATTGTATTACAAATTTGTTTCGAAAAACTAATTTTAATGTACGCGCTGTCGCCACTGTTTACCGAAGAATATTTTTTTTATACTGGTAAATCTTACCTAACAAAGAGCTCAAAGACAAAGATATGTAATACAAAGTAAACAATCACATGACTGATTTAGCTTTAGTTAAAATAAAAATGTGTATCATTTTGTTTAAGCTGTCCAATTATTTTTGGGGGGTTAGCTTGCGAGCGGGTTACACACTTTTAATAATGTTCTCTTCCAAAAGAAGGGGGGTCACCTTATGAACGAATGTGCTATAGAACAAGTATATATGATAATTTTAAGGAAAAAAATATATAGTCTACACATTAAAACAACTATTTTTGTTTAATTCAAAAGGAAACAATTGAATTGAGCAGCACATGTCATCATTCAATAAAACAACATGAAAAGTGAATAGAAATCAAAATGTCACTATTTTTATCATATGCCGTTGACTATAAGTAAACTACGTCTCCCGCCTTCATTCCTATGCACCTGGCTATCGTTTGGTTGTTATGGATATCAAAAAGGTTTTGGTCGTCAATACTTTGTTCCAGCGTGCCATTTAATTTTAGATAACATCCTGTACAGTACATTGCACGAGCGTCTGAAGTCCCCGTGGTGACACTTATGAAATAAAAGCCATCCATCGGAGCAGTGAATGTACCGGTTGATGGATTAAAGTGATCTCCATAGTTTTCTTCGACATATTGATAGTTTATAACGTCTTTAGATTTCACGTTGCATGTTAATTTTGTCTTTGCATAAAATCCAACATGTGGATGAAAACATTTGCCTCCTGTTGAATAGATTTTTGTGATATAAATAAAGTAAAATTAATAAATTCTTCGCAAAAAACAATAAGACTAAAAATTCCGTGTTTAGTTAAAACAATCACACAACAATCTAATTTGGTTAGTTTTAGACTTTCTGGGCGCAAAGTAATTAACAAGGATGATGTGATCACATAAAACTTTCATACTGAATTGATTTATAAAAATGGACATAGGGAGAAAAAACATTTTTCTTATTCCGTATGCAGAACAAACGATTAAAAATGCTTTTTCTTCCCGTCTGTAATTCGATCATAGAATGGGTAACCTGAAGAAAACAGGAAAACCAACACTATATCAGCATTTAAAACACCGATAAAAGTGCACGACTAGACAAAAACCATGGTTAAGCTAGCCTATGGTGCAATAATGTTCTTTATAAAAGAAACGTCTGTAAAAAATAATTTAAAAAAAAATTCTTAGCCACGAATCATCCATTTAATTTTTTTTTAATATAAAAAACATAAGTTTAAATTATTTTGTGTCACAATTCTTTCAAACCACGAATAACAACTAGCCTCATCTAAAATGGATTGTCACAGACAAAAATTTCAAAAACTCCTGGAATGATTTCCTTCCCTAATGTTGAAAGATTAGCTTTCCGTCTTTCATTCATGCCATACACTTAAACAGACGAAAGACAACATTTTATTTGTCAATAGTTAAGTTTTTCTGGATATTGTTTTTTTTTAATGCATGGTCAATATACATTGACAGGAAATGATTTACTCTTTTTTATATAAAACTAAGAACAAAAAATCTTATGCTGTAAAGTTAAAATGGCTTATATTAACTTTTATGTATTAATCAATTACCGATTTGTGTCAGAGAATTCGATAGTGCAGCTACACGAATCTCAATGGCATCGACCTGAAAAAGTTTCATCGAGAAATGAAATATCTTAACAACTCTTCTATTTATCAAAAGATTATATTACCAGCTTCAGAAGGAAAACAAATTAAGAAATGATTTTATTACTCATTGTCATAAATAATTTTTTTTAAATACCTTTGCACGGTCATTTTGGGAGGAACCGATTGTTTGGTTCAAGATCTCTCTCAATTCTTCCAGTGGTGCAAGTCTTTTGTCTACCAGTTGACATACCATGCTCATCTGTGTAAGTTGAAAAATATATTCATTTTCAAAAACCTTTGTTCAAACTATACATCATGTTTATAGCCTGTCTTAACCATTATTAAAACCATGTATTTAAAAAAATATGCATTTTTTTTTAGTTATCAATTATGCATTGGAGGATTAATTTTTAAAAAATATGATAAAAATCAAATGCTTACTGAATCCGCTAATTGATTTATTTTCATACTGATAGCGTTTTCAAATTCATCTTTGATCTGAGAGGACATGAGATTAATAGATGTTTGAAGTTCATTCGTTTTAGAAGACATTTCCAAATAGTGTTCATTGGAACTCTCGAATTTCTGGGACAAATCTTGTACAGACATAAAGACGCCACTGTTATCAGTTTCAAGTGAGCTGTTTTCTTTATTTAGTTCATTAATTGAGGCATTGAAAGACTTGGTTTCTTCTTGTAAAATATTTATCTTCACACTCATATTTTCTGTAGTTTCATGCAATTGGTCAATTTTAAAAGACGTACCTTCATTTGCTATTTCAATGTCTATTAATTTCTTTTTGAATTGTTGCTCTGATTTTAAATTTGAGTGTTTTAATATTTCAACTTTTTGGTTCAAATTTTCGTTTTTTGTGGCTAGAGCTTTCAATATGCTTTCCATTTGTTGTTGTTTTTCTTGAACTTGTTCTAACGTCTTCTTGAGTAAGAGCAGAGTATCATCTACTATGGGAAATTTCATAGTTGTAATTTGAGAAGCGATGGCTTCTGGATAGAACGAAAAGTAGGTTAATTTGTTTAAAATGTTGACGTAAACTATTTTGAAACGGTTAAGACAGAATATGATTTGAGAGAGTCAATGGTGCCCCAAAAAACCACCCACCTGATAAAGAATAATAAGAAGAAACACAAAGAAGTGTATAATAATTTGTTTACTAATTGTACACAACGTACTGATGCTATTCTAATTTATTTTTAAATTATATATTTACATGTAAGGATAAGCATTTCTTACATATATGCAATTCATTGAATTAATTATATTCGTTCAATGATAATTAATGAAAATGAACATTTTTTTAAGAATATAATTTACTTGGTGCTAAAATTAACTTGTAAAAAAAAATAATTCGGAAAAGAAATTATATAATTTTTGAAGAAAGAAAATATTTCACCTGAGTAAATGGTGTTTTCATCTCTATTGAGTACAGTTTCTGTGCCATGTTCATCTCTGTTGTGAATAGTAGACGCGAGGGTGTCATTTTTATTGAGTACAGTTCTTGTGTGATTTTCAACTCTATTGAGTACCGTTCCAGTGAAGGTGTCATCTCTATTGAGTACCGTTCCAGTGAAGGTGTCATCTCTATTGAGTACCATTCCAGTGAAGTTGTCATCTCTATTGAGTATAGTTCTTTTATTGGTGTCATCTCTTATGAGTATTGCTCCTGTGTTGGTGTCATCTCCAGTGAGTACAGTACCTGTGTTATTGTCATCTCCAGTGAGTACAGTACCTGTGTTATTGTCATCTCCAGTGAGTACAGTACCTGTGTTATTGTCATCTCCAGTGAGTACAGTTTTTGTGTTGGTTTCATCTCTAGTGAGTACAGTTCCTGTGTTATTGTCATCTCTAGTGAGTACAGTTCTTGTGTTGGTGTCATCTCTAGTGAGTACAGTTCTTGTGTTGGTGTCATCTCTAGTGAGTACAGTTCCTGTGTTGATGTCATCTCTAGTGAGTACAGTTCTTGTGTTGGTGTCATCTCTAGTGAGTACAGTTTTTGTGTTGGTGTCATCTCTAGTGAGTACAGTTTTTGTGTTATTGTCATCTCTAGTGAGTACAGTTTTTGTGTTATTGTCATCTCTAGTGAGTACAGTTCCTGTGTTGATGTCATCTCTAGTGAGTACAGTTCTTGTGTTGGTGTCATCTCTAGTGAGTACAGTTTTTGTGTTATTGTCATCTCTAGTGAGTACAGTTCCTGTGTTGATGTCATCTCTAGTGAGTACAGTTTTTGTGTTATTGTCATCTCTAGTGAGTACAGTTCCTGTGTTGATGTCATCTCTAGTGAGTACAGTTCTTGTGTTGGTGTCATCTCTAGTGAGTACAGTTTTGGTGTTGGTGTCATCTCTAGTGAGTTCAGTTCCTGTGTTGGTGTCATCTCTAGTGAGTACAGTTTTTGTGTTATTGTCATCTCTAGTGAGTACAGTTCCTGTGTTGATGTCATCTCTAGTGAGTACAGTTCTTGTGTTGGTGTCATCTCTAGTGAGTACAGTTTTGGTGTTGGTGTCATCTCTAGTGAGTACAGTTCCTGTGTTGATGTCATCTCTAGTGAGTACAGTTCTTGTGTTGGTGTCATCTCTAGTGAGTACAGTTCTTGTGTTGGTGTCATCTCTAGTGAGTACAGTTTTTGTGTTATTGTCATCTCTAGTGAGTACAATTCTTGTGTTGGTGTCATCTCTAGTGAGTACAGTTTTGGTGTTGGTGTCATCTCTAGTGAGTACAGTTCCTTTGTTGGTGTCATCTCTAGTGAGTACAGTTTTTGTGTTGGTGTCATCTCTAGTGAGTACAGTTCTTGTGTTGGTGTCATCTCTAGTGAGTACAATTCTTGTGTTGGTGTCATCTCTAGTGAGTACAGTTCTTGTGTTATTGTCATCTCTAGTGAGTACAATTCTTGTGTTGGTGTCATCTCTAGTGAGTACAGTTTTGGTGTTGGTGTCATCTCTAGTGAGTACAGTTCCTGTGTTGGTGTCATCTCTAGTGAGTACAGTTTTTGTGTTGGTGTCATCTCTAGTGAGTACAGTTCCTGTGTTGGTGTCATCTCTAGTGAGTACAATTCTTGTGTTGGTGTCATCTCTAGTGAGTACAGTTCCTGTGTTGGTGTCATCTCTAGTGAGTACAGTTTTTGTGTTGGTGTCATCTCTAGTGAGTACAGTTCCTGTGTTGGTGTCATCTGTAGTGAGTACAATTCTTGTGTTGGTGTCATCTCTAGTGAGTACAATTCCTGTGTTGGTGTCATCTCTAGTGAGTACAGTTCTTGTGTTGGTGTCATCTCTAGTGAGTACAGTTCTTGTGTTATTGTCATCTCTAGTGAGTACAGTTCCTGTGTTGGTGTCATCTCTAGTGAGTACAGTTTTGGTGTTGGTGTCATCTCTAGTGAGTACAGTTTTGGTGTTGGTGTCATCTCTAGTGAGTACAGTTTTGGTGTTGGTGTCATCTCTAGTGAGTACAGTTTTGGTGTTGGTGTCATCTCTAGTGAGTACAGTTTTGGTGTT
Source organism: Ampullaceana balthica (assembly GCA_944989445.1). NCBI lineage: Eukaryota > Metazoa > Mollusca > Gastropoda > Lymnaeidae > Ampullaceana > Ampullaceana balthica. The sequence continues at coordinate 46,221 of CALYLW010000131.1, read as the reverse complement.
GGTGTCATCTCTAGTGAGTACAATTCCTGTGTTGGTGTCATCTCTAGTGAGTACAGTTTTGGTGTTGGTGTCATCTCTAGTGAGTACAGTTCTTGTGTTGGTGTCATCTCTAGTGAGTACAGTTTTTGTGTTGGTGTCATCTCTAGTGAGTACAATTCTTGTGTTGGTGTCATCTCTAGTGAGTACAATTCTTGTGTTGGTGTCATCTCTAGTGAGTACAATTCCTGTGTTGGTGTCATCTCTAGTGAGTACAGTTCTTGTGTTGGTGTCATCTCTAGTGAGTACAGTTCTTGTGTTATTGTCATCTCTAGTGAGTACAGTTCCTGTGTTGGTGTCATCTCTAGTGAGTACAGTTTTGGTGTTGGTGTCATCTCTAGTGAGTACAGTTTTGGTGTTGGTGTCATCTCTAGTGAGTACAGTTTTGGTGTTGGTGTCATCTCTAGTGAGTACAGTTTTGGTGTTGGTGTCATCTCTAGTGAGTACAGTTTTGGTGTTGGTGTCATCTCTAGTGAGTACAATTCCTGTGTTGGTGTCATCTCTAGTGAGTACAGTTTTGGTGTTGGTGTCATCTCTAGTGAGTACAGTTCTTGTGTTGGTGTCATCTCTAGTGAGTACAGTTTTGGTGTTGGTGTCATCTCTAGTGAGTACAGTTTTGGTGTTGGTGTCATCTCTAGTGAGTACAGTTTTGGTGTTGGTGTCATCTCTAGTGAGTACAGTTCCTGTGTTGGTATCTATACAGCATAAAGTTCCTGTGTTGGTGTCATCTCTAGTGAGTACAGTTCCTGTAATGATGACATTTCTATTGATTACAGTTCCTGTGTTGGTGTCATCTCTAGTGAGTACAGTTCCTGTGTTGGTATCTATACAGCATAAAGTTCCTGTGTTGGTGTCATCTCTAGTGAGTACAGTTCCTGTAATGATGACATTTCTAGTGATTACACTTCCTGTGTTGATGTCATCTCTAGTGAGTACAGTTCCTATGTTGATGACATTTCTATTGAGTACAGTTCCTGTGTTGATGACATCTCTAGTGACTACACTTCCTGTGTTGGTGTCATCTATATTGTATATTGTTCCTGTGTTGGTATCATCTATACAGCATAAAGTTCCTGTGTTGGTTTCATCAATTGTCTTCGTGGCATTAGGTGTAAGATTGTCCGAGTTCATGGTGGTAGTCAAAGATTGTTGGTTTATATCAATTTTATTTAAGAAAATCTGTTGAACTGAAATATAAAAAAAGTGAAAAAAATAATTAAAATAAAAGGTAAAGAAATATCATTTTCGTACATCTTAAGCGTTCAATTATTACCACTTAAACTTTTCAAATCTTGATGATTCTTAATACAAAAAAGTGTTGGAAACCAAAATGTTTCCAATCTACTTTTCGCTAACGTTTTGCTTGCCATTAATCTCTTATGTTTAAGACGTTTACGACTTTAAAAAAGTATATTTTCATAATATATGTTGTGTGTGTGTTTTCATAGTGTAGTGTTTTGTGTGAAAGTTTTCGTGTGTGTAAATGTTGTTGCTTGGACAGTGGGTGATTAAGAAAGGATAGTAAAAATAAACACATTAAATGGAGAAAGACATAAAATAGTAATGGTTAAACGACTCATGGACTTTCTTTTGAAGCAAAATCATTGATTATTGTTTATTATTTTAACTTTATTCGTTTATTATCAACAGAGATGCATGTGCATGAAAGCTTTCATGGGAAGTCTGAGAAATTTTGATTAAAAAATGTAAACATTGACTAAGACTGACGGAGGAATATCAAAATGATAGACGAAAAAAACAAGATAAATAAAAGTATGTACAAAAAATCCTTAATTAAACTTAAATACCTGAAAGTTCAAAGGATTTTTCGATAAAAACAGTTGTAACATGTTGAATTCTGTTACCCATCTCGTCACAAGTTTTTTTATTGATATCTCCTCCATTAACCCAAGCATCTACCTCACCTTGTACCTAAAAATGGATAGGGGTTAACTATTAATTTTTGCTTATTTATTTTTTGAGGTGTAAAACATCATTAACTTTATGGATAAAAAATATGTGTATAATAATTAACCTATTGAGCATATTTTTTATCCAAATAAATTTAATTTAAAATTATATACATTAATGCTATTTCAGGGAAATAGCTGTGTTTTCGTTGATCTTTTTGTTTTTGTTTTTTTTAACCAATACATAATATGTGTGTATGCATATTTGCGTTTGTGTGTGTTTTTCTATATGTTTACATACTCAATTGTGTTGTTTGTGTTTGCTGTAGACATTATTTAGCAATACATTTGTTGCTGTTTCTTGTTCATACATGACATATAGCACTCTCTTATTAGATTTTTCATTTTTCGTTTTTGGTTTTTAATGCAAGCCAATACTTGCAATGGGAATATAACAGCTGATTATACTTTTAAATGAAAATCAAATTTAAAAAGTCGTAAAAAGACAATTTTTTGACTATAAATCCTTTATGTACGAGACATAACTAAAATAATGTTCATTATGATACGCAGCGCAAGACCATCCAAAAATACAAAATTGCAGTTGTGTCATAAAACGTGTCAATATAATGCGCACCGATCAGGAATATGTTTAAAAAGTGTTGGCAATAAAATACGCACCTTATTGCGCGACAGAAAGGTTGTTCAATATAATACGCACCGCGACACTCTATCTCAAAATATAACATGATACATAGAAAGAAATAAAATAAAACAAACCCGTAAAAACAAAGTTTTTGACTATAAATCCCTTATATATTAGACATAACTAACAGTATTGATTTTTTTCAAACGCGATAAGCATTTACAGACTGACACCGAGTGATGTCCCCTGTCTTTTAACGGGGGATGGGACGTGAGGGGGTGTCGGCACGACGGTCGACGTCTAAGCGTCAACTCAAACTCACGTGGAAGAAAACAATAACAAACAGTGAATTTGAATTACATACGTAATATAAGGATAAACTAAAAATACATTAATTTAATTACGGTACGTTCGAAAATTTCGATACGATGCATTGTTAGGTGAGACGTGTCCGTGTGCCAAATTTCAGCTCGATCAAATCACGGAAAGTGGGTAATTTTTTTCTTCTAACTTTCCGCCCGCCCAAGACAGACAGAGAGAGAGACAGAGAGAGAGAGAGACGCCGGTGAAGTTAATATAAGGGATTTAATAATCTATAAATTCAATCATTTAATTACGGTACATGCGATCGATCTGAAATTTTGATACATCGTTTTATCATCAGCACAAAACTGCCTGCGAAATTTCAGTTCACTAGTTTACGAGGAAGTGGGTTAAAAATCAATCAAAAGTTTTGACGACAAGCATGCAATCAACTAAACAGACATCACGAGTTAATATAAAGGATTTAATTTTTAAAAAACTTAAAAAACAAGTTTTTGACTATAAATCCTTTATGTACGAGAAGTAACTAAAAAAAATTTCATTATAATACGCAGCGCAAGACCATACACAAATACAAAATTGCAGTTGTGTCGTAAAACATGTTTAATTTAATTCGCGCCGAACAGGAATATGTTTATAAAAAGTGTTGTCAATAAAATACGCATCTTATTGTGCGACAGAAAGGTTGTTAAATATAATACGCACCGCGACACTCTATCTAAAAAAATAACATGATACATAGAGATATATAAAATAATCTAAAAATTCAATAATTTAATGACAGTACATGCGATCGATCTGAAATTTTGATCATTGGCACAAAACAGCCTGCTAAATTTCAGCTCGCTAGCTTACAAGGAAATGGGTTAAAAATCGATCCAAATTTTGGCAACAACAAGCAAGGGTGCAAGCAGACACCATGAGTTAATATAAAGGATTTTAAAAGGACTGACCTGCCAAATACAATTGTCTACAACCTCTTTAATTGCATTCTGCTTCTTTTTGAGTTCCTTGAGTTGTTGGTGTATTCTGTTTACAAATCTGTCAGCCACCAATCTTGTACCAGACATTTCTGAAATCCACAAATAATCTTCATTGCACTCGCAAAAATTTACAAATTCGAAAAAAAACCTTTTAGATACGACTATTGTTTCGTTAGGAAAATTCCACACACGTATAATGTCTTTGAATAAAAACATAAACAAGAGCATGAGGCATGTAATTAATTTTAGCGTTTAGACTTCAAGACTAAACCTTTAAGACAAAAATAAGTTTTAGTCACTATCATCAATATACATAATTTGCAATGTATGTCACGTCTGTCTGTCATGTCTGTCCTTGACGCTACTAATTTTATAAAACTACTGCACCAAAAAACATCTCTTTTGGAACGGCCGCATAAAATTGTTCAATAGGGAAATAAATGAATAAAAAAACAATATACAAAATAAATGAAAGTTCTGTTTTACGTTATCTTTAAATCTGATGTGTATTTATTTAGAAAACGTCCGTCATTTTTGATGGGTGATACACTAGTTTAATTAATAAATTAAACCAAAGTGGCGTGATTCTCCAATTCTTAGAGCAGAACGTAAGTAACAGAGAATCTGCATATTCTAATTATTTATTCAGTTTTTTTAAAGCGTTTTGGGGGGCCAAGCGGTTATGTGCATTATACGAGTTATTATTTCAAAAAATATAATCATGTTGGAATGGTGGAGGGTGGCTTTTTGGCAAAACGAATTATGAGCTTCGAAGGCCCTTAGAGAAAATGTTTATTTTTGACGTTCATCCCCCCACAAACACATGAAAACGTATTCAAAATTTTGCAAAGTCTCTTTGATAAAAATAACATATTATTTCGTCTTATTTGATTCCATTCGCAAATTTAATTAAAATGAAAGTTATTTATTGTAACTGAATACTAAATTAAAGAGTTGAAGGGTAAACTAAATTTAAAAATTTGCAGTGTCCTCAAATTAAATAGTTTGAAGTTTTAACAATAATACAGCTTAAAACATTTAATTAGAAAACACAACCATTGTCATTAAGGAAGTAACGTATATGATTGGATTGTACGTTTACTATAATTGATAATAACGTGAAATTTATTAAATATATTGTCTATCATGTTAACTCTCAACGTAATGCATGCAAGATTTTGTTACAATTTATTTATGTCTTAAAAACTAGTTTTGGAGTAAAATACCTACTTAGATTATGAGAAATGACACCGACAAGAGTTTCGTTGACAGACTTAGTACAACACAAACTTAACAAACAAAACGGGTAATTCCAAATATGATTTGTGAAATCGGGATAATGCAAAATATATGTTTAGACTTGTCTTCCCACTAATGTCTCATGCTGTTTCGTGAGTCGTCATTTCCATATGAATGAACGCAATGTAAGACTTAAATTATATGTAAGCTTGGACATAGAACATGCGTATTTCTGTATAATTCAGCAGAGACGCGGGTGTAAATATTATCACTCAAAAACAATTACTCTGAAATTCTACAAGTCATACATAAAATCAGGGAAACAAGAGGTGTCCATAAAGTGTGGCTGCCGTAAATACTTATCTAAGCATAACTTCATCTAAGGAATTTTCAATTGTTTCTTTTAATGGCGTAATACTGTTACTATTTGAAGTTATTTAGATTCATGGCAAAATTAATATTATTATACATATATGTAGCTTTGAACCGCATAACTTTTAGTTAGCAGATTATAATCAGAGAATAAAAGTAAAATAACAAAAACCGTAAACTTTAAAACAACTTTTTCGAAAACTATTTTAACTTTTATGTTTCTCGTTGATTTAAATCACGTGTGCAAAACTAGACCCAATGAAGTATATCCACTTTTACGCACAAAATTCAGTTGCGATAAAGCAAAAAAATAAATTAATGAAAAAAATAAAATTTTATAATTATATCTTAGATATAATTATAAAATTGTATAATTATATCTTAGATATAATTATCTATAAGTAATTTTTCCCGAGTATTAGTAATTCAAACATTTGATATATATGTCACTACTTTTATAAAGCTCTCATTTCTGAAGATGGCTTTCAGTAACACACGGCAGGAGAACTGGAAAAAGAAAAAGAAATATATTTTTTATATCATGCAACATATTTCGTCGAAATGAAAGGAATATAAAACCAAATTTTACTGTTGCATTTAATGTACTGTTTTTCTCGAAGCTTGTATTTATATTTGTTTTTTGTTAAAACGGCTCTTTCTACCTCTTTACTTTAATTCTTTAAAATAATGCATGTTCTCATTATTTTAAAAACTATTTTATGTTGTTATTATGGTATGAACGGTTTTTTAATTATTATATGCATGTTATGATCTCCGTGTAAAGCGCTGTGAGCCCGGTGCCTTACTGGGATATTATTATTATTATCATTAATTTGAAAGATTGTTGGGGAATATCATTGATGGTCAGGAGCGTAAACATAAATGTTGTTTCGTGGCTTTGCATTAATTTTGATTTTTATTAAATTTGAGACCTGAAATCATATTTTATCATTGTTTCATTATACACTCGCCAACAATAAATGTATATAAAAATATATAAAGTAAAACTGAATGTGATCTGGCAAAGAGCTACTGTAAAATCTCACACATTCTGGTACAAATTAAATATTTTATAATATCTATTAATTGGGTTACACAAACCCTAGTGATACGTATCAAGTATCCTGTATTGATTTAGGCTTGTCGGCATCCTCGCTGTTGTGTGACCAGATTCCATCACTGCAATCCTTGAAAGCGTATCGAAGCAGTACAGAAAAGAATATTGCGAACAGTTTTGGTGCGAGTACACATCCTTGTTTAACTACGCTGCTTGACTGCAAAGGCTTCTGACATAGCTCCCTTGAACTGCATTATGCCTTACATATTTTTATTGAACTTTCAGATGATTGCGAGTAGGTGTGGGGGACAGCCGATTTTTTCCAGGATTTGGAATAGCCCGTTGCGACTGACTAAATCAAAGTTTTTCATACGATCCACAAATACATTGTACAATGTCATCTGCTGATCTCTGCATTTTTCCTGGAGATGCCGTTTAGAGAACACCATGTTTATGATAGATTTACCAGCCCGAAAACCGCACTGAGATTCTGGAGAAACTAAACTCTGTAATCGTGTTAGAATGACACGTGAAAGGCCTTTCATACAATATTTATGAGTGAGAAGCCGCGATAGTTTTTGCAGTCACTTATATCACCCTTGTTCGTATATAGTGTCACTATATTTACATCCTTTAGGTCCTGGATGTTGTAGCCCTGTTCCCAGCAGAGGAAGAGAAGCACGTAGAAAGGTTTGAGTAAAGCTGTCTTGCCTCTCTTTAGAGCTTCTGGTGGTATGCGATGATTCCCAGGGGATTTTTCACAATGTTGGTAGTCAATTGCTTTGCTCAGCTCTTCCTGTGTGGGCACGAAATCAATTTCTTCCATGACCGGCATAACTGGGATGTCATCAAGAGCGGTGCTGGAGTTTGTGGTAACTGTTGAATACAGTTTCAGATAATTGTCAATCAACCGTTTTAGATGCCTGGTCTTGGATAATTTCTTCACTTTTGGACTTTAGGGAGGCATCTTTGGTAGTCAAAAGGAAGGTTGTTTTTTTTAAAAATATGTTCGTACATTGCTTTGGCATTGCCCATGATTTAGGCTACCAAGCTACAGAAAAGCAAAACATATAAATAAAAACAACCCGTAAAAAACCAAGTTTTTGACTATAAATCCTTTACGTATGAGACGTTACTAAAAGAATGTTCATTATAACACGCAGCGCAAGACCATCCAAAAATACAAAATTGCAGTTGTGTCGTAAAACGTGTTTAATATAATGCGCACCGATCAGGAATAGGTTTATAAAAAGTGTTGTCAGTAAAATACGCACCTTATTGCGCGACAGAAAGGTTGTTCAATATAATACGCACCGCGACGCTCTATCTCAAAAAATAGCATGATACATAGGAATAAATAAAAAAATCTTAAAAATCAATAATTTAATTACGGTACATGCAATCGATCTGAAATTTTGATACATTGTTTTTATCATCGGTACGAAACTGCCTGCAAAATTTCAGCTCGCTATCTTGCGAGCAAGTGGGTTAAAAATCGATCAAAAGTTTTGGCGACAAGCAAGCAAGCAAGCAAGGTCGGCCGCAGACACCACGAGTTAATATAAAGCATTTAATAAGAACAAATTACGTCATATATACAAGTGTCATAAGAGGCATTGTCCCTTAATAGAAAACTATAGAACTAGTTCAAGTCATGGAACAGGAAATTATGCAGGACTGTAAACCACTGTTAGTCTACACAAAGGTTAGAAGGAAGCTCTTGCCATTCCGCTTACCTATGTTTGGTCACTTATTTCTGGTTTGCATTGACTGAGATTATATTAACTTAAGATATAATTTTTGTGTGCGATCAATTAATTTTATTTCTATGAGATTTTGTATAGTGGATTATGTAAAACGCTTATTTACTAGATGTTTGTTACTCATGGAAAAATATATTTTATTTGTGAGCCGCTGAAAATGTCACATTATTGTTATAACACATGGAATGAGGTTCATTTGAATAAACTCAAGAGACGAGTTGAAGTTAAAGATCATTTTATTATTTATCTTGAAAAAACAAATGTGTAACAAGCAGGTATATATGTATATAATACATTTTTAAAATGCAGAAAATAACCCAACTATCACACCCATTTCACAATAACTAGAGAGCTTAAAAAACACCAAAAAAAAACCAACATCTGTTCCCTTATTTTTTACAAAAAAAACTAATTATCATTGATTTGTTATGACACGCAAGAATTCATATCCATGAGATAAAGATAATAATAAGAACATTGAAGAAATACATTTTTAATCTTTTAGATACTATTTAACGATCCAAATGTACTGTTTTGCTCTATCGCAAAACTTAAGTCATTAATATAATCGTTGTCCATCAAAACCAACTTGTTGGAAATTTTAAAACAAAAATTTGATTATAGGCAAGATTGAGTATTTTGGTAATAAAAAAAGATATACTAATAATTTCATTGCACATCAAAATTTTTAAACCCTGTTATTGTAGAGAGTCACATTTCTGTTTTTAAAAAAATAATAATTCACGCTTTTAATTGCAATTATCCTTTTAAAAATTTGAGAAAAATAATCAATTCGTACCAAGTGCAAACATGTTAGCTTTTCAATACTTTGTGCATTTGAAAATGTAAACAAATTTAAAATGTAAAACTGTTAAGTTAAAGCAGTACTATAGCACAATATCATGGGCAACATTTCCATCTTTATTTTGTTATTAAACAGCATGAAAAATGAATCCAAATATTAATTTCATAGTTGTTCAACTTCATTTCCAATGATATTTTATCATTCGTTTTCATAAAAATGCACCTTGTTATAGTTTTATACCCGGATACATAGCAAATATCTACCGACTTTTCATAATTTGTCTGCTTACATACAAAATCAGGAATTTTTCTACATTCTTTACTTCCTATACTAATGCTAACTAAATATAAGCCATTCATTGGAGCTGTGAAGATACCGGTATTTTTGTCAAAATATCCTCCGTAGTTGCTTTCGACACAATTAAAAAATATTATTGCACACACATCCCTTGTTACATTTAACAATTTCCAGGCATAGAATCCGACAATAGGTTGGTCGAACTTCACTTCTGTAAATATAAGCAAATCAGAGTGCAATAAAATATATACCTATTACGCAAGTGGGTACATTGGAAAAATAAAAAGACAAATATATCTTAAAGTGGCAAGATTCGAAGAAGAATGTAATCAAAATTTGATAATAATATTTTATTTTATTTTCTTTCTGTTCAACCACATTTTGATAATCGTAGGGTACTTTAGCATTAAGAACCTATGTTACAGTGAATGAAAATGTGTAAAGTTCGTGCTTTTTGTTTTGTTTTTAATTTAATGGCCGTAAACAAATTTTACTACTGCAAGGCATGCCAAATACTGTGTTAGACATTCTCGTTAGATATTTGAGCCTTCAGTTTTTATTACCCAGCTTGCAATTCCTGCTGTGAGCTTAAACGTAATGGCATTAAAAACAGTAATACAGCCATACTGGCATTCGTCAGCAGTTCTGGTGCTGCCTGGCCTGTCCGCATCCCCAACCACTGCACAGAAGCCGGCCAGCAGATGTGTCATCTTCCCCTTAAAATACCACATATGTGGCAGTGGGATTCCTTAATTTGGTATAGGCTCTGACGGAAGCTGTGTGTTGGAAAGTGTCAATTTCTAATTTTAGAAAAGAGGAGGCAGCTTAGAGGTGATTCCCAACAAGGTTCCTTCTAGATCGGTCGTGAAACGATCTGGTAATTGATTTTTGCCGTGGTACTCTCTGGCCAGGCTTATATGCAATCTATGAAGCATTTGTCTTTAAGCCATGTTAAGTCCCTCTAAGTATCATTTTTAGAACCATTGAATCACTTTGTTAGAACAAGCAGATAAACACACGCTATGAGTCATATGAGACGCCTGACCCCTGGTCGTGCGATCAAGCTTAACTGCCAGCCATAGAATCACTTTAAAGCACGTACTGTTCACGTGCCACCCTTTGGTCAGTGGAACGTTCAATGCAAATGAGACAATTGGGTCACTTTAGAAAGACGCTATGAGTCACAGGAAACGCATGACCCTGGTGCCTGACCCTAATCATGCGATCAAGCATGAGTTTTAGCTACAGGGAGATGTTAGACTAGGTCTTGTCCAATCTGAATACAGACTGCACGTGCTTGATCGTTGGGGCAGGTATATCGCCCAATGGGAGAGCATGGCAGAGGGACACGAGGCATGTGTCAGGGGCCCATATATACTGGAACTAAAAGACTATGCGTCCTCTACTTCCATATCCTGTTATGCGATAATTGTGTGAGTTGGGCCTGGCTGGGAGTATGTCTCAAGCTCGTTAGATATGTTAGGCGTAGCTAGTGCAGTTACAAATGTGCAAATTTTATACTTTAGTTATGTTTATTGTTGCGTTTATATTGATAGTAGTTAACACTTGTTATTGACATGCTTATTGACCTGATTATTGACTTGTTATAGTGTGTATACTATTATTTTCTTCAGCCAGTAAAGTAAGATGTAGCCAGTAGAAATAGTAGAGTGACTTGTAAGTGGATGCAAGGAGGATTCGAGAAGTTTCCATACATCAGCGTTTTTTGATAATCAGTGTGGAGGAAAAGGTCACATCTGATAATAGATAGGTAGGTCATCAAGCTGTCAATCGCTCCACATAACTGAAGGCATGTTGTCGAACTGACCACAGGAGAATCAACCGCAAGGTGTGATTGATGGAGGCTACGCTCGACCTGCGAAACGGACAAAAGCAGCCTGACCTTAGACCAGGCCGTAAACCAACCATTTTGCCAACCCGTTATCAAAGGATACAGGTTCGGCATGGTTACGGCAAGCTGGGTTATTTAATATTATTTGTATTTAGTCTTCGTCTAAAGCAGTGCTTATCAAACTTTTAGTATTGCGGACCGGCAGCAATTTTTTTCCATTGCACCATGGACCGGTAAACTATTTTGCCTGTACTGACGAGGTAGCAAAATGTCATTTCTTGGTAACACCTGCAAACCGGCATCAGATGGCCCATGGACCGGCACCGGTCCGCGGACCACCACTTTGAGAATCACTGGTATAAAGTACTATTTGTTGTGTCTACGAATAACTGCTATGGTCTGTGTAGCATACATATTTTTATTTGTACTTATTGTAAGTAATTAAATATTATTCTCTGTTTGTATACAGAGGTGTTGTGCTATTATTCATTTGTGTCCTAATGAATTTAAGTTAAGATAAAGTGATTGTTAACATTAGGGAGGTCAATTAGCAACCTACTCCTAGACACTATAAAGCCATTAATTAACATCTAATAATTTAACAAGCCACATTTTTATTCTTTAGTACGTCTGGATTTATATATGTTATATATTTAAACTTTGCATACATTAATTATTTTTGATGGTAAAAATGTTTTAAAAAATCTTTAGTGTTTCATTTTTTGGAGAACGAAGTGAATTAATAAAATTCAAAATTAATTAACACAATTCTCCTACCGATTATTGAAACTTTTTTGGACATCTCTTCAACACGATTCTCAATTGATTCTTTCTGTAAATAAAAATAAATAAATAATATACAACCAACAAACGATTTTCCTGTCAACCTATGACATTAAGTCTTTTAAAAAATTTTAATTCTGCGAAAGTATGTCCCCTTTCATCCACTTTAATAGCTGATCTACCAACAACTCATGAATAGAGTTTTTAACAGAGATTTTCTTATATTTACATAATTTATTACAATCAATTGTAACAACAAAAAATAAGTGAAGGTTGAAACATGTAAGACAAACAGCGAACATGTAAATAATCATTACTCTTAAGAATAGCCTATGTCAGTTATGGCAAAACTTTCTGGTGTCACGTGCCTTAAATTCAACTAAAACCCACTTATTTATATAGCAAAGTACCAATAGTCCAATGAAACCAGAAAATGGGAGTTTGCTTGGGTGGTCTGTTTAATAAATTAATTTTTTATTCGCGTCCCCGGTGATGAGTATATGCGTGCCACTTGTGGCACAACTGCCATAGGTTCGCCATCACTACTCTATATCATAGGCTCGCTAGTAGTCGCTTTGAAAGAGATATCAGTAAAGTTACAAAACCATTTAATGCAAGTGTGATGTTTTCCTATTTTTAATTTTTTTTTATTTTGTATTAATTTTTTTGTAAGAAATAAAGAAATAAATTATAAGTATTTATTTAGCGTTTAAATATAAGTTTATGACCCATTTAGTTGCCGTTTTGTATTTCAATTTTTTTGTGCAATTAAAAAAAAATAAACACACAGCTCGTAAAAATTACACCATTACAATGTAATTGAAATACTTTCTAAACGCAATGTTGGTTAAGTTAATTTCTGTTTAAAGTTTCAATTGGCTTCAGTTTCTTTGCTAATAGTTGGCAACCGTTCCAATCTCATACCATTAGACTACGTTTATATCAAAGTATCAAGTATTTCTTAATAGATATTTGACTGTTTAAAAACAACCACTAGATTGCTTCCGAAGCAATATGTACTTTTTTTTAGATACAAACCTAAGTAATTATAGTCATATACAAAAATTAATGAGGCAAAATTAGAAGCTTGTTATCAAAGGGTCATTTAAATTTTGTTCCATGTAAGCTGAAACGTTAAGATTCATTGACATTTGATACTTTGATACTTTCAAATGATTGACATGGAAACTTTTCTAGGTGTATTTTTTCAAAAAATAAATAATAATTATTTGTTAATCTTAAAGCATAATGAAACTCAACCTTCTTTGACAATTCTTGTAGTGACACAGATGTACGATCGCTTAATGTTTGAATCAAGCCGAGCTGTGAGCTGAGTTCATTGATTGATGTATAGATAGCTTTACTTGCGTCCTCAAGTCCGTTCAACTTCGAATCATGTTTTTTAACAGATTCTTTCAAATTTTCAAAATGCAAGGAATTCATGTGGTCTATTTTTTCAGCTTCTGTAATTTTTTCTTGAATTACTTGTTGAGACTTTGAACTAGAATCTGATAATATTTGAATTCTTTTGTTTACGTGTTTTTGTTGGGTTGAGAAATCTTTTAAAATCGTATCAACTTTATCTTGATCTTTTTGAACTTTTTCTGTTGACTTTTTGAGTGAGAATACAGCTTCCTCTAATATAGCTAGTCTCATATTTACGATTTGTGAAGATTTTTCCCCTTCTGAAAATCCTGAAAACAATTATAGAAACACGCGTTGAGTGAAGTCGATATTTAAGTAAGTAATGAAATAAAAACATGTCTAACATAAATTTTAAGCAAATATGATTGAGTAACATGTTTATCTATGAAAGAATTATCACCTGGTTTATCTCCACTCTCTGAAAAACAATGTATCTCGTCAGTTTGAGTAGAGCAATTTGTAAAAGCACCTGGACTTTTTGCAGTGATATTGCTAGTGAATGAATCTTGTTCCCCATCGCTCCTATTGCTCACAGGTCCTACAGATGAGATATCAAATAAAAATGTATAAACATTTAATTTATTTCATGTCTTTTTTAATTAATTTTTAGAGGTACAAAATTCAAAAAATATGCTGTACCGTATTGAATTTTATGAATACAAATTAAACAAAATTCCAAGAGTTATGTATTTATTGTTTTGCTTTAATTTGACAGTGATATTCTTCAAAATTATACTTCAAATATATCTGTAATTTTATGTTGTTTTTTTTTAATGTAAATAAATTCAATTTATGATTAAATACTAAATGCTGTTAATTCAGTTAATATTAAGACATAAAATAAATATTGCAAGCGAAATTTAACTTTTAATTTTTTTTTACTTAAAAGGGTAATGTCCCGTTCCTTATTAGTCTATAGTGATATTGTATGAAGTTTAGCAGGAAGAAAATAAACAAGTTTCACCGTAATCAATATAGATATTTTAATTAACGACCTTGGATCTTATCTGTTTTTTAAAACGACACGGATGCACGGTAATGATAAAAAATAATAAATATTAAAGTTGTGACCAGGTTTCGTTTAAAAATTCAAATGAGTCTTGTCGAAAGCTGTTAGATGTTATTTTAAACTGTGGTTTTAAATGTGTTTAGTTTTTAAAATTGATTCATAAGTTTTTGTGTTCTTACCTGTCTTGCAAAAAATTATTTTTAAGGACTAGGCATGTGTGAAAAAATCCTTTTTGCAGATAACTGTACCATTTATTCCATAAATTATATATTTTCCATAAAACAATTAATTTAAAACAACATTAAGAGGTCGTTGGTTTCTGGATGTATAAGATAAAGTCTGGACTCTTCTGTAATGTGCTATACACGTCTGTATTTACATCAGCAATACCATTACTATTCCAACATGAATTCGGGTACCCATAGCTCGTTCTACACCATTCTGAGTATATCTCTAAGTTCCTACTACAGAAATCCAAGTCCTACTTACTTAGTAAGGATACTACATATGGAAAAAAATCAGCAGCCCCGAGCCTAGTGCTCTTCATGGGTCTTCCTGGAAGCCCTCCTTAGCTCTCTCGCCCCCTAAGAGACCAAACAACTGAGAGAGCAACCCCCCCCCCACATGAACGGCCGCTTTTAAAGCCTGGGCATCCAAAACATAAAGTCGAAAATGCCTCCCACTAAATTGACCTCACATGGAGGGGTGGAATTTTCCCTACTTCGACTTCGACTCGCTACCACTTCGGAAGCCCCCCCCCCGACGACTGCCGCAAGGCGGGGAAACATCAATGACCTACCTAAGGTGTAACCCCCACCGGAAGGTTTCCTCAGAGTTGGCGTCCGTTACGTTCTTCGCGGTACCTTTTGCTAATCCGTACTGGCGCTCCTGACCTTAAACTGGCACCGCTCATTGGCGTTGCTAGTAAACTGAGGAGGCGAAACTGTCGCTTCGGAATAACCCGACCCTCAACGGTTGCTTTGGTTTTCAGCATCGGCATTGCATCTAATGCTCTGCCTAAGATCCGTACAGCGACTGTAATCATATGGGACTAGTACCTAACCCTTAAAATGTGAATCCTAGTTCCTAGAACTCCACGCTCTATCTATGATGTCTAGTCATCACTAGTGTTCTCTCTGTCTCTTTATAGTGTTCTCTTATGTTGTCTGATCATCTCTGGTGTTCCCTAGTATGTGTCTCCACACACAACACTATATAAAAGCCGTCTGCCTTCATGAATTTACATGATCGAATATAACTCCTAAACATCTGCACAGGTGAAATCTTTTAAAAGACACTACATGACCAGAGCTCACAACAATGTCATTTATTTTATGAACAGTGATTCTCATACCTGGACAAAAGGCATGGGGCTCTGTCGGAGCTTCCAGTGTTATTTTAAGAGAGTATAATTCCGTCTTCGTGGCGAACGTATAAAGGGTCTTGAAGACGTACCAAAGAAGACATTTTTAAAACCTTTTTTTAATCAGTGAAGGTGATATGGAAATAATACCAAGCAGTACTACGGAAAGGGCAGTGTCTATACAGAAACAATGAGTTAGTAGTCTAAAAGGCCGACGAAAATTGAGATGGTTTGATGCTGCTTAGAAAGATGTACATCTTCTGCGGGTCCGGGCAAGGTTTGAATGGCGCTGAATCGATTTGGACTTGACAAGAGTTACTTAGCAGGCCAGGACCCAGCACGGTATTTATGCTTAAAAAATAACAACAATAATGGCTGATGTGTGATTCCAAAAACAATTGCCAAATATTATTAATATAGATATGAATAGTCCTTTGCTACGGTGTTTTGTAGTGTTTTTGTACTGCAAAGTTCTACTTTAAACGAATACAAATTTAGTTATAGCGAAAATGTGATTTATGCTAAAATAAATACCAACCTAGGACCATTGTATAACTTGAAACATAAACATAAAATAACCTGATAATTCAACGGACTTGGCGATTATAAATTGAATATGTTGTTGAATTGTGTTACTCATCTCGACCCATGTTGTTTGATTGACGTGTCCACCATTGATCCAAGTATCTACTTCCCTTTGTACCTAACAGTTGAATATATGTTTAAAGGTAATTATTTGGTCAGTTTCTTCATTTAAGTCACATGCAATAGCTAGGGAAATCGTTTAAAATTGACTTCTTTTTCTAAACAAAATTGTGATCATTGCAGCTCCTTAAATAGAAAAGAGATATCATATTTCTATTCTAATTATAAATATGATATAATATTAAAATTCCACCCAGACAGAAAAATACTTGAGTTAATTATTAAACGATTCGTAACATGTTTTACTAAAAATGTTTTTAATAACTATTTTATTAAACAATTAGAACTAGTACAATATTTAACAATTTAAATTCAATAAACTAAACTCACAGAATGTGACCAACTAATTAATAAATAATTAAATAAAAATGTGTAAATGTCTTGCATAGTGTGACCATTTAAGCATTCTCTTATCTGAACTTAATAAATAAATAGTGTGGCAATTTCAGGGATGTCTAGGAAATTTAATAATTTTAAATATAAATAATATTTAAAAAAATATTTTCACTAGGGGTTGTAGGGCGCCTACAGCGCCCACTGTTCTTAAATGCCCAAGTAACTTATCCTTGTTTGATAAATACGAAATATTAAACTTCCTGAAATGTACGCAAATTATTTAATAACTAGCTGACCCGCGGCGAAGCATACGCCGCAGACTTGCTCATCATAGACATTGCAAAGAATGGTTTGGGGGGGGGGTGAGAGCACAGACACAAAAAGCAGCACTCAGTAAATAAAAAATAGCGATTTTACGTAAAGACATGCACTCTGAGGTTGTTGTTACCCGCATCCCATTTATTAACTGACGTTCACTCGCGTTATTTTGATTTCTTCGTGCTGTAGTTTGTGCCCGTTATTTCTCCACTTTCGTTGCACTCTCCATGAGCAAGTCTGCGCCTTTAGCTACGCCGCGGGGTGTCTTGTTTCATAATAATTATAAATTCTCAAATTCTATTTTTATATCGTTCCCTTTTCAAACATTAAAATATAAGCTAAAACAATGACGTTATATAATATTTTTATGCAAAATTTGATCCCTGTGTCACCTAACTTACATCCACACAGACAACGGAAATCAATATACATAATTAACATAAGTAACTTATTCTTGTTTGATAAATACGAAATATTAAATTTGCTGAAATGTACACAAAGTATTTCATAATAAATATAAATCCTCAAATCCTATTTTTACATCGTTCCCTTTTCAAAAATTAAAATATAAGCATAAACAAAGACGTCATATAATTTTTTTATACCAAATCGATCGCAGCGCCACCTAACTGCATTATTCCATACATACATACATACAGACAACGGGAATTATGTATATTGACTAGCTGACCCGCGGCGTAGCATGCGCCGCTAATGATTTAGTAATTGGTGAAGACTTCCTGAAAGACACAGTTGTCAAAATTGGGAGGGTTTGGGCAAACGACTGTGAGTGAATAAAAAGAAGGAACTCTGAAGAGACCCGCGGCGTATCACGCGTCAAAAATTACGGAAGTTTTCAAAATAAATACACATCCGATTAAAAAATAAAGTAATACAGGACTTTAATTTATTTAATTTATTTTTATTTGATTCATGTATTTTCATATTGGACAATTTTATTTGGAACGTTCGAAAAGTGTTATTTTTGGTGCAGTAATTTGGTGCGCATTATTGAACAAGATCGATCGCAGTGCCACCTAACAGCATTATTCCATACATACGTACATACAGACAACGGGAATTATGTATATTGATTGTTTCGGTAAATGACGTCATATAATATTTTGCTGCGAGAAACACTACACTCTCTTTTAATCTTGAAACCAAACTGATAACTTTCTTTTTAACTGCTATGGAATGTTATACTATGTCCCTCAGCGTTACGGAGTCAGTGACCTGGGCTTTTATTATATTAGATAGTTACATTTTTTAAATCGGTATAATCATATTTATTATTCTGAAGTTTCCTAAATGAAGATTTATCTTTATTGTTATTTTAAAAAAAAAGTATTAATGATAAAGACGGGGGTAACTTTCATGTGTATTTCTTTGACTAATTATTAAATAATTTTAAAATTAGATTGATATAATTTATTGTAGTTTAAAACAAACTGTAAGCTGTTTCAATACATCTTTTCAAAGGTTTGTATTTTATTAATAAAGTACCCGACTGAAGACTTCGTCGACACCATCTTTAAGGGAGTCAGTCTCTTCCCTGAGTATCTCCATCTGCTGGTTGATAATCCGTGTCAATCGTTTAGCCTCTAGGTCCTTGCTCGCCATTTTAGATATCTTACAAGAAAATTTAAGGAGTTAATAGTCTATGATGGGGATGCGTCCATGTCTAAACATTTATATGAAAGTTTGTGTGTGTAACTATGTTTAGGAAGATTTAGAGTGCAATGTGTTTTCTGTAGTTGTTGAACATGTTTGTAAAGCGCTTTGAGGCCAGCTGTAGGCTGGGGTACTGCGCTATATAAGTGAACAAAATAATCATAATAATCTTTCAATGATACTTTACTTTTGATTTCAATGATATTTTTATATATTCTCCAATGAGATAGTAAGATACAATTCAATGATAGTTTAAAATATATTTCAATGATACTTTAAAATAAATTTCAATGAAAATTAAGATATATTTCATTGATACGTAAATAATTATCTTGTCTATTACAGAAGATTATTGCGTCCTAAGTATAATTATGAAATAAAAGATGTGCTGCATTAAAAAAAAACGTAAAATTTTAATTTGACACAAGAATATTTATGCAAATATAATCCAATTTCGTGAGTGATTTAAAACTATTTTTAACCAAGATTATTATTGTTCGTATCTTATTAATGGTAGACTTCAAGAAGACCTTACTTTCGATGTGTGCGGACTAAGAATGTTATCAGTCCATGACACACGCATACCAAAAATAAGAATTATTTTAATCTCAATACAATCATATTGAAATAAAACAAATTAAATAATAAAATGTAAAATATTTAATATTTATTATTTCACTTATATTCACATTTCAACAAAAATGGCCCCTAATCTTTACCACTGGGCTTTTATTATATTAGATAGTCATAAAATGCATTGAAGTGATGGTTAGCCCGTGTTTTTTTTAACCCATGTATTATATATTAATATATACAAGGATGAAAAGAGAAACAAATCAATAATAATTAGTAGTATAATATTGACCTACTATTCGAAGGCGTAGATATAGATAAATAACAAGACCACTACATTGAAAGATCAGACACACTCAAAATTGTAAGATACAAAGACGGTGATATTGTGATATATTACCCATTTTAACCGCGCAAACAAGCTTCTTCTGTTCATTTCTGAAATCCAGAAAAGTCTTCAACGCACTCCTAAAGACTAACGTGTTCGAATAAATCATTTAGATACGCCTTTTGTAACGTACACACACATATAAATTATTATTTACCTGAAGGCAGAAACAAGAGCACGAGACACACTCGTTTTTATAATTCCAACATAGACACTTCGAGACTAAATATTCAAGACAAAACGAATTTTCAGTCACTATTCAATAAATAAAGTGAACAAATGTAATAAGAAAAACCCGTAAAAAACCAAGTTTTTGACTATAAATCCTTTATGTACGAGAAGTAATTAAAAGAATGTTCATTATAATACGCAGCGCCAGACCATCCAGAAATACAAAATTGCAGTTGTGTCGTAAAACATGTTTAATATAATGCGCACCGATCAGGAATATGTTTATAAAAAGAGCTGTCAATAAAATACGCACCTTATTGCGCGACAGAAAGGTTGTTCAATATAATACGCACCGCGACGCTCTATCTCAAAAAATAGCATGATACATAGGAATAAATAAAATAATCTAAAAAATCAATAATTTAATTACGGTACATGCGATCGATCTGAAATTTTGATACATTGTTTTTATCATCGGTACAAAACTGCCTGCAAAATTTCAGCTCGCTATCTTGCGAGCAAGTGGGTTAAAAATCGATCAAAAGTTTTGGCGACAAGCAAGCAAGGTCGGTCCGCCGCAGACACCACGAGTTAATATAAAGGATTTAAAAAGAGTCAGCACTATTTCAGAACAGGGTTTAAGTAACAGAGAATCGGTACATTCTAAATTTTCAATTTATATTCAGCGTTTGTCTCTGAAGTTCATTCCCCCCCCCCTTCCCTAATCCAAAACACACACTTTTTTTCAACATTTTGCACGCTTTCAAGGATAAACTAAACATATTGTTTTGTCTCAATTGGTTCATTGTTATGTTTTTTTTTCAAATTAAAAATTATTTATGGTAAATTATTTCTAAATAATAATTAGACAACAGTTCTAACATAACAATTCAAAAACTAAATAAAAAAAAAGAACCTTTGAAAGTATAAAACCAATTAAAAACTTTGCATGGATCCAAAATTGCGTAGTTTAAAGTTTTATAACTATACACAGAACAAATACAGTAAATTAGAAAGGACATCTATGGTCATCAAAGACATTAAGTGTAAGTTTAAAAAAATAAACAAGAAATTTTACAAATACATTGTCTAACATGCATGAAAGATTCTGGTGTAATTTATGTATTTCTTCAAACTAGTTTTCTAGTAAAAATCCTTAAAATACTTACTTATTTTGTGAGAGCTGACACGGAAAAATAACTTGCTGACCCTTTGACTTTGTACAATACAACTGTAACAATAAAATTGGGAATTCCAATTATGATTTGCGAAATCAGGATAAGCAAGACATATGTTTAGATTTTGATTTCTCTTAGTGTCTAATACACTTTGATTTACGAGTCGTAATTTCCATATTAATTACGCATTTTGAGACTTAAATAATATGTCAGCTTGCACATGGAAAATACGTTTTTATGTATAATGCAGCATAGACGCAGGTGTAAATTTTCATTCTAATAATTTCTCTGAAATCTTGATAGTCAGGGACGTCCGGAGTGTCCATAAATTGCGGCTGACATTAATAATTGTCTACCATTACCATCCTCAGAGGAGTCACTAGAGGGGTGCCGACCGCAGTGAGTGACACCATCACAAGGGGTTACGGCAATATGTAAAAACTCGCATTTTACCGTTTGTAGGCACATGTAGACTTGGGGGAAGTAAATTGGGTAAGTCGCAAAAGGGTGTCACCGTGAGCTATTGCACTGACGCTTCTGACAATTCTCTATACCCAAATGGAACTGACACATTTTTTTTTAACTTTGCGTTTGAACTAATTTAGATTCCATACAAAGTAAATATTCTCATACAGTAATGATACGATAAACCACCTCAGCAAAGATCAGCTAATCTTTTATTAGGTTAAATGGTGTTCAGTGAATAAATGTAGGACATCAATTAAAAAATACTAACTTACAAACATCTATATCTAAAATTATTTTAATTTAGTTGTTTCAAGTTGTTTTGTTCTTTTATTTAAATCCCGTATACAAAAATAGGCCAATAAGATAATAACATTTACGCCCACAACATTCCGCTCCGATAAAGCTAAAATAATCTAAGACAATAATCTTCAGTAAAGAAGGATCGTATGGTACAGATAACACAAGATAAAAATATAATAGTTCAGTTAAAGTTGTGTATGCTATTGTTAGTTAGTTAGTTCCTCTCGGGCCGAAGACGCACATAGGGCAGAAGTCATTGATTTCCATTTAAGACGATCCGTCGCCAATTGTATTAGGTCTTGATTATTTCTTAGACCCATGGTTGAGCTTTCTCTTTTTATTGTTTTACGTAGGGTTTCTTTTGGTTCTCCTTGATTTCTTTTGCCTTTTGGTGTCCATATGAAGGCATGCCGTGGTAGCCTTCTCTCGTCCATTCGAAGAACATGACCGATATAATTCCAACGCCTTCTCCTTATAAAGGTTGACACATATTCTTGGTTGGTTTCTGCTCTTATTGTTTCATTTGATTTAAAATCACTCCATTTTATATGATATTTTACGATGGTTTATCTTGTCCTTCAACCAAATTATACTTTTTAAATATATATATAATTTTTTTTCCTTCTAAAATAACGATTATTAGTAATTAACTCATTTATTATTTTTAACGCAATTTCCCATGGGAAAAATTGCGTTTATATATTTTAAATGTCTTTGCTGTCTTTTCGAGATTGCACAAGCAACTCCTCCTGAACCATAGCAGATAGAGGGTCCGGGATTTTGCTAATATGTTAAGGAGGTCTCAAGGATATGCAAGGGCCAAAAACTTACCCAAAAGGTTTACTGGATTTCCTTGAAAATCTACACAATATATATATATATATATATATATATATATATATATATATATATATTTATATATATAAATATAAATATATCAGTATCGTGTCAATTTTCGTCAACCATAACATCTTTCGGGTTGAAACAAACGCCAAACGATAGCTAATAATATTTTTAACCATGTTCGAGAAGGAATTTTTGAAAAATCACTTTTAGTTCGACTCCCGTAATTTTAGCAGCAATATGTAGCTAGGAAATTGTATGATGCACTGCACAATTATTGATTTGAAATTACTTTTAATGCAATCTAGAATGATGGTAAATAGGGTTTTCCCGCTTTATGAATGCTAGTATTAGACTGTTTCGTGGTGCTTGTGCACATTGACACATTCTTGTTATGACGTAGTAAGAGGGGATATGACGTCAAAGAGTAAAATTTGCCATAGTGAGCAATTTATAGTGATTGCTTTGTTTAGTTTGAAATAACTTTTAATGTAATCTATAATGATCTCCCTTGAAAAAAAAATCGGAAATTCTTTGATGGAAATTGCGTTTAAATAAATACTTATTCGAGTTTTTTTAATTAATTGTTGTTTCTTTTTGTTTTATCTAATCTCTCATCTCTGAAAATTGTTTCAGTAGGCCTACCACACGGCTTGATAAGTGTATATAAAAGCAAAATGCTATTTTTTATTGCAAGTATCAAAGATATTTAAAATAATTAATATCTTGAAACTTCTCTTTCCGCCTCCATTAGGAGAGAGGTCTAACAGGCTCATGCTTTGGGAACATATTAAACGTATTGTTACGACTTTTACTAAAATTGTTAATGCTACTTTTGTTTTCAAATCCGCTACTCCATCTCTTTTTGCAGGGTGAAACTTAACCTAAGACACGTTCATGGTCTATTTGAAAATACTTTTTTTATATCATAAATTTCTAAATCCTTGTAGGAATCGGAATGACGTCGTTACGGTAAAATATATTTAGATGTGCAATAATTATTGTACATATTCCGAAATGTATTAATTAGCAGCACCCAATATTTTTCTTAAAAATATCTTAAAACGAATCTAAATCCTTTAAGTTTCCGTTAAGAGTATAATGTTTATTAATTTAATAAGAGGCAGTCATACTTGCCAAGAATGTGTTTGAGGGCTTGGTTTTGATTTATGGGGCTGGGGTTCGTCACTATCTTGTAAATTTTTCCGCCATGTGGAGATTTGACGTGTAGCAAAAGCAAACCGAAAATCAGCAATAGTTTTAGCTATATTTATTTTAATTCATAACATCATTACCTGATATCACAATATCAACTATTAATTTATAATACTAACATTGATATTTATTGGTTAACTAAAACATGATAAATCAAATAAAAAAAAATTTAACAAAAGTATGAATACCCAAAAATGTCCGTAAATTTACATTAATATCTTAAATCTTAAGCCAAAAAAGACATGAACATATTATTATACTGATATACTTACTTCGTTGGTTTCCTATACAAAACGAATTGATTACTAACGGTCCGTTTTCTGTCACAGTTTAAAATATGTGGCACGCTTATTGCAGGTCATGGTTAATTATGTTCCCAACTAAGATAACATTTTGGTAAGCTACTTTATAAAAAAAAATATCACTTTAATAAGATACAAATTGATGGGTATATGGTGATATCATTGTAAACAAGAAACTTTAATGTGGTATTTGTTGGTAATTGAAAGGCTGGTGCGGAATGGCATCTATGATCAGGGGCGTAATATAAACGTTTTTTCGTGGTGTTAATGATTGTGATTTTTTAATGAAATTTGAAAAATCTGAAACAATGTAATTATTCAAGAACAAAATTGTGAAACAAAACAAACATTAACATTTCATGTTAGCTGGAAAATAACAGTTGTAAAATTTAACAGATTCTGGTGTAAATGATAACGTAATTGTTAAAATATATCTTGATTTGATCAATAACTGGTTGACACAAACGTTAGTGACGCCTGTGGCATCCAGGGAGGGGGCGGTAGTGTTCTATATTATTTCAGTCAATCAAGCAACAAGGAAGTGAAAAACATGTAAAGAACAACAAAGTACGTCGTATATACAAGTGTCATAAGACCTGCTGTAATATACATAAGTGATGCTTTGTACCTTACCAGAAAAACACAAAGGCGCCAGTTCAAAGAGATGAAATTATGCAGAACTATAATATAAACAACAGTGAGCGCAAACAAAGTAAGTCCACGCCATCACTCTGTCTTGTTTGATGACTTATTACAGGTGTGCATTATCAATCATAAACTATACTACTTACATATCTATATATATGGATTAATTTATTTTTATTCACATGAAATCATTTTATAGTCTATTATTGTTATAACCTAGGCTTTAGGTTCACTTGAATAAACTCAAGACACTGGTTGACGTAAAAAAAATATTTTATTACTTAAATTTGAAAATACAAAAGTGTAACAAGCAGGTCTATATGCAATGAAGAATTAAACACAATGCAGAAACTAGTCAAACTCATCACAAACATTTCACAATAACAAGAGGGCTTTAAAAAAGAGTGCACGCCATTACTTATACCAATGCAATAGAACATAGGAGATACAAACAATTGTATATGTATTTGCTATTTTTGAGAATACGTGCGCATTCTATTGACCTCAGACGAATTCATCTTGACAAAGAAAGTGCACGCATTATCTCTACTACATGAGGATATTATTAAAATGTCAAGACCTACCACAAGTTTAATAGAAAAAATGATTTATAACTTATACTTAGCAGAATTTACAAGATGAACAAGTATAACTGTTTTCAAGGTCGTTACAAAAGCCCCTATTTATAATTGATTTGCCACGACACACAGACAATCTTATCCATAAATTAAGTAAATGATACGTCAATTGAAAAGGGAACACAGTTTTTATCTATTTTACATTATGTGACTATTCAAATGTACTTGTTTTGCTATATCCAAAAAATAAAGTCATTAATACAATCTCCAATTGCACAGTGTATTCAAAATTTTTAAAAATAATAAATGTGATTAAACATATGATTGCGTAATTTAGTTATAATAAAAAACATTAATAAAAATATGTT
Source organism: Ampullaceana balthica (assembly GCA_944989445.1). NCBI lineage: Eukaryota > Metazoa > Mollusca > Gastropoda > Lymnaeidae > Ampullaceana > Ampullaceana balthica. Next base: position 20,295 of record CALYLW010000131.1, on the reverse strand, counting down.
TGCTGTGCATTTAAAATAATTAAACCCTGTTAGAAATTGCAACTTTTTAGTATGAAAAAATAATGCACGCTTATAATTGCAATTGTTGTCTTAAAAGCTTGAAAAAAAATACAAATAAAGTGTGAAAAATTGTTCATTTTATTCATCATTTATTGCCGTTGAAAATTTAAACATAAACTTGATTTAACAAATGCTAGTTAAAGAATACTATAACAAAATATCAGTGACATCATTTTCATCTTTAATATGTATTAAAAGAGCATGGAAAATAATTCCAAAGAGTAATGCCACAGATGTTTAACTTAATTTCCAATGATATCTTGTCCTTTGTTTTCGTTGTATTACATCTTGCTATAGCTTTATTTCCAGATACATCGCAAAGATTTACTGACACTACATCATCTTTTACGGAGTCTGTCTCTTCTTTGAGTATCTCAATCTGCTGGTTGATACTCTTTTTTATTCGTCTTGCTTCAAGGACCTTGTTTGCCATTCTAGATATCTTCCAATGATACTTTAAACATATATTTCAATGAATATATTAAGATCCCTGTCAATGATACCCTAGGATAACATTCAATGATACTTTAATGAATATCTTATCTCATATATTATATACGTAATTAAGAAATAATGTTTGAATAGATGTGCTTACATAAACAACCATAAGGTTAAATTTTGACTCAAGAGTATTTATTCAATATAATCCACTTCATTAAGAGATTTAAAACTATTGTAACCAAGATTATTTTTATAGTTAATTTTAGATTTCCAGTGATCATACTAATCATCTGTCTATTGACACACATACAAAAATGAGAATTATTATATTTTAATAAAATCATATTAAAATAAACCCGCAATTTAAAAAAAACCAATGAAAGAATACAAAATCACAAAGTTTAATTGTTATAATCTCACAGATATTAACATTTAGACAAAAAATACACTTAGAATCTGTTTTACTATTCCCAGTTAAAAAGATGCATTGAAAGATGATTAACACGTGCCATTTAAGAAGTAAATAACTAGAATCTCCAAATATATTTACATTTTTATTTATTTATTTTGTCCCATATAGCTAGTCAGGGACAAATAAAAAATTGCGAATTTTTTTGTGTGTCATAAATAGGGACACGGGGGGCAAAGAGAGGACAAAATATGACAAAAAAGGTCAAAATTATTAATGTTAATTAAAAACAAACTTATCAAGAGAATGGTTCAAATTTTATTGTTAAACATATATACATCTTATTGATATTTGTTAATATTAGAATTAACAAATATCGATGAGATTTTAAAATATAAAATTTTCAGTGAACACAGTTTAAAATACATTAGGGCTGCGGAAATTACAAATTAATTTCTCGATTAATCGTTAAAAATTTTAACGATTAAATTATTTTTAACGATTAATTGGCTCATCACATACAAAATTGACCCATTACTTACAAAATATTGGAATTCAAAAAGTATATATATATATATATATATATATATATATATATATATATATATATATATATATATATATATAAAACATAGCAGCCGATAAATAATACAAAAATTTCCAGACGATTACACGAACACTTTCGTTTTTAACTATTGACTTATGGGTATGTTTAAAATGTTGATACAGTTTATTGTATCCATTGTTAGAAATCGTTTGCCTACCATGGTTCTAACATTTCGCCTACTTATCAAACCAAATGAAAAGCGTATTAAGCTAATGGCAGTAATGGAGTCTGACTAGGAGACAGACAATGACGACGGCTCTTTTGATGAATTACTGCGTTATAAAATGGAGATGGAAGTTCCTGAATCCATTATTCCTCTACAACGGTAAAAAATTAATGAACACCTATATCCGATAATGCCATTCCTTGCCAAGACCATTTGGTGCATACCAGTTACCTCAGTTCCATGTCAATGATTGTTCAGCTCGGCTGGTTATATTGTCAATTAGACCAGCACATCACTTAAACCACATAATGTCAACACAGATGTCTTTTTGCTTAGTTGTCATTTAGATTTTCAACATAACGTTTAATAAGTGTTACTTATGACATAACTTTTAATTTTTTTGTTTTTATCGAAATTAGCGATTAAATAATCGTTAATTTGTGAGTAGATAACTATTAATTTTAAATTAATCGTTAACAGCCCTAAAATATATTAAAAATTTAAATGGTCGGGTTACAAAATCTTATTTTTAAAAAAAATAATAAAGATATTCAAAAATGCAAACTCATTATTGTTACACAATAAATACAGAAGAAACCATAAGAATATTAAACAAATTGATTAAGTCATTTTTGAGATACATCACATTGCGTGGAAAAAAGTATAAAACCGCGATTATTTAGAAAAACCACTTTTAAAGTTAGTATAACCAACCAAAAAAAACACACACACACTTGCATGCAAGATACAATAGTGAAACTTATTGAGAATATTGCTTAGCTGTTACACTTACTAAAAACGTTTTAAAAATACAATGCATCATTTCAAAAAAATGTCATCGAAGCAAAGTGGGCACATGGTATCTCCAAATTGTTTATTTGCAACATCTACTAAGCACCAAGTATGAGTGCTTTTTGAGATTGTGACAGTAGATAGCTGGGAAATGTTGCCAGGTGATGTTCATCTTTATAAATTAAATTCCAAATTTGATTTTACAGCAGAATATGTTTGAAAATTTTAATGTAATCGAAGTTAGAACATATCTGACAATTTTCAATTTTGACCTTGCGTAACTAGGAAATGAGGCATTGTCGGATAGATGTCGGCTAGCGCCGAGAGGTCACGTACAATTTGATTGATCTTTCTCTGCGTCATGAACACAAATTACACTACTCGGTCTTTTCCGTAGCATTCGTTTCATTTATAAATATTTTTATTTCCGTATATCTCTTTGTAAAGAGGTAGTCTCTATTGGACTATATCGATACGCCTATAAAAATACTTAAAAAGAATACCAAACAATATATAAAAACGAAAAGCGTGATATAATTTGATATGACTTGAAAAATTGCAGTATAAACAGTTAAAATAAACTTACAATTAATATAAAAAAGTAAACACTGACCATCATACAACATTATAAACATAAAATAACAAATTCTTTGATGGGAACATGTTCTAAAATAGTTTTGGTTGTCAATATTGACAAACACCCAAAACGCGTAATTTTTCAGTTAATTGGTCAAAATACTCAACTATTGATCATGATGGATATAATTGTCAATTTCTATAAAGCGCGTAAAATTGAATTAAAACAATTAAATGTTTACGAAAAAGAAGAGAGTGTTGGACTTGGCTTGAAACAAATGGACATTAGGTATTTATTGCCCCATATTATATTATACCATGTTTGGTCTAGTTCGATCCATTTATAAATTGGCTAAAGGGGTCGTCCATAAAGTACGTCACGCTAGTTTTGACCATTTTTAACTCCCCCCTCCCACCTGTAGCTAACTGTCACAAATCTCGGCACCCCCCCCCTAAGTATGTCACACTTTGTTTTTTTATTAACAAAATAATTAAAATTTAAAATAAAACACCGTTACGTCACACACAGCCGGAACCCCCCTCCCCATTACAAACTGTAACACTTTCTAACACCCCTCCCCCTATGGATCATGACGTACTTTATGGATGGCCTAAAAGTTTAAACTAATTATTATAGTCTCATTTAAGGGGAACAAAAACTACATTTTGGGTAAACATTTAAAAACAAATAACCAATAGTCATCGTTACAAAGTTACATTCTTTTACCTACAAGGGAAGTTGGAGAATTAATCATGAGTCAATTGTCAGGGTATGAGAATCACTGCGAATGATTGTGGAGTTGTGAGATTGTTGTGAGCCAGTGTGTGAGTCGGCTCAAGGCGTGCGTGACAAGAGTTCACTTGTGAATATGATGTGAATTGTATTCACCCGGTATGCAAGTTAGAGAGCCGTGTGGTGGATAAATGGTGTGTGTGAGAGAGAGGGACGGAGGAAGACTGACCAGTGCAGAGGTCCATAGCCCTTGTTAGGGCTAGACATTTTGGTATAGAAGCGATGGAGTGATCGAGTGTAGTTCGACTAGCTGGTAACACATCGAGGTGTGCTCGAGGTTACAGCAAAGTGTACGCACTTAGGAGTAAGGTCCTTGTGAAAGGATTACGTTGGTGTACCTGAAGCTATTGATGTACATACGTTGCTGACTAATAAAGATTATATTATCCATTGACAAGAGTCGAGACTTGTCTTCTTTTATCCAGAACCCAGAACGCAACAGTGGGGTCACGTCCGAGGATTTTCTGGAGGCTCTTGTGGATGGTACGTCAAGTCACAACATCGAAGTGAGACAGCGTCGACGGTCTTTTCAACGAGACATCCAGTGTCCAGGCCGTCGGATAGTTGGTGTCCAGAGTCCTGAGTGTGTCGGTCAATGATTGCCCGACAAAAAGTTATCCACCTTATCGTTCGCCTGAGTGTGACAGTGAACGACTGCCAGACAACAAGGAATCCGCCTTACCGATCGAGTCCAGAGTCCCGAGGAGTGTGCCGGTGAACGGCTGTCCCGACAACAAGGCATCCGCCTTACCGATCGAGTCCAGAGTCCCGAGGAGTGTGCCGGTGAACGGCTGTCCCGACAACAAGGCATCTGCCTCATCGTCGTGTCCAGAGACCGGAGTGTGTCAGTGAACGATTTTCCGACAACAAGGCATCCGCCTCATCATTGTGTCCAGAGACCGGAGTGTGTTCATGAGAACTATTGCTGGACAATATTCATGGTGCTACCAGGAGAACTGTGTTACGTTAGCATTCTATGGACATGTAATTGTGTTGTGTATGTAATTCTGTAAATCCAGGCAAGTAATCAGTTAAAATTTGATAAATTATTATTTTTTCCCTTTTATAATGACACTATAACCATTGTAAGTTATTGTAGAAGTAGAATGGAAACTAGAAGCAGTAGTAAGGGTATAAACATGGACGAGAAATTAGAGTCGTTTAAAAAACAAGGGGAAAAACTCGCACTCAGAGGGGAGAATCTAGACGAATATGTGAGAGAGCAATGGAAAGATTTTCAAACACAGGAAAGGTTAAGGGAACAGAGAGAGTATGACGAGAAACAGAGAGAGTATGACGAGAAACAGAGACAGAAAGAAAGGGAGCACGAATTGAAATTGGCAGAAATTAAAAGGAAAGACGTAACTGAACTGGACATGACAGGCCACTCGAGAAAAAACAAAGACCTTCGACAAATATTAAAAAATTTGCAAAAATTCGACGGGTCCCAAGAACTCGACGAATATGTGGCGACATTCGAACATGTAGTGGCTCAGGCGAAAGTGCCAAAAAGTCAATGGCTGATAGAGCTACAAGTAAGGCTAACGGTTGAGTTACAATCATTCTTAATGACGGAAGACGTTAGGACAAAACTGCATGATTATGACACTGTCAAGCGACTCCTTTTGCAACATGCAGGATTTAATGGGGAGAAGTACAGGGAAGCGTGGAATAGTCTAGCACCGGAGAGTAATAATTTTAGATTATTTCACTCAAAATTGGTTAGAAGTTTAGACAATTGGGTGGCCAGTACAAAAACAGAGAGAACATTTGAGGGGTTGAGGGATTTATTATGTAGAAACAAGTTATTATTGAACATGAATGAAGAGGCTGTTAAATGCATCCTAATGAATAATGCCCCCAAATGTGAGGACGTACTGACACAAATTGACCATATAAAGTCGGCAGGACAAGGACAATTAAGTCGGAAAGTCAATACACAGTCACTGGTAGGGGGTGTGGCGGAATATAGGTGTGAATATGGAGGCAAGTCTAGAAGTCGCTCGACGGAGGGCCGAGTAATGGGTACATGCTTTAACTGTGGTCAGAGGGGTCACATAATGGCCAACTGTCGGCAGAAATGGGCCAATAATAGGATGCCTGCAAATGCGAAGGGAAATCAGTATAAAAGCTCAGACCAGAAATATAACTATGGAAATAAGTATCCATGGTACAGCCAGGATAGGTGACTAAGCAAAGAGTGCAAACAGGGCCGTACTATACAGTGGCAGGGGTATAAACCTAGAAAAGGGTGGCAGTTTCGCAATACACAATGGGGGGGAAGTATGAGCGATATTTTTAGAAAGTCCACTGGTAGGTTAAATGTCGAAAAATGCTTGTTGTTAGGGAAGGAAGCTTCTCTTCTTAGAGACACCGGCTGTACAATCGTAGGGTGCAGAAAGAGTCTAATACCAAAAAAATACATGACTGATCAGACCTTTACAGTTAAACTTATCGATGGGACAATAAAAACGTTTGAAACTGCTATAGTAGACATTAAAACCCCTTATCTCTGCGGTAGATTTTTGTCCGCCCTTTTTGAAGATCCGGTAACAGATGTGATTTTAGGAAATGTTAGATCAGACGAGGACACACCATTCCATCACGGTAACGTAGTTACCAGGGCCCAGAATAAACGAGATAAAGGGGGAGGACCACAAATGAAAACTGTGATTAGTACAATTCCAAAAATATTTGAACACATCAATTTAGCTGAGGAGCAGGCAAAGGATGGTGGATTAAATAAACTATGGCAAAAAGCTAAAAGTCAGAGGGTGGAAAACACCAAACAAGGAATAATAACGTTTGAAATAAACAATAATATACTATACAGGATATTTATTTCTAAAATAGATAACAGTGTTGAAAAAAAATTGGTGATTCCGAAACCATACCGACGATTAGTCTTAGAAACGGCTCATACAACAGCATTAGCCGGACACATGTCAGTCAGAAGAACCAAATACAGAATTTTTTCTCAGTATTTCTGGCCACGTATGAGCATAGATATCAAAGAATTCATTAAGTCTTGCCCTATTTGCCAAAAAGCACGTCCACCGGGGAGCATAAAACCCATTGAGTTAGGTCAAATGGAAGTGATCGGAACACCATTTCAGAAGGTTGCTATTGATATCGTAGGGCCATTACAATTAAGTGACAATAGGAATAGATATATCCTTACGTTGGTAGATATGGCTACTCGTTGGCCTGAGGCTATTGCGCTAAAAAATATAACAACACAAGACGTTTATGAGGCCCTATTAACAATATTCTCTAGAATGGGATTCCCCGAAGAGATCCTGTCAGATAACGGGCCCCAGTTCTCCTCCGATATGTACAAACAGGTGTGTGAATTGTTTAACATAAAATCCAGTCACTCTTCTATTTACCACCCACAGTCTAACGGGATGGTGGAAAGATTAAATGGCACCCTAAAAAGCATGTTAAGAAAAGTGGCAGATGAGGAACCCAACAATTGGGATAGATTTTTGCCGGCAATTTTGTTTGCATATCGGGAAGTTCCGAACGAGACAACGGCAATGTCTCCTTATGAACTCCTCTTCGGGCGAAAAGTGAGAGGACCAATGTCAATTTTAAGGAAAATACTGACAAATGAAAATACGACAGAGGAAGATAAAACAACATATGAATATATAATAGACCTCAAAAACAGAATAAAATCAGGGTTATATAAAACAGTGGCAATCACGAAAGGAAAGGCAAATAAATATAAACAACCTGTTAAATAGAAATTAAATTTCCAGGGCCATTTTCAATAGAAATTTTAATTTCCAGGGTTCTGTTAAATAGAAATATTAATTTTAAGGGGACTGTTAAATAGACATGTAAGTTTAATTTCAAGGGCCCTGTTCAATAGAAAATTAAATTTCCAGGTCCATGTTCAATAGAAATGTAAATTTCCAGGTCCCTGTTTAATATAAATTTTTATTTCCAGGTCCATATTCAATAGAAATCTAAATTTCCAGGTCCCTGTTCATTAGAAATTTTAATTTCCAGGGCTCTGTTAAATAGACATGTAAATTTCCAGGTTCCTGTTCAATAGAAATGTAAATTTCCAGGGCCCTGTTCAAGAGAAATGTAAGTAACCAGGGCCCTGTTCAATACAAATTAAAATATGCAGGGCCCTGTTCAATAGAAATGTAAATTTCCAGAGCCCTGTTCAATAGAAATTCAAATAATTCAGGGCCCTGTTCAATATAAATTTAAATTTCCATAACCCAGTTAAATAGCAATTTAAATAACCCGGCCATATTCAATAGCAATTTTAATTTCCAGGGCCCTGTTCAATAGAATTTAAATTTCCAGGGAACTGTTCAATAGAAATTTCATCTTCCAGAGCCTTTTCAATAGAAATGTAAATTTCCAGGGTCGTGTCCAATATAAATTTCCAGGGCCCTGTTAAATAGACATGTAAATTTCCAGGTTCCTGTTCAATAGAAATGTAAATTTCCAGGGCCCTGTTCAAGAGAAATGTAAGTAACCAGGGCCCTGTTCAATACAAATTAAAATATGCAGGGCCCTGTTCAAACACAAAATGTAAATTTCCAGAGCCCTGTTCAATAGAAATTCAAATAATTCAGGGCCCTGTTCAATATAAATTTAAATTTCCATAACCCAGTTAAATAGCAATTTAAATAACCCGGCCATATTCAATAGCAATTTTAATTTCCAGGGAACTGTTCAATAGAAATTTCATCTTCCAGAGCCTTTTCAATAGAAATGTAAATTTCCAGGGTCGTGTCCAATATAAATTTCCAGGGCCCTGTTAAATAGAAATTTTAATTTTCAGGGCACTGTTTAATAGATATGTAAATTAACAGGGCCATATTCAATAAAAATTTAAATTTCCAGGGCCCTGGTCAATAGCATTTTAAATTTCCAGGACCATGTTCAATATAAATATAAATTTCCAGGACTCTGTTAAATAGCAATTTAAATTACCAGGGCCCTGTTCAATAGAAATTTAAATAACCAGGGCCCTATTCAATAGCAATTTTAAATTCCAGGGCCCTGTTCAATAAAAATTAAAATTTTCAGGGCCCTTTTCAATATAAATTTAAATTACAAGGGCACTGTTCAATTGAATTGTAAATTTCCAGGGCCCTGTTCAATAGAAATTTAAATTTCCAGGGCCCTCTTCAAGAGAAATGTACATTTCCAGGGCCCTGTTCAATAGAAATTTAAATTTCCAGGGCCCTCTTCAAGAGAAAAGTAAATTTACAGGGCCCTGGTCAATAGAAAAGTGAATTTCCAGGGTGCTGTTCAACATAATTTTTAATTTCCAGTGCCCTGTTCATTATAAATTTTAATTTCCATGGCCCTTTAAATAGAAATTTAAATTTCCAGGGCCCTGTTCAATGGTAATTTAAATTTCCAGGGCCCTGTACAAGAGAAATGAGGCAAGTTATGTGTCAGCAGCAGAATTTAAAATTTCTATTTAACAGTGCCCTGGAAATTAAAATTTCTATTGAACTGGGCTCTGGAAATTTATATTTTTCGATTGAACATGGCCCAGAAAGTTTACATTTATATTGAACAGTGCCCTGGAAATTAAATTTATATTGAACAGGACCCTGGAAAATTACATTTATATTGGACAGGGCCCTGGAAATTTAAATTCCTCTTGCATAGAGACCTGGAAATTTACATTTCTATTGAACAGGGCCAAGGAAATTAAAATTTCTATTGAACAGGGACCTGGAAGTTTATATGACTATTGAACAATGCCCTGGAAGTTAAAAATTCTATTTAACAGGGCCCTTGAAATTAAAATTTCGATTGAACAGGGCCCTGCATATTTTAATTTGTATTGAACAGGGCCTTTGAAATTTACATGTCTATTTAACAGAGCCTTGGAAATTAAAATTTCTATTCAACAGGGACCTGGAAATCACAATTTCTATTGAACAGGGACCTGGAAATTTAAATTTATATTTAACAGGGCCCTGAATTATTTGAATTTCTAGAGAACTGGGCCCTGTAAATTTATATTTTTCGATTGAACAGGGCCCTGAAAATTTAAATGTCTATCGAAAAGTGCCCTGGAAATGACATTGTCTATTAAACAAGGCATTGGAAATTTAAAATGCTATTGAAGAGGGCCCTGTAAATTAAAATTTGTATTGAATAGGGCCCTGGAAATTTAAATTTCTATTGAACTTGCCCCAGTAAATTTACATTTATATTGAACAGTTCCTTGGAAATTATAATTTCTATTGACCAGTGCCCTGAAAGTTTATATTGCTATTGAACAGTACCCTGGAAATTAAAATTTCTATTGAACAGGGCCCTGGAAATTAACATTTCTATTGAACATGTCCCTGGAAATTTACATTTCTCTTGTATAGAGACCTGGAAATTTAAAGATCTATTGAACAGGGCCCTGGAAATTTATATGGCTATTGAACAGTGCCCTGGAAGTTAAACATTCTATTTAACAGGGCCCTGGAAATTTACATTTCTATTAAAGAGTGCCCTGGAAATTAACATTTCTATTTAACAGTGCCCTGGAAATTTACATTTATATTGGACACGGCCCTGGAAATTTAAATTTCTATTGAACAGTGCCCTGGAAAGGGACTCTCACAGAAACACCTGTAGCTCTTACAGAAACACCTGGGGCACTCACAGAAACACCTCGGGCTCACACAGATACACCTGGGGCACACACAGAAAACCTGGGACACACACAGAAACACCTGGGTCTCACACAGAAACACCTGGGGCTCTCATAGAAACACCTGGGGCTCATACAGAATCCCCTGGGGCACACACAGAAACACCTGAGACACACACAGAAACACCTGGGCCTCACACAGAAACACCTGGGGCTCTCACAGAAAAACCTGGGCCTCACACAGAAACACCTGGGGCACACACAGAAACACCTGGGTCTCACACAGAAACACCTGGGACACACAGACAAACACCTGGGTCTCACACAGAAACACCTGGGGCTCTCACAGAAACCCCTCGGGCACACACAAAAACACCTGGGGCTCTCACAGAAACACCTCGGGCACACACAAAAACACCTGGGGCACACACAGAAACACCTGGGGCTCTCACAGAAACACCTGGGGCTCTTACAGAAACACCTCGGGCACTCACAGAATCACCTCGGGCTCACACAGAAACACCTGGGGCTCACACAGAAACACCTGGGACACACACAGAAACACCTGGGTCTCACACAGAAACACCTGGGGCTCTCACAGAAACACCTGGGGCTCATACAAAAACACCTTGGGCACTCTAAGAAATACCTCGGGCTCACACAGAAACACCTGGGGCACACACAGAAACACCTGGGACACACACAGAAACACCTGGGGCTCATACAGAAACACCTGGGGCACTCACAGAAACACCTAGGGCTCACACAGAAACACCTGGGGCACACAAAGAAACACCTGGAACACACACAGAAACACCTGGGGCTCACACAGAAACACCTGGGTCTCACACAGAAACACCTGGGGCACTCACAGAAACACCTCCGGCTCACACAGAAACACCTGGGGCACACACAGAAACACCTGGGTCTCACACAGAAACACCTGGGGCCCTCACAGAAACAACTAGGGCTCACACAGAAACACCTGGGACACACAGAGAAACACCTGGGTCTCACACAGAAACACCTGGGGCTCTCACAGAAACACCTGGGGCTCATACAAAACCACCTGGGGCACTCACAGTATTACCTCGGGCTCACACAGAAACACCTGGGGCACACACAGAAACTCCTGGGTCTCACACAGAAACACCTGGGGCTCTCAGAGAAACACCTGGAGCTCTTACAGAAACACCTGAGGCACTCACAGAAACACCTCGGGCTCATACAGAAACACCTGGGGCACACACAGAAACACCTGGGACACACACAGAAACACCTGGGGCTCTCATAGAAACACCTGGGTCTCACACAGAAACACGTCGGGCGATCACAGAAACATATGGGGCTCATACAGAAACACCTGGGGCACTCACAGAAACACCTAGGGCTCACACAGAAACACCTGGGGCACACAAAGAAACACCTGGAACACACACAAAAACAC